>BSBM01000088.1:8710000-9065000 GCA_027924585.1 Larix kaempferi
AGGAAGAACCTTATGAAACTACTTTGAATCTTACGGTGGACTCAAAAGAAGAAGAGCATTGTTGCTCTTCTAATCAATTCATGGTATCGTTAGATTTGTAGGAGGAAGTTCAAATTCATGAGGAGTTGAGCATGTCACATTTTCCATATTGCATGGAGCATGAGAATGAACACATGGATGAATGAAATCCTGAAAAGAAGAATGAGCTTCTTGATTTGATGGAGCATGAAGGTATACATGTGCATAAAGGAGAATTAGCGTTGCTTGTGTATGAGGAGAGAGATGATATGGAGGATGTGGACCAAGAACTTGTCTTTGTAATGTACCCCCCTGCTGACCCAATGCAAGGCAGGAAACATGATACCAATATATGGGGATTTTCATAAAGCTCAGCCCATTGAGTTAGAGGCATACAGTTAAGAACAAAGTGTGCAGATGTAAATCAAACAAAGATGCAAAATGGAAACAAATTCATCCACACACACACTTCGTATGCACCCAGTATATCAATATCAGTCATCAATTAATTAAAGCAATGCAGAAGTAAATACATAGGCAACAGAACACTTATCTTCATTTTTGCAACTGCCCAAGCAACTAGCTATGTCGCTGCAACGTTCCACCCAGCCATAGGCTCTTCGAAAGCTTATACTGAGTCCATCTGAAGGCCACCCCCGAGCTGGGCATGATTCTCTCAAGGAAAAAAGGGGACATTCACGCTCACACACAGTCCATTAACCGATTCATTTTAGCCAAGCCAGTCCAACTGGGTTTATCAGGCTACAATTGAACCCTGGAGGCTTACACTCAAGCTCAAGCCATGGATACCCATACCCAACACACTCTTCATTCACACAGTAAGCACAAACAGGGGCAGGGATACACATTTTAGACTATGGGAATTACAAATAAGATGGCCATGGGTTTTCCCAAAAACGTTCCCAACAAAAGCGGATTGTGGGATGTGGCAAACAACCCCCAGGAGGAAAAACGATTTCTTCCCAAATATCTCAGCCTTCAACAGCTCAAAATGGTCTCTATTGAACCCCCATTCGTTTTCCCCCTCTTCCCCACTGGTATATAACACAGAAAAACGCCCTTCTCTGCTGGGGAAAATGAAGAAAAAGTTTTCCCCATGCCTAGAAAACACCCAGGTAGTTCTCCACTCGTGAGAGAGGAAGAATGGTCATGGATAATGGCTTGGAGAGCAATTTTGTGGCTCTCTTATTGCCCAAGGAGACCAACACGATTTTTCCATGAAGGGTGGCTTGCCCATACCCGAATTTGGACAGCCATACCTCTCCCTTCCCAAGGCATTAACTACCCCAACCAACTCTTGAGAGAAATCAATGGTTTGGTACAAATGTCAACATGGGTAGTTGAGGGTTTGATGGGTTCCCTCATTGACACTTGGCTTGACTCTATTGGCTCAAGGGTTTGAATGTTTTCCCTCCCAATTCCTTGTGAAATCATGCCCCCATCTCTTTGTTGCATTGCATAGCTAGTTGTGGGTATTTTTATTAAAATGCATATTACATGATATTTGAATTTCCAATGTGCATTGCCGGCACGCAACCCATATGCATCACTAAATCGATGGCGGGGCCTTGGCCTTGAGCTCCCCACCATGATTTCATAACAATATTACATCATTTATAATGTTAATGCCATGGGGTCAAACTGGGGACATTACAGTCTTGATGCCAAAGGAGGGCATACCATTCAGATACACTAGTAAAGGAGTTTGTTTTTACAAGGATTAGATATATAAGTACATAGTGGAAATGGAGATCCAAGGGTGCACCAGATTTGCATACTTTGGAAGAAGGAAAAATTGCATGACTCTCAAAGAACCCCCTAGGGAAAAAGAAAATCCAGATGCATGGAATATACATGAGGAGAATTCAAATCTGAAAATGAAGAGGGTATATGCATGCATGATTATTGGATCAACCAACAATGAAGTATTTCCATTCACCATTTCGGTGGGTGCATCATATACAAAGTTTGGAGTTCAATGGATGCTATCCATTGGGGAGCTTATTTTGCACTACCAAGTTTCTAACTTGAAATATTTTATGAGGTATGAGTACATTGAGAGGGCTTCAAAGTGCCTCATGGCCATTCAAGGCATACCATGAACATGCCTTCTTATTTTGGAGACATTATATATTTTATACGAATGCATGAGAAGGGTTTGGAAGGTCTCCCACTGGGTAGACCACCTAACAAGGTGAAGAAGAATAAGGATGAATTGATGATGGATGTGAAATCCATAAATATCTTTCATTACAAGAATTTGAAAAGGTTCAAGGAGGGAACTAAAAGGGACATCAAGATTTACTTTGACTAGAGACACATCAAGCCAAGTCCTCTTGCATTTCTTATGGGCCTAGTGAAGATGAAGATCCTAATAGAGTACATGTGCATACAGAACAAATTCCTTAACGAGGAGATCAAGGATTCCTTACACATTCTCCATGAAACACATGTTTCAGTGTCACAATATTGTTGGAAATATGCTTCATTGGAATATTCATCTTTCCTTGAAGCCATGGAGAAGATCCAAAAAGCAATGACTACAAAGCAAGGTAATTTTTTGCATATGCTTTCTCACAGATATTATTTGTATGATCTTATTCATATGTTGCAGGGGGCATCCTTGAAGGATGATGAAGAGGTTTGAAAGATCAATAATGAATTGATGGCCACCCAATATTCTTTGAGAAGCGCTCAAAGTTCCTTCTTGGAATCAAAGATGGAGATAGAGCAATGTCACCAAGAGTTGTAGATATCACACATTCCATCCTAGATTCCAGTCAGACATTTGCTTTCAGTTGATGGCATTCAGAGTTTTATGGAGGAACCTCATGAGATGGTGGTTCATGAGGTGTATGATGACATGCATGTGCTTGAGGATTTTAGAGATGCAGATGATGAGTTCCAAGCACATAATACCTTTAAAAGTGAAATTGAGCTTCTTCTTGGGGTGAGTCGTTCCTCCATTGAGGAGTCAGAAGATAACTTATTTGATGGACCATCATTTGGTAGAATTTATGCATCCTCATATTTGGTGGATACTTGTTGCATAAATTTGGTTTATCCTCAGATCAGTAGTAGAGAGTTGAGCCATTGGGAGTACTCACATATGGAAGCACCTTTCTTTCCAATAGGATCATTGGGTTAGAGTGTCTCTTATTTTCCTATTTGGGAGAAACGACACATGAGTGATATTCCTTCTTGCATCTATGTAGAATTATTAGATACATTTCAAAAATTTTGTGAGCGTCATGGGAATCCATGGAATTTTGAGGATCCCTACTTTCTTCGTAATTGGACATGGGACTTTCACCCTTGTCAAATTGGAATAAAAATGTTTTGAGTTTTGATACTTGTGTGAACTCGGCATATGAAGTACAATCTGAATTGCATTTGCTTAGGGAGTTTTAGCGAAAGGAGAATGAAGATCAAGCACCTGTTCATTGCCAGGGATATTATGAGTTGCCTCTAGGTGGTAGTTGCATAGTTTTAGAGGAGGCACATGATCTCACTTCGGTTTATCCAACCATGATCGATGACTGTTACAGATATTTGGTTCACCATTCTCCATCCCACACACATATAGAATCCAACACACATAGGGATGAAGATTGGGTAAAGGGATTTTTTTCGTTTGGTTCCACATGAGGAGAAGGATGCTCCCCCACACTTTATTAATGGTTTGATGGTTAGACCTTGGAGTTTGATAAGCGCACCTGTCCCTTACCAATTTAATGAGAAGCAGCAGAGGCATATATCCAGTGTCTCCATCATGCATTGTAGTTTAGAGGAGTTCCACTTGATCCAGTTAAGTGGAAAAATCAGCAGAGAAAAGAGTTGTTGCACCAGAGTGAAGATGGTACATGGGGGGGCTAGAAGCTTTCCATCCATATCACCAATTTAGAGTATGCATCCATCCACCAATTGGGTGGATAGTTACATGAAGGAGTTGAGTACCCCAAGGGGTAAGTTTGTTGCTTGCATTAGTGTAAATTTTATGGACACATCGTCCATCTTTTGTGAGCACTTGTATAGGAATTTATGGCTTCTATGTGATGTCTTAAGTATAACTGGTCTGACATGGGATTGTCACCTATATTATGGATGAGAAATCTAGTACTAGTTTGCACATGGCTTATGAGGAGATTCAATCTTCCTTTGCAAGTGATGAAATTCCAGTTTGGTGGAGTGATCTAGACATCCTCCATGATGCTATATTATTTTTGTTGATAATGATGTTTGGGAGGATACAGTTAATACAATGGGACCATGGAATTATTTGGGATGATAGCTTTCCACAAGAAAAAATGCTATTGGGAGACATGCAGCAGTGGTAGTGGGATCTAGGATTTGATATATCATTTCAGTTTGCATTGATGTATGGAGGAATGAAACATAAGTAGTGGGACCCTAGGATCAATTTTGAAGATCTAGTTATGATCAGATTTGGTGTAGTAGAAACATAGTGGACCTCTGGTATTTTGATTGGAATTGAGGATTCCAATTCTAGATAGCTAGCAACATATTTTGAGGAGTGAAGTCACTGGTTGGATTAATAGATGGTTGGAATTGGTTTCATGCTTGCGGACAAGAAAACTTGGGAGGGGAGGACTATCATGTTCCCATTTTGTTAGCTCCATGAAGCAGATCAAAACCCATGGATCCTAGTGAAAGATTATAATTAATTAATTAATGAGGGGTTAAGTTAAGGAATTAATTATTTAGGAGGTGTTAGGCGGAAATATTGTCATTTAATTCCGTTGTAGTATTTTCCCAAACATTTAATTTGTCAATCCAAGGTTCGTAGGCTTACGAAGCACATGCAAAGTATATGCAAGAGTAAAGCGAAGCGAATCTAATCTAACCCCCCTAGCTAGTTGCTAATTGCTAATCTAATCCCCCCTTAAGCTGAAACACACAACTGCTAATCTAATTCTGGAAGATGAAACACACTGCTGAAAGTAAATTGCATAAAAGAAAGGAAACATATGAAGAGCAACTAGACAACACATGTGAGATCGCATTAACAATAAATAAAACTTAATTTACATCACACAAATCAATGACAAATCATGAAAGCATCAAAACTAATACTATGAACAAAAGCTGAGAATCCCCTTCTCCATATTACAAAGTTAATACTAACTTCTACAATTTGAGACTAATCTCCTCCTAATCTATGATTAACCTACATCTCTAAATGAAGAGAGAGCACTCTCTTTTATACATGAATTTATTTGAGAAGGAGATAACCATCTCATAATGATAGATCCACTATTCTCTCAACCACTTTCAACTAATTTGCTATTATTACAAAATATGATCCATTCAAATCCTCCACATGTCTCTCACAAATTCTCCACATGTTTCTCATATATCCTAAATAAGATATGCCAACCAAATCTCCATGATCTTCTCCTTGGAATATTCTTTGAATAACTATCTCCATGAAGTGGAGGAGATATTCGAGGAGTCTTCTTTGAATTGATCCTTCCATTTTCCTACACCTTACAAAGCTCATCCATACTTGAGATATTAGTGAAATAATTGTTATTTTCCAATATTTAATCATAAATTCATTTATAATACTAAAATGAATAAAGTGGAAAATAATAAGATGAAACTCAAGTATATGTATGGAAATGGTATGATGAAAGGTTAATGGGAAGATGAAATGTGAAGAATAGTAGAAGGTAAGGTGGATGAAAATAGGACATTTCTGAGTCCCAACAGGAGGTTTTAATTTTATTATTTTCCTAAGTTTGAAATGCACTTGATGAGAATTAGTTTTCATTAATAGATATTTTATTTCAAAAAGATAAGTGGATAATGCTCCACAAGGGCGCATTAGAGGATAAGGTTCACCAAGAGGAAACTTGCAAGAGAACAAAAGATAAAAGCAGTCAAAGTTAGGAAAGCAGGAAAAATAAAATAAAAGTTGGCACAAGGAAAAAAAGCAGTAAAGCTCAGGAAAAGCATAAAAGAAGAAAGCATGATAAGGAAAAAAAGTAAGAAAAAGAAGGACAAAGCAGAAAAGCAGGAAAAGGAAGAATAGCAGGAAAAATAAGGTCAAAGAAGAAAGGCAAGATAAGGTAGAAAATATAGAAAAAGTAGGACAAAAAAAAAATCAAGATAAATCAAAAGAAAAAGAAGAAAGAAAAAGCAAACGCAGAAAGAAAATGAAAAAGATAAAGAAGAAAGCAAGCCAACCTTATCCACTCCATGAGTGCACTTTACCCTAGATTAATTTCTCCAAAAGTCACATCAAATCTATAAAGGAAGTAGTGTGCACCACTTTCCCATCTTTTGACAGTTTGAGAATTGAATTGAGTGCAATTGTGCCTCTATGAGTTGGGAGATGAGCCCCTAATCCAAGGTGGGAGATGTGCCCCTGATTTTTGTGAGAGGACGATGACATAAATTATTTATCATGGATTTGATTTCAGGTCCTGAATTCTAATCCATTCAAATTCAAGCTTTTTGTAGAGATTAGAGAGCCTCCCATCCATAATTTTGATGATTTCTAGTCTTTCTTTGATGGAGATTCGTATTTCTTGTACATTTATTTCATGAGTTATGTGAGAGGTATTTCATATACTAATGGATTTTACTAATGTAATAATGAACCTATGAAGTCTATTTTACAATCTGAGTAAATAAAATTATACCTTTCATGTCCATCTCTTGCACCTAGTCTAGATTGCTATGAAAAAGAGCTAGTTTTCAGTGTATGATTGATATATTAATATATATAAATCCAAATTTAATTATTTAAGTTTATTTTGTTATTTAAAATTCCAATATGCTCATCCCAATTCTTAAACCAATAATTTGTTACCTTCTCCTACTGTTTGGAAATTCCTGAATTTGAACTAGTTGTGTAATCCTAGGTGCCAATTTTTCTTGTCTATCTTTGAAATTGTCTAAGAACCTATTAAAAATTTATAGATAGAATATAAACTTATTTTTTACTTTCATTTAATTTTCTTTATCGTTCCTAATTCAAATCCTCCTAGAATCCTTTGAAATTACCTTTCCTAAAACCAATGAAACCACTAGTCTTCATTGTTTTTTCTTAAGTTTTGTAGGAGAGTTAGTTACTGTATCATCAGCACTTATTGGTACATTACACAAGAACATATTTATTTACATTTAATATAATTTTTTAAAGTATTGACTATTAATTTTTCAGAATTTACTTCAATCTGATCTAGGATCTTAACTGAGAGAACATGTACAGCATATCGACAGCATATCAATCATGGACACAATAATGCAAGCACACAAGAGACACAGAGTTTACTTGGGGAAAACCATAAAGGTGAGAAACCCCAATAACTTCCTCAGAGATAGATAGAGCAATGATACAACCAAAGTACAAGAGATAGTCTTCTTCTAGTAGCAGCTTCTCCTCCTCCACAAGTGCGCCACTCTCCAAAGAGTGTGTGTGAGAATAGAATGATGAAATAGAGTGCCTCCCGCACTCTATTTATACTTGACATGACTTTCCTAATAACCTTTACTAGGTCGGCCTTAACTTAACCACATAACATAATTCTGATTGGGCCGACACCCAATAGGGTGGTCTAATAACCCTTTGACCCAAATGGGCAACCCCCAATAGGGTGGTCTAATAACCCTTCGACCCACATGACTTATACAAGGCCGACCCCAACAAGGTGGTCTAATAACCTATCAAGTATAAGTTACAACACTTACAATATAAATGACGACACTTCCGTATAGAGGAATAATAACATCTCTATAGGAATACAAACACTTCCGTATAGAGGAATAATACCATCTCTATAGGAATACAATATACATATATGAAATACATTCCAAAGTTACATATACATCAACACTCCCTCTTAACTAGGAAGGTATTTCTTGACACAGGTATTCCAACACAAGTCTTCTTCTTTGGATCATCGTCAATGGATAATCGTCATCGAGTCATCATCATCGTCATTGCTGCTGCTATCTCAATCAATCTTTGAATCTAGTCATCATAGGAAGTTATACAAAGCCAGTCCTTTTTCATACTGGATGTAGGCCCGCCATCTGTAGTTCTTCATCATCACTGGCCATAATGCGGAATCCGCAGGACTTATTACGTGTGTCACAAAACCTGGTTGCAACATTGCAGGATATTACAAGCACACAGTTCTACCTGTCGGATCTCCCGGGAGCACATTACATGTGACCCATCACAAAACCTGGTGGAAGCATCCCAGGCTATTACGAGCACACAGCTTTACATGTCGGATCTCCCAGGAGCACATTACATGATCAAACCACAAAACCTGGCTGAAGCATCCTAGGTAGTTACAAGCACACAGCTCTACCTTTCAAATCTCCCAGGAGCACATTACATGTGGTCCACCACAAAACCTGGCTTAAGCATCTAAGGCCTTTTTCATCCTGTCTAGATCTCCCAGGAGCAAATTACATGTGGTCATGGCAAAACCTGGCTGAAGCATCCGAGGCCTTTTTCATCCTGTCCAGATCTCCCAAGAGCAAATTAATGCCATAGGACAAAACCTTGAAAGAGCATCCTAGGATGTTACAGGTACACAACTCTGACCTGAAGGATCTCCCAGGGCACTATTATATGTCCTCCCAAAGCAATGTCTTGAAAGAGCATCCCAGGCTGTTACAGGTACACAATTTTGACCTATAGGATCTCCCAGACATGCTCATATGCACAACCTGTCCACGGCCATAGGTATCAACCTGATACTCTCCATACATCATCCTGATGTACACATGATCATCTTGATCATCATCACTACATCGTCCTGATGCATGTCAACTAGAGAAGCTCGTCATCCATGATCATACTGATCATACAATGCATCTACCTGATGCATACCAAGTATCTACCTGATACATATCAACATATACAATGTATCTACCTGATACATACATAGATACATGATCCACACAATGTATCCATCAACATACATGATCCACCTGATCATACAAAGATACATGATCCACACAATGTATCCATCAGCATGCAACATGATGCATACATACATAAATGATCCAACTGATCATATCCAGCATCCAACATGATGCATACATACATAAATGATCCAACTGATCATATCCAACATCCAACATGATGCACACATACATAAATGATCCAACAGATCATATAGAGCAGAAACTAGAACATCATCCTGATGCTCATCATCCAGCGCTTACATCCACCGACATGGGAGAACACATCTGCCACCATTCAGGGAAGGCTCCAGCCCTTACTTTTTCACCATGGGTGAACACATCTACCACCATGTGAAAAATGGCTTAGAAATTACATCACAACCAAGGGAGAACACATCAACCATGTCAAAAAATCTCATGTGCATCTGCATATTCCAGACACATCACTTCCCTTTGGAAGGAACCTCGATCTGAAGTGCACCAAGCCTCTCTCTAAAGTACTCAAACTGCATTCTGGCCAATGGCTTGGTCAACACATCTACAACCTGCTCATCTGTTGCAACATACTCTGCTTCGGTTGTACTCAGTGCTACGTAGGACTGCTTCCTGCTAAACCAAGAGATCACACCTGATCCCTATCTGCAGCACTTCCTGCCCAATCTGAATCGACATAACCCTGTAGGTTAAACTTTTGAATCACATCGTACTTGAGCCCATAATCAACTGTACCCTTCAGGTACCTCAGAATATGCTTTACAAAAACCAGGTGAACACTCCTCGGATCTGTTAGGAACTGGATCAATGTCTTCACCGCAAAGCAAATATCTGGTCTCGTGTTCGTCAGGTACATCAAGGACCCAATCATCTGACGATACATAGTGATATCAACTGGCTCAGATGAAGCATCACACAGAAGCTTCAGGTTCGATGCCATAGGTGTGGCCATAGCCTTGCAGACCATCATCCCGAACCTCTTCAGGATCTCTACTGTATACTTCCCTTGTTGAAGGAAGATTCCATCTACACTCTGCCACACCTCCATGTCAAAAACAAATAGGGCATCATCCCCAAGTTCTTCAACTCAAACACGGCAGCAAGCTTCTGCTGCATGTCAACAATCAATCTATCCTCACCTATTACAAACAGGTCATCCACATAGTAGTATCACTGGATTGCCTTCCTCAACCTTGTAGTAAAGGTTGGAATCTGCTTTATTCTTGGTAAAGCCCAAACTGGATAGAAAGTTGTCTATCCTACCATACCAAGTTCTGCACATATATGACTCCCTGTCATGTGTCTCAGAACCAAGTGGCTGCACCACATACACTTCTTCTTCAACTACACCATTCAAGAATCTTCCTCTTCATCACTGCAGCCAGAGCAAGTACTGATTTAATGGAAGTGTATCTGGCTACATAAGCAAAAGTCTCTATGCTACCACCTACAGCATGCTTGATCTTGTAGATCCTCTTGGAAGTCACTATAGACTCCCCTTCAGGTCTTGGGACTGTATCCCAAACATCTTCATGATCGACTGGTACTCCTCGATCATGGCATTCTTCCCAGATCCTGGGAACTTCAATATCTTCAATCTTTTCAATAGATAACTTTGTTGCTGAACAAATGTTGTAGTCCTTCTTTTGTAGGTGATGGTATACGATCTTTCCTACACAACAAGTTAAATTGCATGATTAGAAAACATCTCATAGTTTCCAGAACGAATTCTTACACATAAAGAAATATGTCATACAGTCATGCAATTATCTTAGCCAATGCTTCAATACAACATTTATCCATATTCTGTAACTTTCTAGATGCCTTCCAATCTCTACCAAAACATTGTTAAGAGCGTGCACAACTCCTAACATGTCAGCAAAGAGGTTTCATTCTAGATAAGTAGAAATGGAATGTTGTACAGTACCATAGGCCACTTACCCATGTATATTAGTAGTATACTGTTCATCAATGAAACTATTCTAATATGCATAATACACAACCTAATTCTAGGAACATAAGCATATATAACATTATGTAAGAAATGACAATTCAAATACTTATCTTTGTTTGGTTGCTGGGTGGACTCCCTTTGAATCTTTGCAACTCCATTCTAATGTGGATTGTGAGAAGTGGTCAACTCCCTCTGAATATCTGCATCCTTGTAGAAACTACTGAAGTGTGCTCCTTTGCTTTCTTGGAGGAACAACTGGAGTGTGCTTCCTCTTGATCTTTGCTTCCTGGATTACCTGTCCTTGAACCTGTATCCATCCTTAATCACTATGCATGCTTGTTAGTATCATCATTGTGTTATTGTTGAGGTCTCATACATAATCACACATTTATTAGTATAATCTTAATACTATCAAAACACAATAATCTTAAACATGTATAGTCATGATCATTCACAGATAATAAACATTAGTATTCAAGGTTTTAGGGAAGTCTTCTTTTACTAATGTATATTCTTATTTGATCATAGGACTCTTCTAATTTGTTAAATCATCAATGCATAAACCTGTGATTACTCAAACCTTTACCTTCATGATTCTTCTAGTTAGTGATATCATCAATTATGGTAAGAAACATAATATGCATACAACCATGACTATTCAAACCTATGACTTCATGAATAATCATTATCAACAACACAACAGTATAAGATCCTAACACAAGATAGGATTCTAGCTTGATGTAGGAAAAACATACCTGGATTAGCATGCTAGCTAGTTATGTCTAACATACCCTCATAGTGTCTTCAGGTTCTCTTCAGTGACTTGTGCTAGTAACCTGCATGTCTCATAAGTTATCCATTGTAGAACCAAGTTATACACACCTCGTAAGTAGATCTTCTAAGTGATCCATGACAATGGATGAATCTTTGTCTTCATTTCATCATGATCATATGTTCTTGAACTAGAACATGATTTGTCTTTCTTGGTGTACCATTCATGTTAGCGGACAACATAAACCTCATACAACACCATAATGCATTAGTACAATCATAAGTGTCAAAACCTTAATCAATGAATATCTTCTATTAAGGTGATACGACAAGTCTAGTAATTAATCAAGATTGTACTGTAATGATATGAAGACAAACATATCATAAACTTAACCATGAACAGAATTCGAAACATACCTGTAAGCCATACCTATCAAGATTTCTCGTAATCTTCTTATGAAAGGCCTTTGCCTCATCTCCCTCTGGGACAAGAACTTCTTCACTTATGCAGGTGACCAATCCATCTTCTTCTAGGATTAACCCAATCCACTTGATTTGCAAGAACTGTACCTGGAGCTGGATTAGGGTTTGTAAGAGAAACCCCAAAAATTCAAACTTTGAATTTCAAACTTCTAAAAGGATAGAAATATGCACCTTGATGAGCTAATCAAGCTGGTATATTCAGAATTTGAAAACTGCAAAGTTTCACTCCTCATTTTTTCCTTTGAAACTTTCGGATTCACTTGACGTGACCCCGAACTAGGGTTTGATGAAGACCACTTTTCTTCCCAATCAAAAGGTTTGATCCAAAGCTCTAAGCTTCTATTTTTCTGAGGAGTTTCCAGCTGTGGTCATAGATTTCAAAAATTCCCAATTTTGCAGAAGCCCTAATTTCCTACTTTTCCAATCAAAGTCCTTAACTAGGGTCTGATCAAGCTCGGTCTTCTGCCCAACAAAAATTCTTAACTTGGTCTCTAAATTTCTATTTTGATGAGTGGCATTCATCCGTAGTCTCCAATTACAAAAATTCCAACTTTCTTCAAAACCCTAAATTCCGGAAGCCATGAATAAAGGTGCTCAAAAATAATTCTGTTATGATAGAAATATGTACCTGATTGTTTCTAGTGTAACTCTGAATTTTTTGATCCACAGGGTCTAAAAACATTTCCTGAGATATCCTGACCTATCACCTTTCCATCTCGATAGGTCTGACCTCAATTGGATTCTCTGAGAGAGAGTTATGCCAAGTGTTGCAACGTGACCTGTTTATGGGATAAAACAGGAGATCGAACTTGTACGTTGTGCCACATGTCACTGGTTCAACTTCGGCCTCTGAAATTTTTTTTTGAGATAGTACAATCTGTGTACTACCTATCACTTTTTACTAAATTTCATTTGGAGCTTCCTATCCCAAGTTATGACCTTTTTTCCAAGGTCACCTGTTTATGACTGAGATCTGGAAGAGGCAGAAACCCTATATTGTACAAATCATAAATCCCAAAGTACAATGAATAAGTTGTCCTTTGGATACAAGGTACATGGGGATCTGATATTCGACCTGTAAAGGTTTCAGATCCGAAAACCTTGCCAAAATGGATTTATAGTGAAATTTCTACGATGACTGGTTTTTTCTATATCAAGCCCTAGCATCGTAAGTGCAACAAGTGTCATACATGCCATATCATGCCTTCTTTTAGGATAGCTCTGATACCATGTTAATTTTTCAGAATTTACTTCAATCTGATCTAGGATCTTAACTGAGAGAACAACATGTACAACATATCTACAGCATATCAATCATCGACACAATAATGCAAGCACACAAGAGACACAGAGTTTACTTGGGGAAAACCATAAAGGTGAAAAACCTCAATAACTTCCTTAGAGATTGTTAGAGCAATGATAGAACCAAAATACAAGAGATAGTCTTCTCCTAGTAGTAGCTTCCCCTCCTCCACAAGTGCGCCACTCTCCAAAGAGTGTGTGTGAGAATAGAATGATGAAATAGAGTGCCTCCTGCACTCTATTTATACTTGACTTGACTTTCCTAATAACCTTTACTAGGTCGGCCTTAACTTAACCACATAACATAATGCTGGCTGGGCCGACACCCAATAGGGTGGTCTAATAACCCTTTGACCCACATGGTCGACCCCCAATAGGGTGGTCTAATAACTCTTTGACCCACATGACTTATACAAGGCCGACCCCAACAAGGTGGTCTAATAGCCCATCAAGTATAAGTTACGACACTTACAATATAAATGACGACACTTCCATATAGAGGAATAATAACATATCTATAGGAATACAAACACTTCCGTATAGAGGAATAATACCATGTCTATAGGAGTACAATATACATATATGAAATACATTCCGAAGTTACATATACATCAACATTGACATCTCATCCTATTTTCTTACTTATTATGTTTTAGGAAAAGTAGTGTAATCAGGGTATTTTTAAGGATTATAAAAGTATACTAAGTATAGTATTCTAGGCGATTGTTTTGGATTGAAAAAACATATATATAAATTGGTAGGCGAATATTAAATATGAAACCTACGATTTACTCCTGAAACTAGTGAATTTTGGCGAATATTAGAGACTAAAAATTACCAAAAAACGAATTTATTTTTTGAAAAAATGCCTTGAAAATAGCCAATTGACGAAATTTCGCCCCTAAAAATTTCCTTGAGTGTAATTCACTTTTGCACACAAGCAAGGGCCTAAGTAAACTATTATCCCAAATTATTATCTTCACCTTTCATTCCATGTGATATTTTTTAATAATAAAAAAGAGATAAGTATTGAATACCTCCATTGTACACTTTTCCACTTTATAATCATTGTTGATCAAAGTTGTTAGTTGCAAGCACCTTTAGCATCTTTTGAGTTGAAGTGGGAACTACACATGCATTTAATTTGAAACCTTTAGTTAGTTCAGTCAAAAATATAATTTTATTATTACATACATGTGTGTCCACTAGCGCACACTATGAGACCTAAATACTCTCTTACTTTGAGCATTCTCTGCACCTTGCACCTTGTGAGACCTTGATGGATTAGAAAGAAGTAGGATTGTGAAATACATCTCTTACACTCCTTAATTGAATTTGGACCCTTAAAATCAACACTTTTAATTCTCACCCAAATAAAATACTCCACAAGAGGTCACACAAAAATTTATAGTTTGGTTAGGATTGATTGGGCTAGGCATCCAAATAATACCCACCAATATAGTTTCATTAAGTTTTCGAGACATAGCATTGTTGATTTATAGGGTAATTTTCAATCCTTCTATCAGCATGTATCGAACGACAAACTGGATAAGAAGACATGGTTCCCAAGAATTTTAAAGTTGAGGTATAGCTTCCCTACTCCCCATAAAATGTCACTCAACTTTTTGTGGAGATGAAACTATACCGCTCATCGAACCACTTATCCACACTTGACGCAGGTGTCTTGATTGGAAAAACTTAGGATATCACCAAGGAGAAATTGTGAGTGGAATTGACTCCTGAATTCATATATTTATGTTGGGAAATGTTTCCAATCTCTTTCGGAACATATCCCCACCATTGGTATAACTGACTCTTTGTTACTTTCACTAGTTAATCCCATTATCACCAGCGGTTGTACTTTTGGGAGGCCTAATTACATTTGAGAGGAAGGAAATTAGGTCTTTAGGGATTTTACATTTATTTTATTTTTAAATACAATTTCACTAACTCATAATTAAAAATAACCTACATGTGGGAACACATGCACTAAACCGACATATCACATATCACCCACTTTGCCCCATTTTGCATATATTGTGCTTGGCATATTTTTGCATTTGTTCAATTGTGTTTATTTCCATCATCACTCTCATTTGTCACCAAACTTCCACCATTCAGGAACAAAAGCCCCTAAGGTATTCATGTAGATTGTAAGTATTTCTTCTCTCTCGAGGGGTGGCTTCTCTCTTTTTCCCAATGGTTCATGACATAGATATTCTAGCTAGGTCCTCTCCTATGGAACATTGATAGGATCATCCGGGTGAGGATGTCCTTGCTTGATACATTTTCTTCCTTTGGAGAAAAATTATATCCTTTTTCTTCATCCTCTCTTGGAAGAGGAATCCCTTCATTTTCTCCCCTCAAAGATAGTTTATACCCCTTTGGTTCACTCTCTCACGGAAGAGGCCCCCCTTTATTTCCACCCCTGAAAGGAAATCCACTTTCTTCTTCTCCCTCCTTTAGAGGAGGAAATACAACATCCATGTCTTCACATCAGAGATAGGGATCACCATCACATATCCCTTGTTCTTCCCATCAAGGGAACAATACACCACATACAATGGTGGAACTTAATACCAACCTACCTTTAATGGATATATTGAATCTCCCTAATCTCACCAATTTGATCAATGTCCCTATATCACATGATCTAGCATGGCTAGCTATGCCCAATAAGATCCCATTAGATATCCCTAAGTTTGAAGGGAAATAGGGAGATGAACCAACCAACCATGTTGTTTATTTGCATTTATGGTGTTCATCTAATAACATAGTGGAAGAATCGGTGAGGATTCACCTCTTTCAGCGAACCCTTACAGGGACAATTGAAAAATGGTATGTGAAATTACCGGGGGAAACCTTTGGGACATTGGCCACCGTATTTCTCACTTACTTTCAACTTCCCATACACCATGACCTCGGTCTCAAAATTATCATAGAATTTGACAGAATACGTCTACCCACATAGCGTATCACATCCATGAGTGGCATAGATGACACACATTGTGCAAAATCGAAATACAACCTCAGTTCCTATTAGATTGGTTCATCATATCAATCCAACCCATGATTGCAAAGGATGTGTCAACTTCATTGCCCAAAATTGAAGAAGACACCATCCTGAAGGACCAACATTTGAATCTCATTTATGGACAATCTAGTTATTTATACACCATCCTACTTGAATTCCCTTGGCATATATCTTTAGATCCCACACTTGTGAGTTCATCATATTCATCAAATGGGATTATTGGGTCCATTTCCCAATAGGGAAAGGCTCCCCCTCCCATGAATCCTATGCCATTCATTATGGCACCATAGTACCCACCCATCCCACCCATGTCACCACCCCCTGAAACCGTACCACATCCTCAGTTTAGTTAGCTACAATATGGACGATACAGTCCTACCTACCCTAATGCAATCTAAGCATGGATGGTACCTCCATTGCAAATGGCACAATCCACTCCTACATCCACATCTTATGGAGTGCAAGTTGCGTATATCCCTTCATAGGGGTATAATCCTTATTACCCATTTCCATGTCCTCCTAGTTCTTCCCTCATCCCATAGATGGGGGTCAATTTAGTACAACCTTCATACGCAAAACAAGCTCAACACTTTGAGCGGTTGAACACCGTAAACCCCCAAAATGATCAAAATCAAGGGATGATGAAATGTAAGAAGAAATAGAATCAAGATTAGGGGAAAGGGGGAAACCCACCACCCCAACAAAACCAGAACTAGGGTAACCGAAATTCGGGGACTAATAACCCCCCCCAGGTAAGGAAAAGCATGAACCTAAGGAAAAACTACTCTTTCTCGATTTGTGGTGAGTATGGTCACTATACTTTCCATTTTCCACTCATCCTTGATTGTTAGCAGTTGGTGGAATCCAAGAAAAATACATCAACAAATCCCCCACAGGTACCAAATACACCATAACCCCATCCAACTATCTTACAAAAACCTGTTTCCAACCAAGGGGTTGTGACTCAATAGTAGGAGCCCCCCTGGCAATGGATCCTTTCATAATATCTACATGAACATGGCACATGTTAATATCCAAACCTAAGACAAAATATATGGCGGGCCTGAACCCATACAAGTGGAGGATGTGCCTAACCCTTCATGTGGGCCTTTTCAAATACCATTCCCAAGTGGTGAACAAATCCCAAGCATCTCAAAGGTACCACTTAGGTGCAACCTCCATAAACCTCACGTGAAAGTATCCCACAAATATAGTATTGTGGATGACTTGGATCAATCACCAGTTTCCATGTACACTTTAGAATTGCTACAGTCTTTCCCAACCCAAAGAAAACCATTACTTAACGAATTGAACACCAATTTCATTAAATTTGGACATATTAGGCAAATTTTGGACTAAGAAAGTGTCAATATCAACCTTTCTAAAGTACAAAAATAGATTCTGAAAGTGGCAATATTGTATTTGAATAGTGTGTTTTTATAGTTAAAAAGTGTGTTTTTTTTACTACTTATGAACCTTAAAATTGTAGTCTTTGAAATTGCAGTGTGTCTTTATATTCAAAAAGTGTGAATTTCAAATCAAAAAATCCAAATTTTGATTTGAAAAGTGTGAACTTCAAATCAAAAAATGCAAATTTTGATTTGAAAAGTGTGAATTTAAAATCAAAAAATGCAAATTTTGATTTGAAAAGTGTGAATTTCAAATAAAAAAATGCAAATTTTCATTTGAAAAGTTTGAATTTCAAATAAAAAAATGCAATTTCTGATTTGAAAAGTGTGAATTTCAAATCTAAAATATTCAGTCATTGTTTTGAATAGCTAGTCAATTGGCTAAGTTATAACATATACAAATGGTTTGTTCTGACTTCCATTTTCCAACAAGAAGGATCGGTCACCCCTTCTTTTCATAGTTAATTGTGAAAACCTTTATCGAGCAATTCAGCTATATGCATAATGGAGAACACAAGAAGGATCGATCGACCCTTCTTGAAGTGTCGAACTATTATGAAAAGAATATTGGGAATAAGAAGGGTCGACTGACCCTTCTTGCAGTGTTGAACTATTATGAAATTAATATTGGGAATAAAAAGGGTCGGACGACCCTTCAATTACTAGGGAATTGTAAAAATAGAACACCTTGGAAGTTATAATATATAAAACGGGTTTGTCCTGACTTCCGTTTTTCGACAAGAAGGATCGGTCGCCCCTTCTTTTCATAGTTAATTGTGAAAACCTTTATCGAGCAGTTAAGCTACATCCATAATGGAGAACACAAGAAGGATCGACCGACCCTTCTTGCAGTGCCGAACTTTTATGAAAAGAATATTGGAAATAAGAAGGGTCCACCGACCCTTCTTGCAGTGTCGAACTATTATGAAAATAATATTGGGAATACGAAGGGTCGACCGATCTTTCAATTACAAGGGAATTGTAAAAATAGAACACCATGGAAGTTATAACATATAAAATTGGTTTGTCCCGAGTTCCGTTTTCAAACAAGAAGGATCGGCCGCCCCTTCTTTTTGTAGTTAATTGTGAAAACATTTATCCAACAATTCATCTATATCCATAATGGAGAACACAAGAAGGATCGATCGACCCTTCTTGCAGTGTCGAACTATTATGAAAAGAATATTGGGAATAAGAAGGGTAGACGGACCCTTCATTTACGAGGGAATTGTAACAATAGAACACCTTGGAGAAAGAGTGGTCGCTCTTTCTCTGAGAATATTTCCACTTGCCAGCAAATTCTTTGAAGCAAAACTTCTATAAATTTTGTTGTTAAAATGTTAATATCTAGTATCCCAGGGTGACACGTGTCATATTTGATATCTAGTATCAGGATGAAACGTGGAACAATCATATTGTGACACATGGAACATTGAGTACAATGAGGTTACTAATTTTTTATTACAGATTTAAAACTTATAAATATTTATTTTTCCAAAATAAATAATGAAGATGGATGGGATGGATGGGGAACGGTAATTACCACAGTGTCGCGAGATATCATCTCTGTAGATTTTTGCTGGAGTGATTGTGCAATTATCTAATAGTTTGTGAGACTTTAGTATTTAGGTAGTTAGTCTGAGGATAATTACTTGATTTTAAGTGCAACATAAACCATGAGAATTTAATTTCTATTTTTCCAAAAATATTTGCAACACAACACCAATAATTAATAATAATTTAATATAAATTCATTAACAAATCCAATATCTGATCTAAGGATCGGAAAGGATTCTTAACATCATAAAAAATTGATTCCAAGCCATATCAAAGATGATAACCACTTCTAAAGGCTAATTATTTTTAAGCACAATTAACTAGTAATTAAGATGTTAATTACAACAGTTAACGATAGCTAGTGCGCAAACGACGACACTTATCACAAATCCAATTTTATAACAAATAACCATTGATTATCAATCCCAATGTCTATTAAGAGGGTTGGTTATAAGTTATATCTTTCATTTTATAAAACTTTAATGAAAATGAAAAAATACAAGTTTTTGTTGACCAAGTGGAAATTTAGAAACACAACAATTTTGTTTCTTAAATAGAATTATTGCAAATAAATGCACAATTTAATATATGGTATACTTGATTCACTTAGCCTTTAATACATTTTGTTGACTAAGTGGAAATGTAGAAACACAACAATTTTTTTGCTTAGAAAGAATTATGGGAAGTAAATGCACAATTTAATATATGGTATACTTTTTTTTATAAGTCTGCACAGTATATTAATTAAGAGTAAAAGATAAAATTACATATCGAGGAGACCTCATAGGTTGCCTAGGATAATGGAGCCATCTAGGCATAACAGAAAAAAATAGAACTAGCAAGAGTATTATGGAACAACTTGTGGGTTATACAAAAAACTTGCCTACAACGGCGAGGCCAAGACCAAAAAAAATTCTGAGCGAGATCATACAAAAAATGCATGAGATAGCTATTACAAAAAACTCGGATGCAACAGAGAGACCCAGTCTTATCGTCCAACTCCCGAGTAAACATGGAATTATTTAGGCTGAAATTCCTTTGTAATGGAGCAGCTCCCCGGAAAGTCCTCCTCTGGTAGCTTCACAGGGAGCGGATCCATTTTTTGAGCAGCGAGAAAGTTAGGTTCCGCATGGCTGTAGATCCTTTTGCAAGGCAGAGATCAAATCGTGGAAGGGACTGGGAATTTCACCGAAGGGGCCGCCAGGGATGCAGGAACAAGAATGTCTAGGAAAGGGTCTGCAGTAGCAGCAGTTGCAGGCCCTTCCAAGGGAAAAACACTAACATTCGAGACACCCGACACACCACCACCATCACCCCTCTCACGAGAGTCGGCCATGCTCGGGCTCTTAGAGAAATCTGCGTCAAGGTTAGCCAAGCAATCGTCTAGTTCGATGGGTTTGGCCCTGGTGGCCAACATCTGATTTTTGGCAGAGCCCCAGTTACTCAGCATGTCATCCAGAATCTTTCCGAGCATGTTTTTGATGATCCAGTAGTGATTGATATTGCCCCCATTGTTTCTAGAGGCGAGGTGATCCACTAAAAGCTTCCCTTCCCACTCATCAATCAAATTATAGTTGGCGAAGGAGATGCCAATGTCGAAGCCATCACCAGTGATAGGAGAGCATTGAGTTTTGATTCATCCCCCACTACCCGGAAGAGAAAGGCCACGCGTCTTGGTCATGGTAGAGAGTGCAATGAGATTCCACAACCAGATACACAGCTGAGCATGAGGGTGCACAGAACAGAGCCAACATCGAGGAGAAGTAGACATAATGCAGTCATGGGTTCCCGCTGGCCCATTTAAGGAGCAAATATTAGGGTTCACATGAGGCATATTAAATTGTAGGGAGACAAAATGATGGTTTAGAGAGCTGAGGTGAGGGCTGCTTTGAATGTGCAGAGGGCCAAGGTGAGGATGAGAGGTACCAGAGTTGCAACCAGCTAGCCGATGAAGGGACTTGCGAGTGAAGGATCGAGAAGGAACCATAAAGCCGCAGGTGTAAGGGCAGGTAGGTGGAAGCGAGGCAGGTGGTATATTGCATGGGGTACGCGTGCCATGTTATGGGTGTCTGGGTCAAGGATCCTCCTCCATGTTCCCTCCTCATGTCCAGCATATGGCCCCTTGTATCATGGTGATGCTTGCATCCAAGCTTAATATATGGTGTACTTGATTCACATAAACAATTTTTTTTCTTAAAAACAATCATGGGAAGTAATTGCACAATTTAATATATGGTATACTTGATTCACATAGGATGAAACTTATATTTTCTTTACTAATGAATTTTATAGAAGTTCTACAAATGTTCTACAACATACCACTATGTTTCGCCACCAATTCTATGTGCGCTGTTCCATGGTAGTATCACAATTCGTGATCGTCCTATCTCATGTGATAGTCCTTGTTGCAATGGTCCATGGTGGATTGGTTAAAAACAATGACAGGTTTCCAAATAGAAAGGTGATATAAAAAAATACATGATCAAGAGTCATAAATGGTTGACGAAAAATCAACGGCGGAGATGAGAGGAAAAGAATGTTAGGGAATGATTTAATCCCTGAAACATATCCACGGTTGTGAATTAAAGTGTCTCCAGATCAACTCTGAGTATCGTTCGAGAGTGAGAAGTAGCGCGGAGAAGGAGAGGGGTGAGCCGCAGCGGAAAGAATACCGCCCACCACGTGTCGAGCGATGGACCATTCCACGGGTTGAAAATCATTTATGGAAAACCACCGTAAACGATCCTGAAACCACTCCATCCAATAAAGTGCGATGAAATAAATGGTGTAGATGCAAAAGGTGATAGGATCAATGGTTAAGGTTTTATCATTGATTATAAAACAATATTATACCTAGAAGAATTATTCCATTTTCTGATACCTGAAAGAACAATGCGTCTATGGAAATGGGGTGCATACGACAACGGAAAGCAAGAAGAAAATACATTATCCAGATGTCATTTTCTAGGTAGTTAACGAATCTTTTTAACCGTTTTATTCCTTTAAAATGGAAAAAGAAGGGGTAGATGAACACATCAGGGAATTTAGCAGGTTGGAAAATAATTTTGGAGATAGGGATGGGGATATTTTCAATCAAGTGTTTTCTTTTGGCCCAGTACAGGAACTAAAAGATAAGTTAAATGTCATAGATGAGGAAGGAATGGATTTGCACAGGGTGCAAAGGTCATTGTTTCACCATTTCTATCTGCCAGAAACCATAAAGTTCCTGGATTTCATAACCTGGTCTGTGTCAAACTATTCTCAGTCAGAACGCATTATAATGGACTCAAGTCGGTTTAGGATCCTTTGTATGGTGAATTCTCAAATTGTCAGAGACTCTTTAGATGTTCCCGAGTCATTCATCCAAAATTTGGAGGAATTTGCCGAAGAAGCCCTAGTTGAAAATTTTAATCAAACCTTTGCGCAAGAAAAACAAGTTTTCCTTTCTAAATGCCTAAAACCAGATATTTAAGTTGAGAATGAACCTTTTCCTTTAGATATTGACTTGTTTAATGAAGAATCTCAGTGGGTCATTTCCTTCTTGAGTAAGTTCTTCAAGTTGGATACTAATATATTTGTTCCAGAAACTCTTGAAGCCTTGCTATTCAGAATAGGAAAACACCATTTTGAGTCTGAGTCCAGTCAGTTGCCTTGCCTTAAGTTTGATGAGTTTATAGCTGAGAATATTCACTCTTAGTTATTAAATTTCCACATGACTAGATATTTTTGGTTTCAGTCTTATTTGATCAAAATGTTTTTGTTCTTCAATGGAACAAATTTGCAGTTTCCAGAGATCATGTTCACATATGAAATCAGAAGCAGTACTGTTGATAACATGAACCTGATCATTTCAGAAATACACAGACTAATTTTTCAGAAGCAGGCCCCTAGAGTTTTTCTTGAGATGCATGATATTTTACAGTTTAGTGCAGATCAGAAAGTTGGAGATTGGTTCCTTTTAAAAGACCACACCATCATCAGAGTTTATGTTTTTTTTTTTTATGAACCATGTATTCTGCTTGCATTTTTAACACCCAGAGTTTTTGCTTTAGAATTTTTTAGACAAAAGATAATTGTGGAGAATGAACACTTTTTAATTTTCAGAAAAGCTTCTGAGATCAAGTATCCCATGAAGATTGGCCCTTTGATCATAAAAAAGAAAGCTTTCCTCTCTCTTATTGAAGGCTTACTGCAAGACATGAATTTTTCAAAAGCCATCTTCATATTATATCACAGAGGAGACACTAAAACATAAATAAATATTTTGATCATGAAGAAATAGAAGGATTAGCTGAAAAAGTTAATTTAATGGAATATCATCCAAGCATGGAGATAGTACATATTGATTCACCTGAGATAACAAATTCCTCTGTATTAATTTTACTAGCTTCTAGTAAAATGGATGTTACCAGTAAAAGAAGCCTTCCAAAAGATAATGAAAAAATAGTTGAGCAATTAGAGATATCAAAAAGAGCCAAAATTGATTCAAATGAGGAAATGGTGGAGGTTGACACCAGAAAAGCTAAAATTATGGAACAGGAACCTGTTTTCCAGGTTCAAAAGTATAGTTTTGAAGAAGCCCAACAATCTGGACCTAGTGAAAGATTCAAGTCAAGGAGTGACTTATTCACTAAGTGTGGAGAAGAGAAACGTGTTTCCTCACGAGAAATGGTAAAATTATATTCTAAAGTGAGAAATATATTGGATGAAGAAGTTTCACTAATCACTACAAAATATCATGTCAAAAACACAATGAATTTGGCAGTGGCAACCCAAGATAGAGTTTCAGAACTGAAACTAAATTTACATTGGATCCCCATACCCGATAAAATTCATTTACATAAGAAAACCGGGGAAGTAATATATGCATATTTAATGAAGACTGTTTTGAAAAATTCCAAATTACAATCCATGGTTTTAAGGTTGGAAAACTAGCTGAAGCAGAAGAAGCTGGAGAATAAAACATATCAACAGCAAATTAAAAGACTCTAGAATGATATATTTGCTATGGACAGTGAACCAGACAAAGGGAAAGCTACTAAAAATTGTTGATGTATATGTAACTTCGGAATGTATTTCATTTATATATTTATTATACTCCTATAGAGATGTATTTATTCCTCTATACGGAAGTGTCGTCATTTGTATTGACAAGTGTCGCAAGTGTATTAATTTGCTGATGGGTTATTAGACCACCTTGTAAGGGGTCAGCCCAGATTTATGTAATATGTGGTTATTGTACCTAGCTAGACAAGTTGGCCCCATAAGGTTATTGGGAAAATATAACAAGTATAAATAGAGATTGGGAGATCTCTATTTGGATCACTCAGAAACTCATTCTTCCTTCACTCGGAAAGTGGCGCACTTGTGAGGAGGAGGATCAGCTGCTAAAAGGAGTCTATCTCTTGTACTTTGGTTGAGCTATTGGTCTATCTATCTCTGAGGAAGTTGTGGGGTTTCTCACCTTAGGGTTTTCCCCACAGAAACTCTGTGTGTCCATTGTCTCTCATGCTTTTGATTCTTGTGATGATTGACATGCTTATTATGATTGATATGCATTAATATACTATACCTTTTGTTCTCTCAGTAAAGATCCTAGAGTATATTGAATTAATGCTCAAAATTTAACATGGTGTCAGAGCTAACCTAAAAAGAAGACATTGTGCAGTGACGAAAACTAGGGTTTCTTGTTTATTGGGTTTCTCTCCACATATTTTCAAAAAGCAGTATAGTAGATTGACTCTACTCATCAAGGAGAATCTATCTATCCAATCATAATTCAATTCTGAGCATTTTCAAATTTTTCCCTAAAACTTAGGGTTTCCACAAAAATAGGAATTTCTAAAATATGAAGACATAGCTGAAAGCTCCTTGTAAAAATCAAAGTTTAGAGCTTTGGATCGAGATTTTTGGCTAGGTAAATCTCCATGAAACTCAAACCATAATTCAGGGTCCTCTCCAGTGAACCCAGGAAGACTAAAAGGCATTTCTGAAAGGTGAAGCTTTGCAGATCTCAAATTTTGATTACACCAAGCTGATTAGCTCATCAAGGTGCATCTTTCTATCCTTTCATAAAGTTGAAATTCACATTTTGAACTTTTAGGGTTTTTTCGACAAACCCTAATCTAGGACCAGATCCAGTTTTCAGCAAAGCAAGTGGTAAGCCCCAAATCTCTTCTATTTCCATTTGAATTACTCTTTAAGATGTCTCACCACACCAAGCTTGAGGATAACCTTCAAGGGGCTGATAACTTCTGAGCCTGGAAGTATAGGATTGGGTTAATCCTGGAAGAAAATGAATTGGACTCCTACATTAACTCTGACGTCCCTATCCCAGAGGATGAATAGGCTAAGGTATTTCATAAGAATAAATTGGTCAAGGAAAATAGAATCATTGCTGATTCTATCAAAGACCATCTCATACCTCATGTCTCATCTCTAAAGACACCCAAGGAGATGTTTGACTCCCTGACCAAGTTATTTGAAGGGAAGAACATAAATCGGAAGATGACTCTGCAGAATCAATTGAAAGGGGTCAAGATGTTGAATGGAGAGACCATTCAATCTTACTTCTCCAAGGTATCTCATATCAAGGAACAATTTGAAGCTGTGGATGAAGTAGTGGACAATGGTGAAGCTGTTATGACCACTCTGAATGGCCTACCTAGGTCATGGGACTCCTTTATTCAAGGAATCTGTGCAAGAAAGAAATTGATCTCTTTCAGTAAACTGTGGGAAGAATGCTCTCAAGAAGAAGCTAGGCTTGTAGCTCGAGAAGAAAAGATGGGAGGTGAAGATCAAGCTCTCGCAGCTCACACCAAAAGAAGCAAACCCAAGAAGGAGCACTCTCACTACAAGAGATCCTATCACAACCAACAAAAGAATAAGAAGGATCTAAGATGTTTCACCTGCAATGAGAAAGGTCACTTTGCTTCAAATTGTCCCAAGAACAAAAGGGATAACAACAAAAACTTCAAGAAAAATAAGAAGGGAAACAAAAGAAGGTACCATGCTCATGCTGCCGAGGATGATGAACCTCCAAAGATGAAGGCTAGGATAGAAAGTGATGATGACTCATCAAGTGAAGAAGAGTATTGTTATCACCTAAGATGTAGTTACCCCTATGGATAGATCCAGTCATGGATGGCAATAGGGAAGGGCAACTCAAAAGGTGCAACCACGATCACCTCGACCTCCAATATATGGTTGTCACGCCAGTCGAGGCAACCTTCACTGTATGTTATCTAGCCCAGACAACAAAGGGGGAGACCCGATCTACTCCCGACAGGAGAGATCAAAACCAAGACACCAAATCAGGGTAATTCCAAGTGAAGTTAGGTGTATGGTTTATCCTAGACCTAAGGATGAAGTCACAAGTCAAGTGAGGGGTTCAATAGATGTAGCTTTGGTTCATAGTTGATGTGAGAGTGACTTACAATGTTTAAAATGAGATCTAGGGCTAGTGTACTAGGTCAATGTCAAAAGATCCACTGCCTTGGGAACCGTGTCCAATTCAGGGTTGTTTAGGGGTCAGATTGGGGCTAACTAGTACATGAGACAATCTTGACCATGGTCCATGATGTCTTCAAAGGTATAGTTCACCATGCAAAAGTCAAACCACAAGTCAATCCAACAATCTAGGAGAGTGGGTTGTCTTGGAGATAAACCAGTGCCTTGGGAATTGGGAAGTGGAGTCAAAGTAGGGTTGACTTTATGGTTTAGGACTCCTACAACATGAGATAAGTGGACAGTATAGGCCTTGATGGTTAAATATATCTAGATCTAGGATTGACCTAAGTGGACCACAATCCCTTAAAACAAGGAATGCAGTCCCCAAGGCAAGATTTGACAAAGTGACAGTCTAGACCTAGGTTTTGAATTATTCTGATTCCGGATCTGCAAAAATCTCAAGTACCCAGTTCCTCGAAGTGAGTGAACTCACTTCTCCAAGGTGGTGCGACTTTCCCTAAGGAGGCTTCAATTTGGGTTTAGGTAGGTCAAATCATGTCGGATGGCATCCAAACTTTAGATCCGGGTAGATCAGTCAAGTAGGGGTATGGATCTATAATTTCGTGGCAATCCACCGGTTAGATCTTTGTAGATCTGAGTTTAAGTATTCCAAGTGGTCCAAAATGGGGATTAAATCCCTTAAAATGTGGAATGGGACCCACAAGGTGAATTTCAAGAAAGGGACAACCTGGGTGTATGTTATTTGATGTGTAGATGTCAAATCAAGTGAAATCTCAAACACCCATCAACCGGATCTAGGTCAACTTGCTCAAATGGTGAAGTGCGCCTTCCTTGGGAGAAGCTAAGTTGGCTTGGGAGAGGGGTCAAATGGAAGCCAATCCACACCAAACTATAGATCCGGGATGCCGTGGATGCTATAGAGGTGGGTTTTCAATATCACGCCCAACAACCCACTAGATCTAAGTAGATCTGACAAAATGTAAAATGGGGGTTTTGAAGTATTTAGGGTTTTAACAATTTATGAATTATGTCAATGGATTGGATAAAGGAAAGAGAAACAAACCTATGGATCTTACCTGGATAACCTTGTAGATGCCTTGATGATGATGATCTATGCAATCCCGATCAATTTGGAAGCTTTGAGGTAGTCTCTATGCAAATCGATTTAGTCCAAGAAGCCAATGCGCCCTCTCTCCTGCACAACAAACGTCAACAATATCAGATTTGATGCATCAAGAGATAAGACTAATGCCACAAAAGAAGTAACAGAAAGATAGCATAGATCACAATGATACTAATGATAACCCCCTGATACAAGCGAATGCCAAGAAAGTCGATTTGAAGAAGCCTTGCAAAATCGCCCTTGTTGAAGTCGCCCTCCTGTAGACAAACAATGATTTCCAAACAAAAGATAGATCTTACCACAATTTCCAAATGCTAGGTTGCAATAGACTTTCCAATCACCATCTAAGAACACCAGATGCAAAGGAGACCACAAGAATTTCCACAAGAATATTTTTCTATACCAATAATCCAAGAGCCAAAGACCCTTTACAATGAGAGGCTCTCTCCTTTAAATAGGAAGGAGAGGCACCAAAACCCTAACCACTTTTTGAATGAGTGGCTAAGATTAAAAGATACAAATGTCTAATCAATGGTTGAGATGAGCTCAACAACATAATACATGGATCACACATAAAATATAACATAAGTGGACAAAGTCGCCCTAGGAGAGGGGAATCCCACCAAATCATGATGACAAAATATCATAAGAGGCTCATGGTGGGTCCAAGGGGTAATTTTATCCCTCCTTGGTCAATCCCCATGGCACAATAACCAATAAATAATCATGAAAGTACCAAATCGTGCCTCCAAGGTGAAGTCGTGGTCCTCAAAAGACCCCAAAAATCCACAGAAAGTGCAATAAGTGATGGATGCGGGCCCCGATGAAGCTGAAACTGCTGGAGGAGGTGTGGAAGGTCCCGATCTATCATCACTGATCATCCCATGCCATAACTTTGCCTCAGTAGCCCAAATCGATTTCCTCAATAGCCATTTCTACCAATCCTGAAATGCCTCGGGAAACGTGAAACTGCCCAAACTACCTCCTGGAGTGATGGCGCTGTCAAGGTGAGGGTACCAATGTGTCCGGGAGGGGGGTAATATGGTAAAAACAAGTGGCTGGACCACCCCCTCCATCATCAGCGCCCTAGGTCAACCGGATAAAAGTCATCTCTGCTCCGACAGGGCCTCCAATAGACCAAAACTGCACTAGGACAGCCTACTGAGGCTAAATCATCACTGTAAGTGCCCGGAACTGAAAACAAACTGTCCCATTGGACTCAGAAGGTCCAAATCCATCCAAGATGTGTACTCATACACCATATGAATCTCTGCATGATCAAAATAAATATCCAATGTACCGGAACAAGGCCAATAATAATGATCTGTAAATGACCAAACACTGCTGTATCCCAAGCATCATCATCATAACCCTGTAGCTGCTGCATAGAATCATCCTGTATGTGTACATAGACCATATATCATCTATCCATATCATCATAAGGTCCAACATCTCATGTCTCATGGTCCTCCATGGTCAAACTAGGTCTAACCAAGACCAAATACAACTTAGACTATCATCCATAGCTGCTGCAAGGTGTCAAGGTTAATACATGCTTTACAATTTATTCAAATAGCTACTATAACACAAAGTAATCATGACTGGCGATCTAAATCCAAATATATAGTGTCGTTAATTATTATTATTACTCAGACTAGACTTTCAGGACCATACTCACTTCATAGTTGTGATCAATTTGCTAGTGAAGGGTGAGGGCTGAAATAACTGGCTAGGCTAAGGGATGACTTGACTGACTTGACTTTGTGACACTTTGGCAAGGGAAAGGGAATACACACCATAGTATATACTGAATGAGCAATAACACAAGGAATGGCGGTGTCTCACAAATGGATGAGTTGTTTAAAGAGGGTTTATTCACCTTCACAGATGCGCACAATCCATAATACAAATAAGGCCAGCAATTGTTTAGATATAAAATTTAAGTTCCATTGCTTTTTGGGCCTGAGGTTTCCATAGCCTTGATCTATGTGTGTTTACAAACACATTGCATAGATTTACATTTATTTTTAGGCTTTCTGCTGCAGGTGTGTTTTTAAGGCACTTGTTTACCTGAGCACTTCTAGGTGTGTCATGGACAACTTGTTTACCTAGGTATTTATTTTTCCAAAAGATATAACATTTTATTTTTCATGGCCATTTTCATTTGGCATTTCTTTCATATACAAGATATAGCATTTGATTTTTCCAGATTTTGTATTGATGGCAGCACTAAAAGTTTCAGGTTTAGCGAACACAACTTTAGTGACTAGGGGGAATTCTCAAGGAACTCCAACTCACCATAGGTAAGTTTTGTCACCAACTCAGAGCCGAGACACAATAAACAGGGAAGCTCATCCAATACAGAGGCTACAGTGGGGAAAGGTCCTCCATGTCACTAGTCAAGTAGCAAATCAGGGTAATAATCTAAAAGGTAGGCCACGGATGGATGCAGACAATGAAATGATGGAGCCAACACTAGCAAGCCAGAGTATGGTGTAATGATCACCTCTATTCTCCCTAAGGAGGGTATGTACCAATGAGTATGAATAGTGAACTTCTAAGTCTGAGTAGGGACGATAGAATATAAATAATAGGTCAACCAGGTCCATGTATCTATATGATCGCCAGATCATGACACTAAGTGCTAAGACATGCTATAAGAAATAAGTATAAAAGCAATCTAACCATAACACAATAATATACCTGCTGAGTCATATACCTGAATGCACATCAACCTGTACCATCATCTGTCCTCTGGAACTGCTGCTGTAACTCTGGGCACTACTGACTGCTCTGTACCAATGGTATAATGGCTATATCGGGCATCTCTCTGAGTGTCCTGAAATTCAGTCATGGCATGGGGAATATAAATGCTGTCCACAATCTGATAGTGATCCAATATAAATGCTCATCTCGGCATCTCAAATGCAAGGGAACTGGCTGAATAGTGTACTGGAATGAGAAAAATAATGTATGGTAGCCCGGTTACTATATATGTGATAACATCTGGCTCCGGCTGGGACAAGTGCTCTGCTGAAATGAGCGCTTGAGAACCTCAGAATCTCTGGTCCTCGAACTCTGCTACTCGAATCCATGATCCAGCACTCTACCATTTTATTTCCAGCTTTTATTCTTGCAACCTATTTTCTGCATTCACAAACATCTAAACAAAATACCTCATGCCGCATGTGTGGGAAAAATATAAAATCAACTGAAATAAAATCTACTCTATGTCAGAAATATAAATGCATAAAGTATAAATGCAGAAAGTAAATTAAAGTACTAACATAATTTGCAAAATTTGAAATTTATTGTGCAGGAAAAGAAAAAGAGATAGGTACTCAGTTAAACTAGGAGCTTACAAAGGAGCTTAGAGACTAAGAAGGTGCCAGACTCAATGGCTGAAAAGACTAACTACTGCCTAAGTAGGCTTATTTGGTTTCCTACCTACCCTACTCTACCAGGCAATGCAAGCAAAGCGATCCCAACTACATGGGATCAGGGATGTGATCCCTCAAGTCCCTCTGATGGACAGGATATAAAATACGTCGTCCACTACCAGTGGTCAGAAAGCACGAGCCATCAATGCATCTTTCTACTGTGAAAGGTCCAACCCATAAGTCATCAGCTTGCCCCGATCTTATATGCAGTAAATGGTTGGGGATAATGACTTGACTTCCTGTAGGAAACCTATTTCTATTGACTGACTCAGGGATAACTCCAATGTTACGAATAGGCATGGGGTGGATTTCGGCAGGGTTTTGCGGTTGAGGTGTGACAATCCTAGAGTTTCTCCTAGAAGAAACTGCATCAGTTCTGGGTGGACCACCATCTAAGGAAATAGCAATTGTGCCAATAAGGATTTCCCTAACTTCCCTTCTTGTTTCTTCGATTACCTCATCTGGCTCTTCCTCATGGGGAGACACAACTCTTTTAACAATTTCACCTACAGTCAAGAAGTTTCTATTTTCTTCAAATGGAGGTGGCTCTCTGGATATGACAGTATTATGACTAGAACCTTCCCCTGAAGGAACTGGAACAACCATGTTTTCCAATCTGGGAGAAACTGACTCAGGATGAAATGTAGAGGAAGTAGGAATGTGAGAAGGATCATGAGTATGATGACTAGAAGACTCGGATGGTAAGAGGAAACTAGGGATATGCGGATATGCAGATAAGGCATAGTTTTGAGGCTCTGAAGGAGTTTGAAAAATAGCAAGGTTATTTAGATTATAGTCTCCTTCGGGTGCATCATTAATTAGGGCATTCTCTTCCCAACTTAGAGAGTTATCATGGACTTGAACAAGGCTACCGTCTTCTAGAGATAAATGAAATAAAGAATCTTCCGTATCGGAATAATAAGTGGCTTCAGGCTCTTCATTTGTTTGGACCCTAGTAGATGTTGCAAGATTGTTTTCCCATGGGTAGATAGGTGCAAGCCCTTGGCTTTCTCTCTCTCTATTGTGATCAGTCAAGGCAAACCACTCCCTAACAGTGAAAGGAATTCTTTCTCCCCTCCTAATATCATCAAACTCATCTTCATGTATTGGGTTTTCAATATTCTCCTCATTATTTATTCGCTCATGAAGGTTTTCTATTGGGGGAGTTTGTTCAAGCAAATTCTCATCTTCTTCTATATTTCTTATGTCATCCTCAACCCGTTCAAGTGTGTGATCTTCTATAGAAGATTCTCGAATGGTTTCGTTGTTTTGTTCATGGCCTTGGGGTTGACTTTCATATCCTCTCAAATCATCTATTTCCTCAACAAAATCATTTCCAGCTGTTCTTGTTATTTCAATCATTTGCTTGTCTTCCCAAAAAGAATCAGAATCTTCCATGACCATACACATACTTTGATCAACTTCATATAATTCATCCTCATCTTCAACAAGGTTAGCTTTAGCATTATTTAATAATTCATCCCCATACGTGTTTTTCAACCCTTCATCAAAAGATTCAACATGCTCATTATAACAAGGTTCTCTATTAACCCGAATCAAAGCTCCATCAGGGTTGGGAACACAAATAAATGATAAGTCCATCATAAGGTATCCACCTAGACCAGCTGCCCACTTTCTAGATAAGAGCATTCCGTATGCTGGGGGCAAGTCAATGACTACTACATCCATCATGGTAGAAATGTCTGAACATGCGAAAAGATCAGCTCTAAGGTTTTTAATCAAACCATAAGATGGCACTAGTCGGGAATCTATACCGCAGACATTTCCATAAGGTCTAGTCACTTCAAGTCCCATTTCCTTCATAACTTGTAAAGGCATAACATTCATCGCTGCTCCAGAATCCAACATACAATTATGAAGGAGCATGTTTTGAATGTGCAAGGTGAGGTAAAAGGGGGAGTGACCACCGCTTTTTCTTTCATAAATGGCTGAATGGATGTTTATTGGTGGATCCTTCTCTGTTTCACTAGGTTGTGTTCCACTAAGCTTTTGGATATGACATGACTCTAGGACCGGTTCAGGAGTTTTCTCTTGGCCAATACCATTGAAAAATTCCTCTACTTGGCATCTAACAGAGGGCACCTTCATTAACTCAGTGACAGGGATGTTACACATTATCTTGCTTAGCTCTTTCTTCATATCGATCTTAAGATCATAATCATCCATGGCAAGATCTTCTTCTTCCTTTTTATCTTCATCAATCTTTTTATGTTTATCAAGGAAAGAAGGCTGGGAGGTAGTTCCTCGTTTGTAGATTTGATACTTTGGTTGCTCTTTAGGTTTTGGGAGTTCTAAGGCACAACATGTGGAGCTAGGTTCTTCAATAATATCATCTTCTTGCTCCCATGGCGCTTCTTCTAAAAGGATTCTTCCAAAGTCTTCATCATAAGATAAGTCATTTATAAAGTTGATGTTTTCTGGTTGGTCATCATGGTCAATGGTGTCAGAGGGTATTTCTTCTTCTTCATCACACCAATTGACTTCTTTCTTTTCAGAATTTTCTGGGTACTCAGGTCGTCGTCTATCCCTATCCCCATCAGGCCTTCTATTATTATTCCAGTAAGGTTTAGGGCCATAAGGATTCATATGTCTCTCAGGGTCATTCAAACTTGCCACATTCTTAGTTAGGACAGTTAATTGTTTCATCATTTCTTGCATGACTTCTAAAGTGTCCTTGGATTCCTTTGGCACACTCACAGGTTCCTTTGGTTTTCGGAGTCTAGGGTCAGATCTGGAAGTGGATGGGGTAAATTGATCGAAAAAGTTTTGTTTCCCCATGGATGCTACATTTTGCTCATCCATCTTAGCATTTGATTGAGCGGTCTTTAAGTCATTTGGGTTTTTATCCTTTAGCTGATAACCAACCCATCCCTCAAAAGCATTTAAGTAGTGAATCACAACTGCTTGGTCTTTTGGTCTAATTTCTTCAGGGATGACAGCTACAGTCTTGTCAAATCTTATGTTAAATTCATGGACTGTTTCATTTTCTCTCTTCTTAATGTCAAAAAGTTGGTGCAAGAGAAATTTTCCATCTAACTTTCGGGACCACTCACTGTTTAGCTTGTTGACAAAATTGTCATACCCATCAATGGATGAGGCAGGCAACCTGTCAAACCACTTCCTAACATCTCCTTCCAAGGATGCCAGGAGACCCCTCATGAAAACATCTTCCTCAGATGCTCCATATGCTTCCATGTGTTCCCAAACTTTATCAATGTGGTCTTCAAATGATATAGCGGATACTCCATCAAATCTGGGAACCTTTTCAAAATACTTTTCAGGCATGTCATGGGGTGCACCCTGGATTTGGGAAAAGTCTAAAGGAGATGGTTTAGCTTTTCTTCCAAAAATCCTAGGAGCTTGTGGTGGAGGAACATTCTGGTTTCCCGGGTTTGTTCCGGCCATTGGATTTGGTAAGTTTGTGTTTAAGTTTGAACTAGGAGATGAGGGAGGAACCGAATTGATCAAAGGGGATCCTGAAGTTCTGTTTGGAGAATCGTTACCCAATTTCCAAAGGAAGTTCGATGGTTGTGCTTTAGGATCTCTTTTACGATATGTGATTGGGGTTCCTTCAACTTGATCTAAGTTTACTTTACTTCTTGTGTTGTAAGGATGTAAATGAGCTCGCTCCTCAGCGGAGTCACTATTGGGAGTCGCCAGGTAGATTTAACTCTTCTACCAAGATATGTGTCGTTTGTATATGCGGGAAGGACTAGGGCAAGCTATTGCCTCCCTGGCAACGGCGCCAAAATGTTATCACCTAAGATGTAGTTACCCCTATGGATAGATCCAGTCATGGATGGCAATAGGGAAGGGCAACTCAAAAGGTGCAACCACGATCACCTCGACCTCCAATATATGGTTGTCACGCCAGTCGAGGCAACCTTCACTGTATGTTATCTAGCCCAGACAACAAAGGGGGAGACCCGATCTACTCCCGACAGGAGAGATCAAAACCAAGACACCAAATCAGGGTAATTCCAAGTGAAGTTAGGTGTATGGTTTATCCTAGACCTAAGGATGAAGTCACAAGTCAAGTGAGGGGTTCAATAGATGTAGCTTTGGTTCATAGTTGATGTGAGAGTGACTTACAATGTTTAAAATGAGATCTAGGGCTAGTGTACTAGGTCAATGTCAAAAGATCCACTGCCTTGGGAACCGTGTCCAATTCAGGGTTGTTTAGGGGTCAGATTGGGGCTAACTAGTACATGAGACAATCTTGACCATGGTCCATGATGTCTTCAAAGGTATAGTTCACCATGCAAAAGTCAAACCACAAGTCAATCCAACAATCTAGGAGAGTGGGTTGTCTTGGAGATAAACCAGTGCCTTGGGAATTGGGAAGTGGAGTCAAAGTAGGGTTGACTTTATGGTTTAGGACTCCTACAACATGAGATAAGTGGACAGTATAGGCCTTGATGGTTAAATATATCTAGATCTAGGTTTGACCTAAGTGGACCACAATCCCTTAAAACAAGGAATGCAGTCCCCAAGGCAAGATTTGACAAAGTGACAGTCAAGACCTAGGTTTTGAATTATTCTGATTCTGGATCTGCAAAAATCTCAAGTACCCAGTTCCTCGAAGTGAGTGAACTCACTTCTCCAAGGTGGTGCGACTTTCCCTAAGGAGGCTTCAATTTGGGTTTAGGTAGGTCAAATCATGTCGGATGGCATCCAAACTTTAGATCCGGGTAGATCAGTCAAGTAGGGGTATGGATCTATAATTTCGTGGCAATCCACCGGTTAGATCTTTGTAGATCTGAGTTTAAGTATTCCAAGTGGTCCAAAATGGGGATTAAATCCCTTAAAATGTGGAATGGGACCCACAAGGTGAATTTCAAGAAAGGGACAACCTGGGTGTATGTTATTTGATGTGTAGATGTCAAATCAAGTGAAATCTCAAACACCCATCAACCGGATCTAGGTCAACTTGCTCAAATGGTGAAGTGCGCCTTCCTTGGGAGAAGCTAAGTTGGCTTGGGAGAGGGGTCAAATGGAAGCCAATCCACACCAAACTATAGATCCGGGATGTCGTGGATGCTATAGAGGTGGGTTTTCAATATCACGCCCAACAACCCACTAGATCTAAGTAGATCTGACAAAATGTAAAATGGGGGTTTTGAAGTATTTAGGGTTTTAACAATTTATGAATTATGTCAATGGATTGGATAAAGGAAAGAGAAACAAACCTGTGGATCTTACCTGGATAACCTTGTAGATGCCTTGATGATGATGATCTATGCAATCCCGATCAATTTGGAAGCTTTGAGGTAGTCTCTATGCAAATCGATTTAGTCCAAGAAGCCAATGCGCCCTCTCTCCTGCACAACAAACGTCAACAATATCAGATTTGATGCATCAAGAGATAAGACTAATGCCACAAAAGAAGTAACAGAAAGATAGCATAGATCACAATGATACTAATGATAACCCCCTGGTACAAGCGAATGCCAAGAAATTCGATTTGAAGAAGCCTTGCAAAATCGCCCTTGTTGAAGTCGCCCTCCTGTAGACAAACAATGATTTCCAAACAAAAGATAGATCTTACCACAATTTCCAAATGCTAGGTTGCAATAGACTTTCCAATCACCATCTAAGAACACCAGATGCAAAGGAGACCACAAGAATTTCCACAAGAATATTTTTCTATACCAATAATCCAAGAGCCAAAGACCCTTTACAATGAGAGGCTCTCTCCTTTAAATAGGAAGGAGAGGCACCAAAACCCTAACCACTTTTTGAATGAGTGGCTAAGATTAAAAGATACAAATGTCTAATCAATGGTTGAGATGAGCTCAACAACATAATACATGGATCACACATAAAATATAACATAAGTGGACAAAGTCGCCCTAGGAGAGGGGAATCCCACCAAATCATGATGACAAAATATCATAAGAGGCTCATGGTGGGTCCAAGGGGTAATTTTATCCCTCCTTGGTCAATCCCCATGGCACAATAACCAATAAATAATCATGAAAGTACCAAATCGTGCCTCCAAGGTGAAGTCGTGGTCCTCAAAAGACCCCAAAAATCCACAGAAAGTGCCATAAGTGATGGATGCGGGCCCCGATGAAGCTGAAACTGCTGGAGGAGGTGTGGAAGGTCCCGATCTATCATCACTGATCATCCCATGCCATAACTTTGCCTCAGTAGCCCAAATCGATTTCCTCAATAGCCATTTCTACCAATCCTGAAATGCCTCGGGAAACGTGAAACTGCCCAAACTGCCTCCTGGAGTGATGGCGCTGTCAAGGTGAGGGTACCAATGTGTCCGGGAGGGGGGTAATATGGTAAAAACAAGTGGCTGGACCACCCCCTCCATCATCAGCGCCCTAGGTCAACCGGATAAAAGTCATCTCTGCTCCGACAGGGCCTCCAATAGACCAAAACTGCACTAGGACAGCCTACTGAGGCTAAATCATCACTGTAAGTGCCCGGAACTGAAAACAAACTGTCCCATTGGACTCAGAAGGTCCAAATCCATCCAAGATGTGTACTCATACACCATATGAATCTCTGCATGATCAAAATAAATATCCAATGTACCGGAACAAGGCCAATAATAATGATCTGTAAATGACCAAACACTGCTGTATCCCAAGCATCATCATCATAACCCTGTAGCTACTGCATAGAATCATCCTGTATGTGTACATAGACCATATATCATCTATCCATATCATCATAAGGTCCAACATCTCATGTCTCATGGTCCTCCATGGTCAAACTAGGTCTAACCAAGACCAAATACAACTCAGACTATCATCCATAGCTGCTGCAAGGTGTCAAGGTTAATACATGCTTTACAATTTATTCAAATAGCTACTATAACACAAAGTAATCATGACTGGCGATCTAAATCCAAATATATAGTGTCGTTAATTATTATTATTACTCAGACTAGACTTTCAGGACCATACTCACTTCATAGTTGTGATCAATTTGCTAGTGAAGGGTGAGGGCTGAAATAACTGGCTAGGCTAAGGGATGACTTGACTGACTTGACTTTGTGACACTTTGGCAAGGGAAAGGGAATACACACCATAGTATATACTGAATGAGCAATAACACAAGGAATGGCGGTGTCTCACAAATGGATGAGTTGTTTAAAGAGGGTTTATTCACCTTCACAGATGCGCACAATCCATAATACAAATAAGGCCAGCAATTGTTTAGATATAACATTTATGTTCCATTGCTTTTTGGGCCTGAGGTTTCCATAGCCTTGATCTATGTGTGTTTACAAACACATTGCATAGATTTACATTTATTTTTAGGCTTTCTGCTGCAGGTGTGTTTTTAAGGCACTTGTTTACCTGAGCACTTCTAGGTGTGTCATGGACAACTTGTTTACCTAGGTATTTATTTTTCCAAAAGATATAACATTTTATTTTTCATGGCCATTTTCATTTGGCATTTCTTTCATATACAAGATATAGCATTTGATTTTTCCAGATTTTGTATTGATGGCAGCACTAAAAGTTTCAGGTTTAGCGAACACAACTTTAGTGACTAGGGGGAATTCTCAAGGAACTCCAACTCACCATAGGTAAGTTTTGTCACCAACTCAGAGCCGAGACACAATAAACAGGGAAGCTCATCCAATACAGAGGCTACAGTGGGGAAAGGTCCTCCATGTCACTAGTCAAGTAGCAAATCAGGGTAATAATCTAAAAGGTAGGCCACGGATGGATGCAGACAATGAAATGATGGAGCCAACACTAGCAAGCCAGAGTATGGTGTAATGATCACCTCTATTCTCCCTAAGGAGGGTATGTACCAATGAGTATGAATAGTGAACTTCTAAGTCTGAGTAGGGACGATAGAATATAAATAATAGGTCAACCAGGTCCATGTATCTATATGATCGCCAGATCATGACACTAAGTGCTAAGACATGCTATAAGAAATAAGTATAAAAGCAATCTAACCATAACACAATAATATACCTGCTGAGTCATATACCTGAATGCACATCAACCTGTACCATCATTTGTCCTCTGGAACTGTTGCTGTAACTCTGGGCACTACTGACTGCTCTGTACCAATGGTATAATGGCTATATCGGGCATCTCTCTGAGTGTCCTGAAACTCAGTCATGGCATGGGGAATATAAATGCTGTCCACAATCTGATAGTGATCCAATATAAATGCTCATCTCGGCATCTCAAATGCAAGGGAACTGGCTGAATAGTGTACTGGAATGAGAAAAATAATGTATGGTAGCCCAGCTACTATATATGTGATAACAAGTATGTTCTAATCTCTGCTCTCATAGGTACTATCTCTCATGGTTGTAATTATTGGTTAATTGATAGTGGGGCTTCCAGACACATGACTGGGTTTAAAGAATCTTTTGTAAACCTATCTGAACATGAATCACCCGATAAGGTGAAACTTGGGGATGATTATCAATACCCTATCAAAGGAAGTGGTGAATCCTCCTACAACCTAGATTCTAGAAAATCTTTGAAGATGAAAGAAGTTCTTTATGTACCTAGGCTCAAGAAGAATCTTCTCTCCATCTCTGCATTGGATGCAAAAAGCATGAGGGTTGTATATGTAGATGGCCAAGTCCTAATGTGGCCAAAGGGTAAAACTATTGATGATGCAGTGGTGATGGGAGAGCAAGAGGGAGGTTTGTATAAATTGAAGGGACAACCTAAACATGCCATGGTACATGATTCCATGGAGCCAAGTGAAGTTTGGCATAGAAGACTTGCACATATGCACCACAGAGCATTACCAATTGCAATTAAGGCTGTATAAGGTCTTCCTGAAATTAAGACCAAGCATGAAGGTGTTTGCAAAGGATTTGCAAAAGGAAAGAACATTAAGAAGGCACTTCCAAGCAGTGAAAGCAAGGCAAAAGGTATCTTGGAAATCATCCACTCCGATGTATGCAGTCCTATATCATCCAGTTCTCTGAGTGGGTATGTTTACTATGTCTCTTTCATTAATGACTTCTCCAGGAAGACTTGGGTTTACTTCTTGAAGAACAAAGATGATGTATTTGATAAGTTCAAGGAATTCAAAACCTTGATGGAGAACTAAACTGATAAGAATATCAAAACATTCAGATCCGACAATGGTGGAGAATTCACCTTAAGTGACTTCAAGAAGCTATGTAGTGATTCATGGATTAAGAGGGAGTTGACTGCTCCTTAAAATCCACAACAGAATGTAGTTGTAGAAAGAAAGAACAAAACAATCATGGAACTAGCAAGGGAAATGCTACATGACCAGGATCTACCTATGCATCTATGGGCAAAAGCAGCTAGGATAGGTAATCCAGGAAGCAAAGATCAAGAGGGAGCACACTCCAGCAGTTCATGAAAGGAAGCAAATATTGAGAGGGAGTCCACCTGACAACAAATAAACAAAGATAAGTATTTGAATTATCATTTCTTGTATATTTGATTGTTTAAATAATACTGTTCAATAATGTATATACTTATGTTCCTAGACTTCGGTTGTGTATTTTTCATATTTGCATTAATGAACAGTATACTACTAATATGCATATGATGGGTAAGTGGCCTATGGCACTGTACAACATTCCATTGCTACTTATCTAGAATGAAACTTCTTTGCTGAGATGTTGGGAGTTGTGCACACTCTTAACAATGTTCTGGTAGAGATTGGAAGGCATCTAGAAAGTTACAGGATATAGATAAATGTTGTATTGAAGCATTGGCTAAAATAATTGCATGACTGTATGACATATATTCTTATGTGTAAGATTTTGTTATGAAACTGTGAGATGTTTCTAATCATGCAATTTAACTTGTATTGAAGGAAAGATCGTATACCATCACCTACAAAAGAAGGACTACAACATTTGTTCAACAACAAAGTTATCTATTGAAGATATTAAAAATATTGAAGTTCCCAGGATTCGAGAAGAATGCCATGATCGAGGAGTACCAATCGATCATGAAGAATGATGGTTGGGATGCAGTCCCAAGACCTAAAGGTAAGTCTGTTGTGACTTCCAAATGGATCTATAAGTTCAAGCATGTTGCAGATGGCAGCATAGAGAAATACAAAGCGAGATTTGTAGCTCATGGCTTCTTCTAGAAAGAGGGGATAGACTATGAAGAAACTTTTGCTCCTACGCTTCCATCAGAATAGTACTTGCTCTGGCTGTAGCGATGAAATGGAAGATACACCAGATGGATGTCAAGACTGCCTTCTTGATTGGTGTAGTTGAAGAGGAAGTGTATGTGGATAAGCCTCTTGGTTTTGAAACACATGACAGAGAGTCATATGTGTGCAGATTGAAGAAATCCTTGTATGGCTTAAAACAAGCTCCTAGAACTTGGTATGGTAAAATGGATAGTTTTCTATCTAGTTTGGGCTTTACCAAGAGTAAAGCAGATTCCAACCTTTACTACAAGGTTGAGGAAGGAAATCCTATGATTCTACTCCTATATGTAGATGACCTATTTGTAACAAGAGATGGTAGATTGATTGCCGATACAAAGAGGAAGCTTGTTGCTGAGTTTGATATGAAGGACTTGGGGATGATGCACTATTTTCTAGGTATGGAAGTGTGGCAGAGTGCAGATGGGATCTTCCTTGGACAAGGGAAGTATACAATAGATATATTGAAGAGGTTCGGGATGATGGATTACAAGGCCATGGCCACACCTATGGAATCGAATCTGAAGCTTCTATGTGATGCTTCATCTGAGTCTGTTGATGTCTCTATGTATTGTCAAATGATTGGGTCCTTGATGTACCTGACGAACACGAGACCATATATTTGCTTTGCGGTGAACACATTGAGCTAGTTCCTGACAGATCCGAGGAGTGTTCACCTGGTTGTTGTAAAGCATATTATGAGGTACCTGAAGGGTATAGTTGATTATGGGCTCAAGTATGAAGCGAATCAAAAGCTTAACCTGTAGGGTTATGTTGATTCAGATTGGGCAGGTAGTGCTCCAGATAGGAAGAGCACATCTGGGTGCTACTTCAGTATGGGATCAGGTGTGATCTCTTGGTTTAGCAGAAAGCAGTCCTGTGTAGCACTGAGTACAACCGAGTCATAGTATGTTGCATCCTGTTCAGCTAGTTGTGAGGCAGTATGGCTTTGGAAGCTACTGTCTAAGTTATTTGATCTCCCATTGGATGCTACTGGTATCTTATGTGATAACCAGAGTTGTGTGAAGCTGTCTGAGAACCCAGTGTTTCACGATAGGTCGAAACACATAGAGATCAAATATCCCTATATCAAGGACATGGTGCAGAGAGGAGCAGTGAAGCTCCTGTATGTTGCAATGGATGAGCAAATTGTAGATGTGCTGACGAAACCACTATCTAGAGTGAAGTTCGAGTACTTCAGAGAGAGGCTTGGTGTTCTTCAGATTGAGGACACTTTGAGGAAGAAGTGATGGACACATTTGCAGAATCCATTCCAAGCATGTTGGAAAGAGGATCCTTCACATGGCTGTGGATGTAAGCGTTGGATGATAAGCATCAGGACGATGCTCCAGTTACTGCTCTGTATATGCTTCAGGATGATGTTGGATATGATCAGTTGGATCATTTATATGTATATGTACGCATCATGTTGGATGTTGGATGTGATCAGTTGGATCATTTATATGTATTTATATATGCATCATGCTGGATGCTTGGACCATGTATCTATATATGTATCAGGTGGATACTGTGTATGATCAAGTAGATCATGTATGTTGATATATATAAGGTGGATACATTGTGTGGATCATGTATCTATGTATCAAGTGGATACATTGTATGATCAGGTGGATCATGTATGGTGATATGTATCAAGAAGATACTTGGTATGCATTAGGTAGATGCATTGTATGATCAAGATGATCATGGATGACGAGCTTCAGGATGTTGCTCTAGATGACATGCAGCAGGAGGTTGCAGTGATGATGATCAGGATGATCACGTGTACATCAGGATGATGTATGGTGAGTATCAGGTTGATACTCTATGGCCGTGGCACAGGTTGTGCAGATAAGCATATAATTTGGCCCTGGTAATGCAGATAGTCTTTCGAGGTTTTTCCTATGGCATGTAATCTGACCCTGGGATATCTGGCAAATGCTCTTTTGAGGTTTTGCTTTGGGAGGACATATAATTTGGCCCTGGGAGATCTGCAGATAGTCTTTCGAGGTTTTTCCTATGGAATATAATTTGGCCCTGGGATATCTGGCAGATGCTCTTTTGAGTTTTTGTCCTATGGCATATAATATGTCCCTGGGAGATCCAGTAGGTTGGGCTATGTGCCGGTAATAAGTCCTAGGATGCTCTTGCAAGATTTTTCCAATACCACATGTAATTTGTCCCTGGGAGATCCTATAGGTAGAGTTGTGTGCTTGTAACATCCTGGGATGCTCTTGCGAGGTTTTGTGGTGACCACATGTAATATGTCCCTGGGAGATCCTATAGGTAGAGCTGTGTGCTCGTAATAGCCTGGGATTCTCTTGCAAGGTTTTGTGGTGAGGTCACATATAATATAGCCCTGGGAGATCCTACAGGTAGAGCCGTGTGCTTGTAATAGCCTGGGATGCTCTTGCGTACTTTTGTGATACACGTAATAAGTCCTAAGGATTCCACAGTATGGCTAGTGATGAAGACCTGCAGGTGGTGGGCCTATATCCAGTATGAAAAAGGACTGGATCTATAGAACTTCCTATGACGAGTAGATTCAGATATTGGTTGAGATTGAAGCAATAGTGATGATGACAATGAATCACGGACGATGCATCGATGACGACGATCCAGAGAAGAAGACTTGTGCTAGCAGATCTATGTTGAGAAATACCTTCCTAGTTAAGAGGGAGTGTTGATGTATATGTAACTTCAGAATGTATTTCATTTATATATTTATTGTACTCCTATAGAGATGTATTTATTCCTCTATACGAAAATGTCATCATTTGTATTAACAACTGTCGCAAGTGTGTTAACTTGCTGATGGGTTATTAGACCACCTTGTAAAGGGTCGGTCCAGATTTATGTAATATGTGGTTATTGTACCTAGCTAGACAAGTCGGCCCCATAAGTTTATTGGGCAAACAAAACAAGTATAAATAGATATCAGGAGATCTCTATTTGGATCACTCATAAACTCATTCTTCCTTCACTTGGAAAGTGGAGCACTTGTGAGGAGGAGGATTAGATGCTAAAAGGAGTCTATCTCTTGTACTTTGGTTGAGCTATTGCTCTATGTATCTCTGAGGAAGTTGTGGGGTTTTTCACCTTAGGTTTTTCCCCACGGAAACTCTGTGTGTCTATTGTCTCTCATGCTTTTGATTCTTGTGATGATTGACATGCTTATTATGATTGATATGCATTGATATACTATACTTGTTGTTCTCTTAGTAAAGATCCTAGAGTATATTGAACTAATGCTCAAAATTTAACAAAAATATTTTGGCTAAGAAAGATAATACCATCCAAATATTGAAGAAAAAACTTAAAATACCAACCACTCAATTAATTCATGTCTCTGAATTGGCAAATTGGAAAAGGAAAAAGAGGCCTTGTCTCAAGAATTAATTGACACCAAAGAAAAACTACTAAGGATTACAGAATAACATAGTGGATGGGAAGAGGAAAGAGCTATGTTGTTAGCTAAGATTGATGTCCTTAATGAAAGTCATAGTCAATTGGTTTTAGAAAAAAGTAATCAAACACAAGTAAGCCAATCCAGTGCAGAAAGTGGTACAAAGGATCTTGTTCAAGTAATGCCTTGGATCAACCTGAAAGAAGAGGAAATAAAAAGTTTAAAAACCAAAAATCAAGGTTTAACAGGAGAAGTGCAAAGAAAAGGAAAAGAGAGAGAAACATTGGAAGAAAAGAACAAAAAGTTAGAGGAACAAAATGAAAGATTGGTGGAGAAAGTGATAGGAAGATTTCCTATGCAGGGAGCTAGGCACTTAATTTGGGATGCAATCATGGTTGAGGCAACTAACTTGAGATCTTATTTAAACTTCATACAGGATAAGGGAACAGTGATAAAGATAGCATTACAAAATTGTGCAGTCATGATGGAGACTCTGGGAAAAATACCAATGGAAACAACACAGAGTGCTATTGGTTTCCTAAATTCCTTGACTCTAGATGATAAGAAGACTTTGGGCATTAAAAACAGAATTTTAATGATAGATCATGCAAGGAGGATCATCACAAAACATCATCATGTTCAAGGGGTCCAAGCTAAGGTGAATCAAATGTCGCAACAGGTAAAATGCTTTAAAAGCTTGTTTTCAAAATTATTTCAAAAGGGACTCCCTTCCTTTTGGGATAAAAATGAAGATCAAATTTACCACTTAGATTATCAAGCATTGTTAATTAAAGCCAGGATGGATCACAAAATATTTGAAGATGTGGCCCAATCTTAGACAGGAAAAATTGTAATTGATAAACTAGCAGCAGACTTTTAAATTCAATACATATTGAAAATGATAATTGGAGAATTAACCCCAATTTCTTATGTGGAGCATGTCGGATTAAGAGTCTCAGTCAAAGAAATGACAAGCTGTGAGAGACCAAATATAGAACAATGGAAAACTGTAGAAAAATATGGGAGAATGAAGTACAAATTGCATTCATGAAGATAGGTGTCCAAGAACACGTAAGCATCAAAATACCATGTTTTATTTTGTTACGGATTAAAATATATTTTATGTTTTATTTAAGTTTATTTTAATTTTCAATAGTTGTGGCAAAGACAGTTATGACAAAACAGTTATTCACAGCTCATGGAGCAAAACAGTTATTTAAGTCTATTTTTTGAATACAAACAATTATTCACAACTCATGGAGCAATGTATTTTAGCAAATTCTTGTAAAAGATTAAGGGTTGAAACCCGAGAGTACGAGATACATTTTCTATTGAGCACTGCAATTTTGGAATAAAGTTGGTTGAGAGGAATTAAGAACTTTTAAAAGAGTAAAGATTCTTGTGTTATCGATTTTACAGTTTGTGAATTTCCTTCCTCTCTTTGTGTATTGTTATTTCCAGTAAATCTTTTCCATTGTGTTTTCTTTCATGCTTACAGTGCCACTAGTTTTCTTGTTTATTGAAAGGATTGTTTTTATTTTAAGCAAAAAAAAATAGAAACTTTGTATTATATACTGGTAAAAAAGATTACATCCATCTTCTTTTCACATTGCACTTCTGAGAAAAAACTGTCGTAAAGAGAAATTCCCATATCTACTATCAACCCTTGAGACTAAACAGAAATCCTTACTGTTTGACATCAAAACGGTCATGACAGAAAATTCCCATCTAGGTTGATAGACAAACTAGAAGGATTGGAACAAAATATAAATTGTTTGGGCTAAGATCACATCAAACAATATCCGAAGGAACATCCATCCCACTCTTAACACTATGCCCATATTTTCTCGTTGAGCCTTGACTACTGCAAGGCCCTTCTCGTTTATGCTAATTTTTTCTCCTGTCCATCCTTTCCTTGATGACCATGCCCATATGATTCTATTTACATTGATCATCATATTTTCTTCTGCACCAACAACCCATTGTTTCTTTCTATCGAATCATTTTTTGTACAAGACCTTCAGATCCATTGATGCCCCTATTCGCTTCCACCATTGCACCTCTACTTTGTAAGACCCAATAGTACTAGCATTTGACTCCCAATAAATATCACCAATCGCCATACCCAAGCATATTGCACAATCTGGCTCTGTTGATTGCACAATGACCATTTGGCCCTTTACAACATCCACTCTTGGAATGAATTCATCTCTAGGCTTGTTGCATAGTGGTCCAACATAGTAATCCTGCAAAGCAGGAACATTTTCCTTCAAATAGGCATCCATAATTTCATGTTCAATTCTTGTAGTTTCACTACTATGAATATCATGGCTTGTCGATGGCCAAAATTTAGTTGATGACTAATCAACACTCTCGAAGGGACTGTCCAAAGATTTATATACAGCCTCCCAATAATTTAACTTGGGACGCCAAAAATTTTCACCTCCCTTGTCAATCCTTCCATTCCATAATGAAATATATGTTTCTAATCCTTTTTTTTATTTCGTCAATGTCCGAAGGTCTTTTTGATTGCAGATTTAATAGCCTAGGCTATCCCACCGGCAAGTCTACACTACCATCTGGAAATGACCACCAGAGATGAATAGGAGATGACCAAGCTTCATCCCGAAGTGATGCCTTCCATTACATGATTGGAATGTCATCTATGAGCTAAAATTTAAAAAACTGGTATTTTTTGATACCAATGATCTTAGCATTTCCATCCAAAAGGAGGGGTTTCACAAAACTCTTAAAATAGTAAAGTTCATCAATTAGATAAGGGACAAAGGAATTTTGATCTTCACATGTCCTATACGCATCCATAATTTTCGAGAGTGAAAATATATCCTTGTGCATTAGCTTTGATGATAACCTGCCATAAGTTCCATCTATGTCTTCATGGCTGTGTCCGACAGGGAGGAATCCAACTTCAACTATCTCGAACACTCTCCTTGTTATTAAAAGAGATAAAAATGTGAATACAAAGTTGTTTTTGTTATCGCCTAAACAATTATCCATTTGCAACAACAATATGGGTGGTATTTTTGTATTTGGAATGCATTGATTAGTACCATCAACACACATTACATCATCTTGCATTACATCTTGTCTATATATCAAACACTTTTCATATGAGTCTGATTGCAATAGCGCATCATGCAATTGGTGCTTAGATGTTTCGCCTTTGTAGAGAAAATCACCATATTTATCAACCACTGGTTCTTCAAGACACTTCAAGCATTTAGCCAGGGATGTCACAGTGAAATTCGATCCCATCTCTAAAAATGAGAGGCTAAAATGACCAAAATCCCCAGTCTTGTGCCCATGAGTCAACATTCCCATCAATGATATGGGAAGATTCATAACATTACTAAAATATTTTTCCTTCTTACCCATCCTTGGAATGGAAGTCTTTGACTTATCCATTTTGTCATGAACAATATTCAGATAAGTCTTTGGATTTTTTTGTGAAGCTAATCTATGAGAATAATATAGTTGGCGACAACTTGCGATATATTTAATATGAGTTGCTTGATTTGCTCGCAACTTTTACACCTCAGCTGGATCAGTGGTCCCCTTAATCCTATCTTGTATTTTAATGCACTCATTACACCTTGCAAAATAGTTTGATTTAGAAATTTTAATATCTAGAAAATCTTCTCTCATCACCTTGCTAAAGGAGCATTGTGATACTGGAGGTAAACCGATTCTTTCAATTTCATCATTAGCCATTTTTCGTAGCAAACCATGGGACATATTAGATGGCAAAAATTTCAAGGTTGTCCTTGTTCCATCTCCACTGATTAATCATGTAATATGTGGAGATTTGTCTTAATTCTGTTCTACATTTTTATTAATAGTAGCTACCAATGCAGTAATGTTCACCCTAGATTTTTGCAAGCCACTGGTACCATGCAAATCTCTCACATCACCATTCAAGAAAATTCTTTTATAATTGAAGAAAGTGCTCTTTTTTATCCCATGGCATTTATACCATTCATTTTGACAAACGTCTAGTGTGTCTAATATCATTGTAAACAACCTTATTTTTTTGTCATCTCCTTCTTTGGCCACAGGATCATTTGATCCCATAGAATTTATAAAATACTGTCTTTTTGAATTTCCATTCATACTATCCAATTTATTCACACATTCAACTATCAATTGAAGTGAAATTTTTTATATACAAAAATTTGAGCAACAATGTTCGGTGACAATGTTTGAAAGGAATGCACCCTAATTTATTGTAGGCCTGTAAGGTACCGATCTTGAATTTATTTTGGAAATTTTTGTTCCAACTTGCCGCTTTACGGAATTGTATGGCCTTGTTCCATTACCTTTAACATATGTATATTCACAATGGGGAGTACCTGGAAGGACCATCTATAAAGGACATTCTTCAAAAATATTCCAAAAGTTGACCATATCTTTGCCAGTTTTCTATTTTAGTATAACATTCAAAGGAACATCATCGAGGTCAAGCAAATTGTTTGCAGACCATCTTATAAGGGAGCCTTCAAATACACCACAATCCTCACAATCACATAAGACTTTATGAACTAAAATACCAAACTCACCAGCATCTAGTGCTTTGAATTGTACAACGTATCCCTCAAAAATAGTTGACACTATTCCCCGAGCAACATACTATGGCTTTAAAGAACATTGATGTATCAAATTAACTGTATTTCCCACAAACCTGACATTGTGATTTTCTCTGAATACTTTCAAAGTAGATTCAAATTGATTATTGTTGAAATTGCTTGCAACATAAATACAACAATGTTTCTGTATTAAAATCTATGATTCTTTTAATCGGCCATACAACAAAACCTCCCCTGCTCAACCTTGGAAAACACGCAATACAAGAAAACGCCACTTTATCCACCAAGTCACCCAAAAATGTTCCCCCAACAAAGTCAGTTTCACTCACATTTGTTACAAAACCTATGGAAATGAAATCCTTGCTTTTTGAACACTTATGTAACAACTTAACTTTTCGCATAATAAAAGAAGATTTATTCTCAGTTGTTATGATATGTGCTACACTCGTCGAAGTACAAGCTAGTATATCATTCACCTCATTCTCGCGAAGAGTAGACCCAATGTGGTTAACGATCTCATATATAGGCCATTGAATATAACCACCAACAGCCTCTTACAATGTATCTGCACCTTATGATGGATAGGGAAATGGAAGACTTGCACTTAAAGTCTTGGTAACATTTACAATGATACATCCATAATTAATGCTGATATTATGCAAAAAAATTCTTTCTGGAGAAGAGATTCCTTCAACAACTTTCAATCCATTCAAAAGCAGGTCCACACATTGTTGAGTACCAAAATCCATTTCATAAACGATATCCAAAATATAAAATAACAGGACACATTGTTGAGAACCAAAATCTAGTTCAGGAGCATTTTATGAAATATAAAATAACAGGAGCACATTTAAAATCATTTTTATTTTAAACAAAGATATAACATAAGTTATACTATATAAAAAAATGTCTGTCCGGACTTCCCATTTACCGAATGGAAGGATCAGCCACCCCTTCTTGTAGAAGAAACGAACACAAGAAGGATCGAATGACCCTTCTTGCAGTCTAGAAAGATTACGAAAAGAATACTGGGTAGAAGAAGCATCTCCCGCCTGTTCAAACTACGAATTCTAGGTCGTCAATTCATGTATTTCCAAAACTATGAACAAGGGAAGAATACTGACCACAAAAGGGGTCGGCCAACCCTTCATTTATGATATAAATTTAAATATATTTAATATACGAATCCTATGTCGACAATTCCCGAATTCTGACTTCTGCTATAAATAGTAGGGACCCAGAGATCATCTAAGTTCTAACATATAAAAATGTTTGTCCCGACTTCCATTTTCCGACGAGAAGGATTGGTCGCCCCTTTGCTTAGGAGATAATTGTGAACAACTATATCCAGCAATTCACCTATATCCATAATGATGAAAGAAAGAAGGATTGACCGACCCTTCTTGCATTCTAGAACTATTCTGAATACAATACTGGGCAGAAGAAGGGTCAGCTGCACCTTCATTTATGAGGGAATTGTAAAATTATTCAACCTACGAAGTCTAGTATGTCAATTCATCTATATCTAAAATGGTGAACACCGGAAGAATATTAAGCATAAGAAGGGTCTGCCGAACCTTCATTTACAAGAGAAGTTTAAAAACTGGACATCAACTAAGTTATAACATATGAAATTGTTTGCCCCGACTTCTATTTTCCGAAAAGAAGGATCAGACACCCCCTCGTTTAGTAGATAATTGTGAAAACCTTTATCTAGAAATTGAATGATATCCAGAATGGTGAACACGAAGAAGGATTGATCGACCCTTCTTGCATTCTCAAACTATAACGAAAAGAATATATGGAAGAAGAAGGGTTGTCTGCCCCTTCTTTTACGAGGGAATTGTAAAAATAGAAGTTGGAGAAAGAGCACCCGATATTTCTCTGTGGATATTTCCACTTTCCAACAAAATGTGCAAAGCAATGTCCCTATGAAATGTGTGTTTAGAGTGTCGATATCTACTTTTGCCACTCTTAAAAACTCATCCTTGGAGGAAAGAGTGGACACTCCTTCTCCTCAGCATCTACTTCAAACACCTGAAATGGAACAAACTGACGAAAGAGGGACCTCTCTTTCTTTGACAAAATTTCAACTTGACAGCAAAGTCTTTGTAGCAAAACGTCTGTAAATTTTGTGGTTAAAATGTCGAAATATAGTCTCTAGGGTGAAACATGGAATGCTTATATTGTGCCATGTGGATTTGATTATTCTAGAATTGATATGTGCTACACTCAGCTAAGTAGAAGATACTATATCATTCACCTCATTCTCGGGAAGAGAAGACCCAAAACTGTATTGTTTCTATTTAAAAAAAAAGAAAAGAAAGAAAGAATGTTTCTATCTGGTTAATCGCAGTCAGAATCATTCCAACTAATGGCATCACTATCTGCATTGTTGTCACTGTTAAATTCATTTTCCAACACAGTATCCTGCTTAAATTTTAATTAGCATTATGGTGTGTCTGGGAAGGCATGCATGTGTTGCTTGTTTTTGAATTTATACATGGAATGTGTTGAATATAATTGTCACTGATAGCAAAACTATTCATTAATGTAAGTCTATAAATTTCCTTCCTTTCTCTCTTAATTGTTATTTCCAGTAAATATTTTCCATTGTGTTATCCTTCATGCTTGGATGAAAGTAATATTAAATCAGAATTCATATGCTTATGCTCTGGTTTACTGCATCTAAGTATTCACCAATTTTATGCTAAAATTGATATTGGATTCATTTATGACCAATGCCCAATATTAATGGACTATTTTCTTTTCTTCATTATCAACCTGCAAATTAAGACCTTGACAGTAAGAATATAACTACCCAAAATTGAAGAAAATAAATTATGGAATCTGAAGAAGAGAGACAAGGGTGGAAGGGTGGTGCTAGGGAAGGTTGCATCCTGTGAGTGGTGTTGGTGCATCTAGTAAGCTGTAGCTAACAAAATAGGTTGTTGGTGCATCCTTCAATTGTAGCTGAAAAATTCGGGGTGTTGGTGCATCCTGCGAGTGGTGTTGGTGCATCTAGTTAGCTGTAGCTGACAAAACAGGTTGTTAATGCATCCTTTAGCTGTAGCTAAAAAATTCGGGGTGTTGGTGCATCCAGCAAGTTGGAGCTTGCAAATTACTTTAAATTTAATTTTGCAGTATTAGAAAGAGTTGGTGGTTTTCCCAATTGGGATTCCACGATAAAATTGTGTCTTCCATTTTCTTTGTTTATTCAGTTTTGAATTGTGATAAAATTTAAGAAAAGTGAAAATACTGATTCAGCCCCCCTCTCAGTATTCCTTGATATTCCAACAGAATGATGGAACAATGCGATGAAAATATTACATGTTTGAGGAATAATGTCTGATTATTTTTGCGGTTGCAGGGAATGAGTCTACTCCTTCTATGTCTACAAGTCAAAGCTCCAATAAAAGTTTAGTCTTTTACTATTCTTGCAAAGGAGATGATCTGATTCAAGGATAAGGAGAATCTAAAATGTTCAGAGAGAATTTAAATTACTGTGTACTTGAAACGGTCATTGGATTGATTTTTGAAATCCATGGAAGATATGGATTTTGAGCTCGAAGGCTGAATAAGCATGCCTTGTTACAGATTTATATTTATGGTTTGAATAATATAAATACCTACCAATTGAAAAACTAGCAGTCGATTCTTCAAGCCAATCTTATTGCTCTAGCCTCCCAACACTCTTCTCGGTTCCACCTCAGCAAAAGAAAACCTAGGTCCTCGGGGAAAAAATTCAAAATTGGAAAACATAGTGTACCTTGGTCCTCAGGGAAAATAGAGCTCCAAACTCGCAAACACAGAGTTTGAAATTTTAGTTTCAATGTAGGTAGTGGGTGGCATGTATCCTGTATCAATGCATAAACGTTCGTGACATTAATTATCATAGTGTGGTGGGATATCATCTGTACGTTGTGTAGATTTTGTTGGTGACAAGACATAAAAATAATGTGTACTAAGGCATAATGAGATTATTCACACGAGTGATACAATCCATCATTTACCATTAGCACTGTCAGGCTCGCTGCCATGGACCTGTTCTATTCATTGACACGACCGCCATGCCAACGTACAAACTATTTTCAAGGAATCGATTGGAGTGATACATGTACTATTACTCCAGCAAAATAATTGACCATTAGCACCATCAGGATCAACGCCATGGACCTGTTCTATTCATTGACATGACCTCCATGCCAACGTACAAACCATTTTCAAGGAATCGATTGGAGTGATATGTGTACGATTACTACAGCAAAATATGTAGTTGTTACAAATGATATCTATGACCACCATGATCCCTCCATACTATGATAATTACCATTCCCCATCCATCCCAGAATCCCATCCCATTCAATCCATCAACACACTAGCCACTCACTATATATAGGTTAACCATGCCCCATATCACAGCAAACTGAAATCATCCGGGAAGCCAAGGCAGTTTTCTTTACTCCCTCTGTTCTTTGTCCTTTGTTGTTTTATGAGAAATGCTTGAGTCTTATCATTGCTCCCCAGTTCTCCTAATGATATATGATCATCTCAACATCGGCTCGCTGGAAAATCCTCACCACACCATGATATATGGAAATTTTGAGCACTCTCGAAGTCCCAATACATGGATTTGTCATTCTGTTCCTTGGCACCAATCACGTTTCCGTCAATGTTCTTTTTGTCACTCTTCTTTCAATAACCAATTGGTATGTAATGAGGAGAGGACATAGGAATATTAGCAGGATTGGAAGATTTCTTCTCTAAGACAACATGCGCTACTATGGTCGTCAAAGTAAGGCTTGCAACAGTCGTCAAATTTTGTTTTAGTACCAGACCATGCAGTCAGCTTCTTCTTCCTGCATGGCCACGTTTCTAGACATTGTTGAGATATTGTAACTTCAAAGAATATTATATTTGTACTTTATTATTTCGAAGATGTTTCATTCCTCTGTGAAGATCTTATTGTATATCCGGAGATGTTTATTCCTCCGTCGGAATGTGGTAACTTGGGTTATTAGACTTCCCTAGTGGGGGTCGGCCCTGTATGTGTTATGTCGGTCAAAGGGTTATTAGACCACCTAGAGGGGTCGGCCCAGTCAGTTGTAGTGGGGTATTTAACCCATTGGTTAAATACGAGCCTACATGTTTTGTGTAAAAGACAAGTCGGAGTAGTGTATAAATAGAGGAGGTGTATTCCTCATTTTACACACACTCACTCACTTGAGAGTAGCACACTTGTGGAGGAGAGGTCTGCTATGGTGGAGGAGGAGATCATGTCTTTGGTTTGCATCTTTGTATATTGCTGGTCATCTATATTGAGGAAGCTTTGCTGGGTTTTCTACCCCATGAGGGTTTCCCGGGATAAATCTGTGTCTCTTGTGTTTATGCTGTGCTTGTTGTTTCTTCAGTGATCCTGTATATGCTATTATTGTGAAATGGAAGGTAATGCTGCTATTTTATGTCTTAGCATATTAAATCTTAACATGGTATCAAAGCTAACCTGAAGGAACGCAAGGTATGGCACTTACGACACTTGCTTTACTTATGACAATTTGAAGGTTAGGGTTTTATATAGCAAAAACTAGTCATCATGGAACTTTCACCATAAATACATTTTGGTGATGGTTCAAGATCTGAAACCTTTACAAGTCGTCAATAACATCTCTAGGTATCTTGTGTCCAAAGGGAACCCTCATATTCTTTTTACTTTGTGAGTTATGATCAGTACAAGTTAGGGTTTCTGCCTCTTCCAGATCTCAATCAAAAGCAGGTGACCTAGGAAAAAAGGTCATAACTTGGGCTAGGAAGCTCCAAATGAGATTTTGTAAAATGTGACAGGCATTACACAAATTGCACTATCTCAGGAAACTTTTCCAGAGTCCGGAGCTTAACCAGTGACACGTGGCACTCCGTACAAGTTCGCTCTCCTGTTTTATCCCATAAATAGGTCACGTTGTGACACTTGGAATAGCTTGGGCTAGGAAGCTCCAAATGCAATTTCATAAAAAATGAAAGGTATTTCACAGACTGTTCTATCTCAAAAAACGTTTTCATAGGCCGAAGCTTAACCAATGACACGTGGCACGCCGTACAAGTTTGCTCTCCTGTTTTATCCCATAAATAGGTCACATTGCGACACTTGGAATAACTCTCTCTCAGAAAATCCAATTGAGGTCAGACCTATTGCGTTGGAAAGATAACAATTCAGGCTACCACAAAAAAAGTTTTCAGACCTTGTGGAGCAAAAATTTTGGAGTTACAGCAGAAACAATCAGGTACATATTTCTGTCAAAACAGAATTATTTTTGGAGCACCTTCATTCATGGCTTCTGGAATTTAGGGTTTCGGAGAAAGTTAGAATTTTTGGAATCAGAATCCACAACTGAATGCTACTCAAGAAAATTGAAATTTAGAGACCAAGATCGAATTTTTTGGTTGGGTAGAAGACCGGGCTTGATCAAACCCCAGTTCGAGACTTTGATCGAAAAGATGGAAAATTAGGGCTTCAACAAAAGTTGGAATTTTTGAAGTCTTTAACCACGGCTGGAAGCTCCTCAGAAAAATAAGATTTTAGAGCCTTGGATCAAACCTTTTGATTGGACAGAAGGTTGGGCTTCATCAAACCCTAGTTCGGGTTCCTGTCCAGAAGATCCAGAAGTTTCAAAGGAAATTTTGAGGGGTCAAATTTTGGAGATTTCAAAATTGAAGTATGCTAGTTTGATCAACTCAGCAAGACACATCCTTCCATCCATTCAGAAGTGTGAAAGTCAAAGATTGAATTTTTAGGGTTTCTCTAGGAAACCCTAATCAAGCTCCAGATCAAGTTTCAGGGGGAGTTGAGGCTAAGGCCTTACATAAGAAGACTACAAGAAGTCTCGACATGTATGACTTAAGGAGGTTCAGGTATGTCTTGAAATCTGATTCTTGATTAAGTTCATAATGTGTTTGTCTTCATATTATTTATTGGTACAATCTTGATTAATGTTAGAATTGTCTTATCACCCTAGTAATAGTATGAATGCATGTGAATGATCGAAGACATTCATTGATTAGGGCTATATGATTGTACTAATGCATTATGGTGTTGTGTGAGGTTGATGTTGTCTGCTAACAAGATATAGGTACATCACAAAAGACAAATCAAGTTCCATGACCATGACCACATGAAGACAAAGACTCATCCATAATCTTTGTTCTACTTACGAGGTATGTATGACTTTGTTATATTATGCTTAACCTATGAGACATGCAGGTTTTAGCTCAGAATCTCTAAATCATTGAAGAGATTGTTTAGGTATGTTGTACATAACTAAGCAGGTTTACTAATCCAGGTATGTTTTCCTATGTCAAGTTAGAATCCTACCTTGTGTTAGGATCCCTTATATAAGTATACTTGGCATGATTAGATATGATTATTCATAAAGTTAGTAATCAAGGGATTATGCATATTATGTCTTTTATCTTGATTGATGATATGCATGAGTAAACGAAGTCTTCCCTAAAATCTTCAATACTAATGTCTATTATCTATGATCGTGACTATACATATTCAAGACTATTTAGATGTTTTGATAATGTTTATAATATACTAATGAATGTATGTTTGTGTATGAGATCATGAGGATAACACTACTGCACACTTGAGCATGCACAGTGGTACAGAATGAATAGAAGTTCAAAAGACATTTAGAAGACCAAGCGAGAGGCAACCACACAAACATAAAAGATAAGTATTTGAGTTGTTATTTGAAATAGTAAATGATATTGTTTTTAATAGATTGTATGCATATTCCTAGAATATATCACGCTGAGTGTAAACATTCATAGAGCATTGAACAATATACTACTAATATGCATATGATTGGTAAGTTGGACATTCCATTGTAGCTTGTCTAGAATGAAACCTCTTTGCTGACATACTGAGAGCTGTGCACACTCTCGATAGTATGTTCTGGTAGAGATGGAAGGCATCTAAATAGCCACTGTATGCATACAGGATATGGAAAAGTGTTGTTCCAAAGTATTGGTCAAGATAGTTGCATAGCTATGTAAATGATATTTGTATGCATAATAGGTTATCATGTCAACATGATTTCATGATTATGAAGTATTACTAATCATGTACTTAATTTTGATTTGTAGGAAAGATCATGAAGAATGATGAACACCGAACAAATGATGGATGTTCAACAAGAAGATTTACAAATCAAACAAAATATAGAAGGCTCGTGGCTAGAAGATTCTCTTAGAAAGAGGAAGAGAATCATGACGAGATGTTTGCTCCAAGTGACTAAATAAAACCATTCTCTTAATGATGTAATTAAAGAAGAAGTGTGAATCAGGTTCTGTATGGTTACCCTGGATTGGTAGTCAATTGATGAGCTTAATGATCATGATGGGTGATGTGGATCTCAACCTTTGCTACAAGGTTGAATATGGCTTCTATACACATATGACATGGATGCAAGAAGGAACTCACCACAGAGTTTGAATAATTTTGAGGCTCATATCAGTAGACCCATCTGACGAGAGATAGCACAGATAGATATGCAGAAGATCACTCAATGCAGAGTGTGAATGATGGACAATTTATAGCTTCTTGACAAAGCTTGGGCTTTACCAGAAGTAAAGCTAATCCTAACCTTTACCTTAAGGTTGTAGGTGATGAACCTATCATACCATTATTATATGATGATGATCTCTTTCTAACAAGAAATGAGAAACAGATCATGAAAAGAAAGAAGAAGATGGCTGAAGAAATGAAAATGAAAGATCTCAGATTGATGCATTGCTTCCTAGGTCTGGAAGTATGGCAAGGCTCAGAAGGAATCTTTCTCAATCAGGGAAAGTATGCTGATAAATATTAAAAGGACTTGATGTGTTGGAATGGCCACTCTCATGGATTCCAACTTGAAGTTGTTAGCAGATGACTCATCAGAGTTAGTGGATATAACTCTGTACAGACAAATTATTGAGTCATTGATGTGTCTAACGAATACTAGGTTAGATATATGCTTTGCTGTGAACACCTTGAGTCAACATCTAGTGGAAACTAGATGTGTTCACTTGTTAGTTGCAAAGCATGTGATGAGGTACCTAAAAGATATGATAGACTTTGATCTATGTTATCTTAGAGATCATGACTTGATATGGCTACATAGATGTTGATTGGGTAGAAATTATATCAGACAGGAAGAGCACATCGAGAGGATGTTATTGTATGGGATCAACCATGATATCGTGGTTTAGCAGGAAGCAATCTAGTGTGGCTCTCAGCACAAGTGGAATATATGGCTGCTTGCTCTGCTAGTTGTGAAGCAGTATGGATTTAGAATTGTTTGACATAAAAATGGACCCAACTGTGACAAATAGAGTTGTACCAAAATGGCAGAGAATCCAGTATTCCATGATAAGTCAAAGCACATGGAGATCTGACATTTCTATATACAAGATATGGTGCAAAAAAGAATTAAAGTTCGAATTTGTAACAAGTTGACAATGTACTAACCAAACCTCTACCTCAAGTAAAGTTTTCCGAGACAAACTTAAAATAGTTCAGAAGGACCCTCCTCGAAAGGGGGAGCGATGTGATCACTTATGATGAGATTTCCTGCATCGATAGTGAGGTCGATGATATGGATACCTATATTGGTGATGCCGACAGAGAGGTTGGTGGATGGTCCTTAGATAGGGTCTAAGGTGACAAGGGGATTGGATCATCCCTAGACTTCAGTCCTAAAGAGAGCCGTAGACGTATGTCTTCTAGAATGAAGTCCTTGGTGGACATGAGGGGATTGGATCATCCCTGGAATTCAGTCCTAAAGAGAGCCATAGACGTATGTCTTCGAAAATGAAGTCGTTGGTGGAAATGAGGGGATTGCATCATCCTTGAACACATGTTCGAAAAGGAGTTGTAGACAGGTGTCTCCGAGAAAGAAGAGGGATTGCATCATCCTTGAACACATGTTCTAAAAGGAGCCGTAGACAGGTGTCTCCGAGAAAGAAGAGGGATTGTATCATCCTTGAACAGATGTTCTAAAAGGAGCCGTAGACAGGTGTCTCCGAGAAAGAAGAGGGATTGCATCATCCTTGAACACATGTTCTAAAAAAGAGTCGTAGACATGATGTCTCCGAAAATAAAGTCCTGAATGAATAGGTGGGGGATTGTATCGTCACCGGAATCTAGTCCCAAAATTGAGCCGTAGACTAGGTCTCCGATAATAAAGTCCTGAATGAACAGGTGGGGGATTGTATCATCCCCGGAATCTGGTCCCAGAATTGAGCCGTAGACTGGGTCTCCGATAATGAAGTCTTGAATGAACAGGTAGGGGATTGTATCGTCCCCAGACTCTGGTCCCAGAATTGAGCCGTAGACTAGGTCTCCGATAATGAAGTCCTAAATGAACAGGTAGGGGATTGTATCATCCCTGGACTCTGGTCCCAGAATTGAGCCGTAGAATGGGTCTCTGATAATGAATTCCTGAATGAACAGGTAGGGGATTGTATCGTCCCCGGACTCTGGTCCCAGAATTGAGCCGCAGACTGGGTCTCCGATAATGAAGTCCTGAATGAATAGGTAGGGGATTGTATCATCCACGGACTCTGGTCCCAGAATTGAGCCGTAGACTGGGTCTCCGATAATGAAGTCCTAAATGAATAGGTAGGGGATTGTATCTTCCCTGGACTTAGGTCCTAGAATTGATCCGTAGACTGATGTCTCCGAGAATTGAAGATAGGACTGCATTGTCCCTGGACCTCGGTTCAAAATGTACGTGAGAGGACTGCATCGTCCATGGACTGGGTTCAAAATGTACATGATGGGATTGCATCGTCCCTAGACATGAGACTTGTCTTAAAGTGATAAGGATTGATCATCCTAGAACTTGATCTGGATTGTATCATCCATGGACCTATGTCCTAAAGAGAGCAGGATTGATCATCCTGTAATATGATCGTGTGTGTTGCAGGGTATGCTGCTATCTTTTGATGATAGATGTATTAGTGAGAATACACACTATTGATGATAGATGTATTAGCGAGAATACATGCTTTTGATGATAGATGTATTAGTGAGAATACATGCTTTTGATGATAGATGTATTAGTGAGAATACATTCTTTTGATGATAGATGTATTAAGTGAGAATACATGCTTTTGATGATAGATGTATTAGTGAGAATACATGCTTTTGATGATAGATGTATTGGTGTGGATACTAATACAGATGATTTAGATGCTCTAGATTGAGATGATCCAGATGCTGTAGATCGTGATGATCCAGATGCTGTAGATCGAGATGATCCAAATGCGGTAGATCGTGATGATCCAGATGCTGTAGATCTAGATGATCCAGATGCTGTAGATCGAGATGATCCAGATGCTGTAGATTGAGATGATCCAGATGCTATAGATCGAGATGATCCAGATGCTGTAGATCATGATGATCCAGATGCTGTAGATCGTGATGAACCAGATGCTGTAGATCGAGATGATGTGACGATGATGATCGTGTTGATCTAGACGACAATATTGATCGTGTGATGACGATGCTGATGATCGTGTGATGACAATGCCGACGATCGTGAGGATTCAGATATTGATGTTGCTGCAGTTGTTTGAGTGCTACAGAAGATAAAGACTCAGTACTGAAGATGTTGATGTTCCAGTATTGAAGATGTTCCAGTAATTGGTTGAGTTACTGATGATGTTGAGAAAGCTTCCAATGATTTATAGATGTATCATGTATGATGTTGATGACTCCTTGCTTGTGCAGATGCTGTTATAATATCCTTCTTGTTAAGGGGGAGTGTTGAGATATTGTAACTTCAAAGAATATTATATTTGTACTTTATTATTCCAGAGATGTTTCATTCCTCCGTGAAGATCTTATTGTATATCCAGAGATGTTTATTCCTCCGTCGGAATGTGGTAACTTGGGTTATTAGACTTCCCTAGTGGGGGTCGGCCCTGTATGTGTTATGTGGGTCAAAGGGTTATTAGAGCACCCTAGAGGGGTTGGCCCAGTTAGTTGTAGTGGGGTATTTAACCCATTTGTTAAATACGAGCCTACATGTTTTGTGTAAAAGACAAGTCGGAGTAGTGTATAAATAGAGGAGGTGTATTTCTCATTTTACACACACTCACTCACTTGAGAGTAGCACACTTGTGGAGGGGAGGTCTATTATGGTGGAGGAGGAGATCATGTCTTTGGTTTGCATCTTTGTATATTGATGGTCATCTATATTGAGGAATCTTTGCTGGGTTTTCTACCCCATCAGGGTTTCCCAGGATAAATCTGTGTCTCTTGTGTTTATGCTATGCTTGTTGTTTCTTCAGTGATCCTGTATATGCTATTATTGTGAAATTTAATGTAATGCTGCTATTTTTTGTCTTAGCATATTAAATCTTAACAAACATGATGACCCATTTCCATCCAAGGGAGTATCTGGTAGCAGCTCATAGTCATCAACTGTCTACACTTAACTACGAGACAAATCACAATGAAGTTCATCTATTCATCCAACTCCAGTTATTTTCTGATTTTTCAGGACGAAGAAAGGTATTGTTCGTGGGGGAGATTCTGGAGGAGCTAGGTCAGCCGCTCAACCGTATATTTTGATGGATTGTATCATGTGTGTGAAGAAAACAATTATATAGAAGTTCGTGACATTATGTCTTGTCGCGAACTTTTACTTCGCCAAGGACTTCACTTCGACGGGAATTTCCTTGGCGGACTTTTAAATTATTCAAATGCTCCACAACTTGATATGTCAATTTACAAATTAAGATATACATATTTTCAAAAGGATGACTATTTCATAATTATTCAACATTAAGTGATATAGATCCAGCAAAAACATTTACTGATCATAAATACAACACATAGGATTACTACTATTACACTTTCTCCTTTGTAAATAAAAAGATCATCATGCAGAGGAATATGAAAAAGAAATAATTAAAAACACTTTTACTTAATACATAAGGGGTGATCCATAACATTGATTTGCACGGGACATACTGCCATCGTAATACTCTTAGGTTCGCAATACTTCCAAGAGTGCAATAACATACAATTTCATGGGTGCTTATAATTCATTAACCACACGATATACATTGATATACCATCAATAGTCCTAAATGTCACAGTTATATGTAAACAAATTTCTACTAATTTGCACATGGAATATTAATTTCATTACCCGCCATAAATGACTCAACTATGCATATATATCGTATCTCATCATTTATCCATAAGTAGCATCATATAATAAGTCTCATAACATAACTACAAAATATTATGTCTAAAAATATAATTCCCAATTGACCACAACCTAAAACATATTATATATATATATAATCTATGTGTGTTACAGATAAACAATATAAAACAGGATAGTAAAAAGGCTTCAAACAACCCTACACAAGAGTGGTTCTATCCCCAAATTGTTTGGTGTGACTAAATCATATTTTTTTATAAATCTTTGGATTTCGTGCAATCTGGGGTATAAGATCGACTGTGATCTTCAGTTTCGAGCACCTGAGAATCAGTTGTGAAAGACATAGCATTTACTCGGATCCACACCCTTCAGAATCTACCCAAATGTTGTTGGCTCATTTTGCAAAACCGATCATAGATCAACGGTTCAGATTGAGGTGACAGAAGATATCTACGGTGGAGGAAGATCCACAAGATATAACATCGTGAAGTGACCGTTGGAGTACATTTAAATGGTAGAAAAGATCAACAGTCATTGATTGGGCAGTGAAAGATCAACGGTCCCACGTTTGTTCCGCATCATCAACATGCACACTAGGATAGAGGGATGGGTGGTTGCGTAATCTGGAACCGCTCTCCATGTGGCAGCGCCACATGATTCCACATTATGGTGTGGCAGTAAGGAAAACCACCTTCGCCCCATCCTTCATGGTCACTGGCACATGTGGATATGATGTGGCCAGTCCACATCACACCTTCTTCCCATGCAACTCCTCCACGTCAGGCCTCCTACCCACATTTCTCCTCCATGCTAGAATTACTTCCTGCATGGATCCTCCACGTCACCCTGCCACCTGGCACAGGTGGGGCCAACCAAAATGTTATGTGCCCACCTGGCACGTGTGGGAGCATAACATAAATAAACATGCACAGTGGAATTAAAAACCTTTCCACACACATCTACCACTCAATTTCACAATCACAACATACAAGCATGAAATAAAAATGCATCAGAATCAAATGCATAAGACTACTTATCATTATCCAACACAGATCCAAGCAACTGGCTGTGTAAGAGCGCTTTTCCACTTAGCATCAATATAAATGTGTGGTTTTTTATCAATTGCACAAATAGATAAAATGAGTTAAACAAAGAAATTCATTTAACACATAATAACACATGAATTGTATATTAAGATAAATCCAACCTACAAATCGATGCATTCATTAAATTGGCAGCACAAAACAGAGTTCATAGAAATTGGACAAATTATGCAAAAGAGATGGCGAAGAGAAACTAACTGAATTTCATTAATTATGCAAAAAATTACAATCTCTCAATACATAAACATTAGAATAAATTTACTTAATACATAATAACATCCAAATAGTGAGTTAAGAAAAATATGAACCAACAAATCAGATGCATTCACAAATTGCAAAGATAACACATAATTGTTTCAATACATGAAGTGAAGGAAATCAGAAATGTATGGCACCGCACATCAACAAAACTACACGATGCTCCAACTTCATGGTTCCAATTGCGCTTCTTCCAAGCTGTGCATTCCCACTGCGCTTTCCCGAACTTTGTAGTGCTAAAAAGATGTATCACTTGGGCCACGCCCAATAGGCCCCTAACACTTACTCGTGGATCGTCCCCGATCCACTCTGACAAGGTTCCTCCATCTGTGCATGTACTGATGTTCCTGATCATGCAGTGAATTCCTGAACAAATGTGCTGAGATTTGCAACGATTTCCTTTGTTTCTTGCTCACATTGTTTGATTCTTTCGAGCATTTCCTCCGAGATAGGTTCCAGAAGTTGTCCTTTGATAGTGTCTTCTGTCGCCTGCAGGTATTACAACTTTAGCTCTATTTCATCTATGAGTGTTAGAGCTTCTTCTTGTAATGGATGCAACCTTGAGGAAGCTTCAGCTTCCTTTTCTCTTAATGCCTCCAATTGTTTATGAAGTTCCTTACTTTCAATGAAATTTTGCATCTTTTTCCTTGCCGGTAAATCTTTCATGGAAGCATTAATAGTATTGAGATCATGTTGCTTTCACTGCACTTCATCTTGAATCCCCTTGAACTCTGGTTCTTCTTGCAACATAACCCATATGTTATTAACTTCATCTAGCAGACTCTGGCATCTTGCCATTTTTGCGTAAATGCTTTGAGTAGGGGCCTTCACTGCCTCTACTCTTGCTTCTTCTTCATGTCGTGATGTCCCCGATTACTATTGGGCATTTATCTTGATAATGTTTGCTTGATATGCCACTTCCATTTCAGCAATTTCATTCCTGTGGGTCTCTGCCATTTCTGTCATTTCAGTCTTATGAGCCTCTTCCAGGTCTGTAATTTTATTCTAATGGACCTCTTCCATCTCCCTCATGTCTTCTTTGAGATTGTCAACTGCAGTTCCAATATCAGGGATGATAGTTTCTATCTCTTGATCTTCGGCACATTTGGGAAGCTTTGAACAGACTGTCGAGACTAGATCCTTTATTTTGCGCTGCTTCTCTTCTACGTAGTTAAGCTCTATTGTCTTCAACGCACATTATTCTTGTAGTTGTTTTCAATTTTCTTCCAGTATTAGGAACTGGCTGTGGGAGACTAAGCTTCTCTCGTGGAGCTCTTCGGAAACTTGTCTCTGAAGATCCTGCAATCCTTCCATGGGTACTAACCCCATATTAATTTCCATATGTGTGAGCCATTATGCACTCTCAGCCATGTCATCCGTGGGGTATACGACTACCATTGGCTTAGGTTTGAATAGTTGGGTCCTCGTAGTATAGGCTAGACAGCTGCTCTATGACTTACTTGGTTCTCCTAACTGCTCATCATGGTCTAGTTCTTTTACCAAGTCGAGATGGACTTGTTCAATTCTAGTAACTAGGCTCTTTAACTCGGTGATTCTTTCATTCATTCATGTTTGTGATGTCACGTCCTTAGCATCTTTCAGCATGAGTACGTCTTCGAGATACGCTGATACCCTCGCTACGATGCACTCATAGTCGTCGTTGTGGAGCATGTTGACTCAAACCCAGTCAACAGGGGTTCGCATCACTATCGACACCAATCGCAGTCTCCTTGGTCACTGGCCTGGACAGGGTTTATCCCCCCCAACAACACCTGCAGAGTACATGAGGTCTCACCCGCGGCATCCAGGAAGAATGGATGAAACCATGTTTCCCCTGAATGAAGGAGGAAGGTTGCAGCTACGATACTTAACTTATTGTAACATAGCGACATAGATATTTAAGCATTCAGCATAGTATTAAAGAAACATTCAACCAATACATTCATCATTGCAACAATAGTAATTGTAAAGCAAGTATCGCATCAAAGAAGCATGACATTATTCGTATAGTGCAATATCACATTATCATAACTGAACAAATTGAACATAAGGATTGCACCAAAATAGCTTCATCATATTATCATTGTCATCCCAGATACAACACCTCTGCAAAAACTAGATCTCCGCAATGACTCCTGACATCAAAACATACCCGAAAATCATACAACCAACATCAGAGCTTCCCATTCTTCAGCTTCCAATTATCCTCTCTGAATTATATATATTCAACATTTACAATTATTATCTATATATAGGCTTCCGCCTTACAACTCTTGTCCACTTACTACCAACTTCCTAACTGACACTATGGACAAATGACCCAATATCTAACTGACTTATCCAAAAATGACCAAAAACCCACATTTTGTGGTATAGCTAACTCAAGAATACATAATATGTGGTCCAAATGACCCAAAACCCGCATTCCGTGGTACAATTGACCCAAAATGCATAACTAATCTTCTGCTGATCGCCATTCGCGTCATCTTCTCGCCATTCCCACCATCTTCTACCTTGTCTCAACATCGAAGATGTTGTGATAGCATTCTACCAAACCGCCTGCCAACAGGCCCCCAGCACAATCTTGTGGCTCGCCCTCGAGCCATGACAGTAGGACATGGTGTACTCAGACTCTTCTATGGCTAAACTATGTTTCTACAACTATTCTTGTTGTCTAGATCACACACTGTTGTCCTGCTCCTTCTGCTACACTAATCATCGACTCCCTATCATGTAATTCTCACTCGAAAGTGGTCATCCCCCGACTTGCTGTCATGTACCTGTCAAACTCATCCTCCAGTCTTGAGGAATTTGGTGCAGACTAGGGAGAAGTTTACGAACAACGTTGAGGTGCGAAATAAGCCAACGGCTCTGGCACTTCTGTTTCGTGCTGATAAGCATGTACTACAGAAACCAGGGGGCTACCACCCCCATCATATTTATAGTCACAGGGACCACGAGGCTTCGAACTATCACCATGTGCCTAGACATCTCGGAGGGGACTTCATTTTTGTAACACCCGAGTGTCTGCGGCGTTGCTTGCTCTAGGCACTCATGCACACTCGTCGTTCAGGCCCTCAATTCACCTGGTGTGCTACCACACAAAATGAAATGGATCATTTCCACAGCCTCCTTGGAATTTCTAACTTAGCTAGATGCCTAACCCTCTTGCAGCATAAATACCTCTCAACTAGAAATACCTTTGTGCTGTGGTATCCTCTGGTTCCTATATTTATGCATCGCCTTCGTTCGGATGTCTACCTTGACAATCATTTGCAAAACCCACTCGCATAAGGTGCCAATCATATCATTTCATTGTTCCTTGTGTGTATGAACCAGACTTCAAACGTGCAGAGTGGCAACCATACTACCATCGGCTGCCATTTGTGCTAAAGTGTGCAAACCATCACCCCAGGTGCCACTGACCATGCTGCCACGGTGTGCTCTTCATCCCAAACGTGCATGCGTCTTGCAGCAATATGAGCCAACTAATAATCAGACCTGTCAAAAGAAAAAGTTTCATTTGCTAATGATTCTTAATGATTCCTGATTTGACCCAATCGCAACACAGGAACTGTCACAACCCTACCACTAACTTGTGATGCAAGCCCTCCTGCTTGCACATTCTATCCCTGCTGGTGCGCCATCTTTCCGCCAAGCATCCTGTATTAACTCGGACTAAATCCTGTATTAGTGACCCAAATCCGCCATCGATCCTATCAGCCGATCGACCGGGTCCACCATTAATGCTCATCATTCGAACGAGTGCTATCAATTAACTATCTTAAATTTTGGACTTTATTATTGATTTGACCGAGTCACAACACTTCCATTTGTTACTAACCATTCCAAACTTGCAATAGAAGCCTCCCTACTTCTGAATTTCATCTGTATTGGTGCGCCATTCTGCTACCAATCAATCTACTTCTCCTTTTTTTTTTTGTTCTCGATGCAACTCAAGCATCGCAGTGTTCCAAGCCCAACTGATAGGGCTTCAACCTATGACCATTCACTAGTTTTGGGAGCATCTCCCTGTCCAGCTATTGCAGCTGAACCGCACCCCCTGAAATAATACTACTGATGCGATACGGACCTAGTCAATGCATCTGCAACTTTCTTGGATGTTTCATAAACCTGTTGTCGAACAACAACACTAAGTTGCCCTACTGAAAATATTTGTTTTTTATGTGTCGATCATGCCATGCTTTCTGGCGATCCTTCTCTACCCCCTGGTGGAACCCAGCGATGAAATGATCTTCCTCCAACTACACCAACTGATGTAGACGTTCATCTAGGGCCACTGCATCATCCAGGACTGTTGCAGCTGCAATGCACAAACTCGAGACAATATACTCCATTGGCATAATTGCTTCTTGTCCATACACCAGCTTAAATGGTGTCTGCCCTGTCATCCATTTACATGTGGTGTGATAGGCCCACAATACTGCTGGGATTTTGAGATCCCAGTCATCACGGTTCACGTTACACACCTTTGTCAGCGCATGCTCCAATACCTTATTGAAAGCCTCCACCATTCCATTCTCTTGCAGATGATAGGGTGTACTCTTCTTATGCTATATCTGCAACTCCTCTGTCAATGCGTTGATGGTGCGATTAAGAAAGTGGCTGCCTTGATTGCTCAATAATATCTTGGGGCAGTCGAAGTGAGTGATAATGTGGTCAAAGAGAAACCACGTGGCTATGGCCACGGAGCAATCAGTGACTAGTGTAGTTTCTTCCCATCGAGTCAAATACTCTGTCACGGTGATAATATATCATGCACCCATGCACTTCCCTGGTGGATTGATCGGTCCTACAAAATCTTTCGCCCATTTGTCAAACGACTGCAATGTCAACTGGGGCATCAACGGCATCTAATCACATCAGGATGGTTTTCCAATTCGGTGATAAACATCACAGGACCGTGCATAGTCTGTCGCATCATTGTGTAGTGTGGGCCACCATAGCCCAGCATGCAGCACTTTCTCAGCAGTCGCCCTACTACCATAGTGTCCTCCGGCTACTCCTCCATGTGCTTCTGCTAATATTTGCGATTGCTCATGCGGCAAGACACATCTACGTAATACCTCATCAGCACCCATTTTGTATAACTCTCCTGCAATTAGCTAGAAGTCTACAACTTTGACAACCAGTTGCTTCTTCTGACTGGTGGTGAACTCGTCTGGTGCAGTACCCGTTGTTAGAAACTGGATGATTTCTGCAAAGTAGCCATCTTTAACCTCAATCCGAAACAATTGAGCATCTGGTAACGCATCTTCAATGTTGGTTGGCTTCTCTCCTATATTGATCCGCGAGAGATAATTAGGACCGACATTCAACCAGCCTAGCTTCACAACGACTTCAAAATCGAACTCCTGAAAAAGAAGTAGCCAATGGCATGTCTTCCCGCCCAACATAGGCTTATTGACTAGGTATTTCAATGCGGAATGGTCGGTGAACATTTTAAAGTGACCACCCAACAAATAGTGCCTGAACTTCTGTAGCACATAGACCATTTCTAGACTTTCCCACTCAGTGGTACTATAATTTCTTTCTGTAGAGGACAACTTCCGACTTGCAAAAGAAATATGATGATCAAGGTCTTCCTTCTCCTGGTTGAGCCAATACAACACCCAACGCAATCGATGAGGCATCAACATGGACATAGAATTCCTTCCTCCAGTCCAGAAATACCAATATCGGTGCCAACGCCATCTTCGCCTTCAGTGTTTCAAAGCTAGATTGACATTCCGGGCTCCACTAAAATGCCGCATCCTTCTTCAGCAACTTCTCCATAGGGGTAGTAATCACAGCATAACCCATGATGAACTTGCGATAATACCTCATGTGTCTCAAAGTCGCCCGCAACTACTTAACAGTGGTCAGTGGTTGCAAACTCAAAATGAGCGCAATCTTAGCTGGATCAACCAACAACCCTTGCTTACACACAATATGTCGAACAATATCCCAAACAGTGCACAAAAGATGCATTTCTTCAGATTCAGCGATATCTGGTGCTGTCGGCATCGCTCGAGCATCAACCGCAGATTCGCCAAATGATCATGGACCAAACCATAGACCATCCAATCGTCCATGTATACCTATAAAAATTTATGAATGAAGTCTTTAAATGCAGCAATGACAACCCACAAAAATATCGTAGGTGCGTTCTTCAAACCAAACGGCATTGTAGTGTATTGAAAGCAGCCCCATTCAGTAATGAAGGTTGTCTTATGGTGATCTTCTTTGGCAATGCGGATCTGATGATAGCCAGAGAACCTGTCTGTGAAGGAGTACATCTCTTGGCCACCCACTCCTTCAAGCACTTCATCAGTAAATGGAGTGGGGAACGATTCATGCAAACATGCATCATTTAGCTTCCTAAGGTCAACACAAATGCACACTTCACCAATCTTCTTATCTTGTACCACCATAGGACTAATCCATTCTGACTCCTCAACTGGTTCAATAATACCAGCATCCAACGTGCAATCTAGTTCAGCCTTGACCCGCTCCTTATGTCGTGGATTCAATTGATAGGGTCGATACCGTATCGGCTTAGAATCTGGTTTTAATGGAATCTTCATTTCTCCTAAGTCGCCTAGAATCCCCTTCATGTCGGAAAAATTAGTAGGAAATATGTCCTGAAACTCAAGGAGAAAATCAACGACCTTTCTTATTAGCTCATCATCCTAGTAATCCTTGACATTTGCAAACTTCAGAGTGTTCTCTGTCCCAATATTGAACTTGCGGAGCTTCAGCGGCTGACTGATCGGTTCACTTGGCGCATCAGGTGGTACCACATCACAACTTCCTTCTAACTCCGGGATATTCACATTCTGTGGATCTTCACCATCTTTTGGCCCACCACTGATATTAAAACACTCCATGAGAGACTGCATCTGGCAGTGCGTGTGCAGATCTGCAAGATATGCTACTGGGACAACCTGCAGAATTACATCATGGATGAGTTATAATGCATTATTAATCTCTGGATCAGCATCTACAAAACTGAATGTATGGTTAAAACACACTATGTGCTCCATTGAAGTAGAAGTTTCCACTCGCAACTCAGCTTCAGTATACCATGAGCGTGGCATCTCATCCAAAGTATGAATAAAAGCATGGACCCACTCATCTTTTGGTCGCGATACCCATAGCCACTGACATTCCATCAAGTGACCACCCATATCAGGCCGACCATCATACTTTCTAGTGTGGTAAAAATTAGTATCACCAAAACATACCATCATCAATCTTTGGCATTTAGACCATCCATCAATTGATTCCTTGTGTGTCACCCACTAGCGTGCTGGAGTAGCCTTCAATGCTTCATTCAATGCCAGCAAGCGCCGTGGTTTGGAAACTCTTTCTTCAAACTCCATCAGAAAGTCTGATAAGCTAAATAGTCCTTCATATGTTGGTAGTGTAATTGTTTCAGTCATGACACGGCATAACGATTGTGTGACCAACCAAAAGATGCAAAGTTATCACTGTGCCAACCCAGCTCACCGTTGGCAGTTGGATGTATATAATCTTCAGAATATTGAATGCATGGTCCCATCTGCTGGGGTCGTCGTCCTTCACTGGCTCTATGTAATGGCATCCTTCAGTCGGATCCAATGGGGCGATAACTCTGAGATCACGATTTTCAAAATTCATCATCCGTCGCTTGAAGTTGATTACAGCTCCACCATCATTAGCCCATCCAATCCCCAACAGCGCATGATAAGAGATGCCACCTTCGACAACTTCTATGACATCAAAGTCAACATAGGTTTTCATACCCTCGATATCTACCACTAGCTACGGAACTCGCCCAATAGGCGTTAAATTCACATGGTTAGCCAATCAGAGCTATATAGGAGACCAACTCAATGGGGGGCTCCCCATCTTCTGCCAAGCCCGCTTGGTCAAGATGTTGACATCCGAACCAGGATCCAAAATGTTAGAAAAACAGGATCACAGAGCAATAACAATAAATAGAAATTGAAATATAATCACACATACACATTACAAGAGAGACACAGATATATCGTGGTTCACCCAATTTGGGCTATGTCCACACTGAATTTTGCTATTCCTTATTATTATTACCGTCTAGCAAGGTGAAGGGATACAGCCTGCTGCACAACCGATGCACTTCCTCTTCTCACTCACAGTCTCTCTCCTGATCTCAAAGATATTTACAATGCATAAAACCTAATACATCATCATCCCTAGCCGTAATACAATGTCTTTATTTTACAAGGGAAATACAATGGGAAAATACCACGAGATACCCAAAACCATGGGCCCTCAGAATAGCTGGCGAAAATAGCCCCAAAAATTTCCTTCGGGGGCGTTGCCCCCGAACCCCCGCTGGCCCCCGGACCCCCAAGGCAGGGGGGATGGTCCCCCCTAGAACCCCGCTGGGGTGACTGTACAGTCCACCTACATATCAAATAAAACTGGGGTACAAAGACGGCTGATACAATATCATCTATGAGACTAGAAGATCTGGCTCCACAACCAACAATCTCCCACTTGGAGACTAATCATAGCAACTCCACCGCTGCTGCACTTGCTGGACTTGGACTTGGAAAATTTATCCTCTTCACCTTCATGCTAGAAGGCCAACTGAAACCGAGCACGAACTCAGTTTCTCTCTGGTCACTACCTTTGTGAACATGTCTGCAGGATTCTGGCTAGTATGTATCTTTTCCAACTTCAACATTTCATCTTCCAGAACAGAGCATATGAAATGGTACTTGAGCTGTATATGTTTAGTCCTAGAATGGAATGATGAGTTCTTTGCAAGATGAATGGCACTCTGGCTATCACTATACAATCTGCTATCCTTCTGCTTCTTACCCACTTCCTCCATAAACCTCTGCAACCAAATCATCTCTTTACTAGCCTCTGTAATGGCAACATACTCTGCTTCTATTGTTGAAAGTGTAACAACCTTCTGTAGTTTCGAAATCCAGCTTACTACTATTCCACCTACAATAAACACATACCATGTGGTGCTCCTCCTGCTATCCTTGTCACCTGCCATATCTGCATCAACATATCCCTGTAGAACAGTGTCTAAACCTACAAAACATAATGCCTCAGTGGTAGTACCTCTCAAATACCTAAGAATCCATTGTACTGCCTTCCAATGTTCGTTACTTAGATTGTTCATATATCTACTCACAACTCCCACTGCATGTGCAATGTCTGGTCTTGTGCACACCATGGCATACATCAAGCTGCCAACTGCTGATTGATAGGGAATCTTGGACATGTAATCTGTCTCTTCTTGTGTCTTGGGACACATTTCCTTACTTAGATTGAAATGGCTAGCCAAAGGTGTACGTAAAGGTTTTGCATTCTGCATTCTGAACCTCTCCAACACCTTTTGTATGTACTCAATTTGAGATAATGTCAATTTGCAATTTTTCTTGTCTCTCGTTATTCTCATACCAAGGATTTGCTTTGCAGCACCCAAATCCTTCATCGCAAATGAATTAGCTAGCTTCCTTTTGAGTACATTTATATCTTGCATGTCAGACCCTGCAACAAGCATGTCATCCACATACAATAACAAAATAATATGTCTTCCATTGTCTAGCTTCTTGAAATAAACACAGTGGTCAGAATGACATCTACTATAACCTTGTTCTGTCATAAACCTGTCAAACTTTAGATACCACTACCTTGGAGCTTGCTTCAAGCCATACAAGCTCTTTTTCAACCTGCATACCAGATCCTCCTTACCTTTGACCTCATACCCTTGTGGCTGCTGCATATATATTTCTTCCTCCAAATCCCCATGGAGGAAGGCTGTTTTTACATCTAACTGTTCAAGAAGCAAATCTTCTACTGCCACTAGACTTAAGATAGTCCTAATTGAAGTCATCTTAACAACAGGAGAAAATATTTCATCAAAATCTATACCTTTCTTCTGTGCAAACCCCTTTACAACAAGTCTGGCCTTGTACCGCTTCTTACCTCCTTCTTCTTCCTTCAACCTGTAAATCCATTTGTTTTGCAATGCTCTTTTACCAGCAGGCAACTGAACCAAATCCCAAGTCTAGTTTCCTACCAATGAGTCCATCTCCTCATTCATGCCTTGCTCCCACTTCTTTCTAGTTTCCACCTGCATTGCTTCTTCATAACATTCTGGTTCACCAGAATCAGTCATCAATAAATAATACATTGAAGGAGAGTATCGTTCAGGGAGTCTACTTAACCTGATAGATCTTCTTACAGTTGGAGGAGTTTCAGGTACTTGTTGCTGCTCTTGATTTTCTGGCACCTTCGGAACTTCATTTTCTTTAATTTCATCAAGCACTATGTAATCTGTGTTTTGCTTTTCTTGTTTCTTTCCCTGCAACTGATCTTTATACATGACCTTTTCATTGAATATCACATCTCTATTGCTTATGATTTTGTTATTTTCATAATCCCATAAACGATAACTAAATTCATCAACTCCATATCCAATAAAGGTACATTTATTGGATTTAGCTTCAAGCTTTGTTCTATTTTCTTTATCAATATGGACAAATGCTTCACAACCAAACGTTCTCAGAAATGAGTAGTTTACCTTTTTATCTGTCCATGCTTCCTCTCGAATACAACCATCCAAAGCACTTGAAGGTCCTCTGTTTATTAAATAAACAGCAGTACTTACAACATCTGCCCAAAACTATAAGGGCAACCTTGCATGCAGTCTCATACACCTTGCATGCTTCATGATCATTCTGTTCATCCTTTTTGACACGCCATTTTCCTGTGGTGTTCCTGGGACTATCTTCTCTCTATGAATCCCATGGTATGAATAGTAACTATCAAACTCCTTATCGCAGTACTCACCTCCATTATCAGATCTGAGACACTTCAATTTTTTTTCTGTCTCATTCTCAACCAAAGCTTTCCACTTCTTAAAAGTAACAAACACATCAGATTTCTGTCTAATGCAATAAACCCAAGTTTTTCTAGTTGCATCATCAATAAATGTAACATAATAATGAGAGCCACCAAGAGATTGTACCTGAGCCGGTCCCCATGCATCTGTATGCACAAGCTCTAATTTTTCATTCTTGTTCTGTTTCCCAACCCTAAGAAATCTGACTCTCTTCTGTTTTCCATAAACACAGTTTTCATAGAATTCCAAACTTACCTGCTTCAAATCCAGCAGCAACTCCTTGAGTGGAGAATCTGCATCCCCTTCTCACTCATGTGGCCAAGCCTATGATGCCACAATGTTGTATCTGTTCCTGTGGAAGCTAAAGAGATAGAATGGTCAGTATTATGAGGACATAAATACAATGTACCTACTCTTTCTCCTTTTGCTATCACCATTGATCCTTTAGTGATCTTCCACCACTTTTCTTTGAACGTAGATAGATAGCCGCCATCTCCCAACTGCCCTATTGAGATCATATTTATTTTCATAGCAGGAATATGCCTAACTTCTTTCAACAACCAATCAGTTCCATTCTTAACTTTTATCCATACCTTACCCATTCCAACAATTTTACATGGCTCATCATCACCCAATAAAACATGTCCAAAGTCGCCAGGAAGATACTCATGAAAGTATTTCCTATGGGGTGTAGCATGACATGAAGCTCCTGAATCTACTACCCAATAATCACTAGTATTATCTAATGCAAGAATCAAAGCATCTTGTAACACGTCACCTACTACATTTGCTTCTTGGGTAGTTTCCTTCTGTGCATCTCCTTTCTTCTTCAGAGATTTGCAGTCTTTCTACAGATGTCCTTTCTTTCCACAGTTCCAACACTCTATCTTTCCTAGTCTGGACTTGGATCTGCCCGTTTTAGACTTTCCACGATTACCTTAGCTCTTTCCTCTCTCCTTTTGTCTTCCCCTACTCTCCATGGTCAACGCATTACCTGATGTCTCACCTGTGCTTTTTCTTTGCATTTCCTCGCGAAGAATAACACCAATAACATAATCAAATTTCAAGGTGTTTGAACCAGAGACAGAGTTACTTACAGCCATGACCAAACTATTCCAGCTTTCTGGCAATGAACACAAGATTAGAAGAGCCCTAACCTCATCATCAAAGTTCACACTTACAGAACTTAGATGATTTGTAACCGTATTAAACTCATTTAAATGATTAGTAATAGATCCACCTTCAAACATCTTCATATTAAATAAATGCTTCATTAGAAATACCTTGTTGGAGGCCGAGGGATTTTCATACAGCTTACCCAATGCACTCATCAAACCCTCTGTTTTCGTTTCTTTTGAGATATTGAAAGCCACCGATGAAGCCAAGCTCAACCATATTGTTCCCAGAGCCTTTCTGTCAAGATCCTCCCATTCTTCGTCCTTCATAGCTGTCGACTGCTTTGCTTTTCCTCCCAACGATAGGAATAGATCCTTCTGGTACAGATAGTCCTCCATTTGCATCTTCTATAATCCAAAGTTTTGGCTGTTAAACTTCTCGACCTTAAACTTTCCTTCTTCTGCCATTGCTCCCACTCAAACCAGAAACCCTAGCTTCATGCGGGTTTAACTGCCAAATAGACCTTTGGCTCTGATACCAATTGTTAGAAAAACAGGATCGCAGAGCAATAACAATAAACAGAAATGCAAATATAATCACACATACACATTACAAGAGAGACACAGATATATCCTAATTCACCCAATTTGGGCTACATCCACACTAAATTTTGTGTGAGGCACCTACAACAATTAATTAATACGAATATGCGAAATAGCAGAAATGACAGAACTCGGAATCACTTTTATATTGATCACAGGCCACTTCAAGGGGGCAACCTCCTATGAGCAAGCTCAATAGAAATAACTTCACCATGCCTTCATAGGTTTCAACACACACTTATATACTAATTCTAGGCGCCAATACTATGGGTCGAAACCATGGACTGTTACAAACTATGGATCAACAATACTATGGGCGACTTACAAAGCATATGCGCCAACAACAAGAACACAAACTATTGATCAACAAATACTATGGGACGACTTACAAAGCATATGCGTCCAACAACAACCTACTAACAAAGTAAAGACATGGGTTCCTAACATCCCCTCCCTCTTAAAAAAAGCTTTGTCCTCAAAGCTTTAGATGTGGAAATTGTTGTTGAATTTGAAGGAGTGGTTCCCATGTAGCATCCTCTGGTTGCATGCCGTGCCACTGAATTAAGACCTCTGTGATAGAGCGAGAGCAAAGCTGACGTGTGCGCCAGTTGAGGATGGCCTATGGCTCCAAAAGGATGGATCCTTCATTATCCATTTCGGGTAAAATCGTTTGTCCGCTGATGTTGGTGCCAAGAACATTCTTCAGACAAGAGACATGAAAGACTGGATGAATGCGGGAAGAAGGAGGAAGTTCCAATTTATAAGCAACGGACCCAATCTTCTGAAGAATCCGATATGGCCCATAGAACTTTGGAGCGAGCTTATGACGCCCTTTGAGTTTCAAGGAGGATTGTTTGTACGGCTGGAGACGAAGAAAAACCATATCACCGACTTGAAAAGTGCGCTCTGAACGGTGCTGATCAGCTTGTTGCTTCATGAGATTTCTTGCCATGTGAAGATTGTCCTGCAAAATGCGAAGAATTTGATCATGGTTTTGAAGGACCGTGTCAACTTCTTGAACTGGTGAACTGGTGGGGGTGTATGGAAGAAGAGCTGGAGGTGCCTGACCATAGACTGCTTCATATGGGGTCATTTTAGAGGCAGTGTGGTAAGAGGTATTGTACCACCATTCAGCGAGAGGGAGCCACTTTTCCCACTGATCTTGTTGTTCCGAGGTGAAGCAACGAAGATAAGTTTCCAAGCATTTATTGACAATTTAAGTCTGACCATCTGTTTGTGGGTGAAACCCTAAACTCATCTTCAGTTTGGTGCCATTGTGGCGAAATAGTTCTGTCCAAAAATGACTAGTGAAAGTCGCATCACGATCCGAGACAATGGAAGAAGGGATGCCATGAAGACGAAAGATCTGGTCAAGAAAAATTTGAGCGACGGAAGAGGCTATATAGGGATGGATGAGAGCACAAAAATGACTATATTTGGAGAGGTGATCAACCACAACGAGAATCACTGTCTTCCCGCCAGATTTAGGGATCCCTTCAATGAAATCCATAGAAATATCTCTCCGAATCCGTGTAGGTATGGGAAAGGGTTCAAGCAATCCTGGAAGGAGTGTTGTTTCACCCTTATTGCGTTGGCAGGTATCACATTCGGCCACCATCTGTTGAATTGTCCTTTTCATGCCCTGCCAAAAGAAGCTATGCCATGCTCATTCATATGTTCTGAGGAACCCAGAGTGCCCTGCCGATGGAGAAGCATGTAGTTCATAGAAGACAGCCTGTTGAAGATCTGTGCTTTGGGGAAGCACCAAACGACCCTTGTATCGCAGAGAAGCACCATCCCAAGAGTAATGTGGTACAGCAGAAGGGTTGTTGGTCAAGCGTTGGATGATTTGAGATAAGGAAGAGTCATTGACATAACTCTGTTGAACAGATTGAAACCAATTTGGAACAGGCATAGAAATAGCTGAAAGAGAACCTTGGGCATCAAATGTGCGAGAAAGAGCATCTGCCACAATATTGTCTTTACCCTTCTTGTAAGTGATATTCATAACCCATGAGTTTGCTAACCCATTTCTGTTGTGCCGGGGAGGAGACATGTTGGTCCAAGAAATATTTCAGACTCTAGTGATCAGTCTTGATGTAGAAATGATTCCCTAATAGGTATGGGTGCTACTTCTGTACTGCATGCAAAATAGCCATCATTTCCTTCTCATAGGTAGAGGCAGCTAAATTCTTACCTGAAAGGGCTTTGCTGGTGAACGCAATGGGGTGTTCATCTTGAAGGAGAACAACACCAAGTCCATTGCCACAAGCATCACTCTCAATAGTGAAGGGATTGGAAAAATCGGGCATAGATAGCATAGGTGTAGTACACATAGCTTGTTTTAGCTTGTCAAATGCACATTGAGCAATAGGTGTCCATGTAAAAGCATCGTTTTTTAATAGAGCAGTTAATGGAGCTGCAATCTTCCCATAAAACATGACAAACTTGCGATAGTAGCCAGTCAACCCCAAAAAACCACGAAGGCTCTTGAGTGTCTGAGGATGCGGCCAATTGTTCATGGCATCAATTTTGGCAGGATCCACGCGAACCCCTTGTGCTGAGATAATGTGCTCAAGATACTCAACTTCCTTCTGTCCAAAAACACATTTAGACTGCTTGGCATGGAGATGATGGTCAGAGAAAAGTTGCATGACAAGATCCAGATGCTGGAGATGTTCATCCCATGTTTTACTGTAGATGAGGATATTATCAAAGAATACCAAAATGAATTTCCACAAGTAGGGTCGAAATATTTTATTCATTAAGGCCTGGAATGTGGAAGGAGCATTAGTGAGGCCAAAGGGCATGACCAAAAACTCATAATGGCCATCATGTGTACGGAAAGCTGTTTTAGGAATATCATCCTCATGAACCCGAATTTGATGATACCCAGAACGAAGATCCAACTTGGAGAAAAAGTGAGCCCCATGAAGCTCATCAAGAAGCTCATCAACAACAGGAATTGGAAACTTATCCTTGATGGTGAGGTGATTAAGTGCTTGGAATTCAATGCAGAGGTGCAATGACCCATCTCTTTTGCGGACAAGAATAACTGGAGAAGAAAAGGAACTAGTGCTTGGGCAAATAATACCTTGCTTCAATAAGTCCCGAACAAGCATTTCAATCTCTGTTTTTTGGTGAAATGGGTAGCGATAGGGCCTGATGTTGGGAGGAATGCTACTAGGAAGGAGCTGAATACGATGGTATTCTAGCCTGGAAGGTGGCAATCCCACTGGTTCAGCAAAGACACCTGTATATCGATCCAGAATTTGTTGTAGATCCAAAGGAGTAGTGGAGACCGCTGATGGTTGCATCTGGATGGAATGGATCTGAGCGATGACACCATGTGAATTCTTCTTGAGGATTTTTTCCATGCGATGTGAACTGATGATGCTGAGAGAACCTGGTTGTAATCTTGTCAATGTGTGTTTTTGTCCATTGAGGGAAAACTGCATCCAAAGTTCAGCAAAATCCCATAAGATAGGGCCAAGTGTGCGTAGCCATTGAGCACCCAAAACCACATCACATCCGCCTAAGGGCAAGGCAAACATGTCAGAACGCAAGGTATAATCTCCCATAGAGATACGCACATTTCGACACTTCTCTTTGCAAGGTAAGGTGCCCCCATTGGCAACCATGACTTCAAAGTTGTAGCAAGGATGGATAAAACAATCAGCTTGTTTGGCGATCTGAGGGTCAATGAAATTATGAGTGCTACCAGAATCAATGAGTATTGTAAGAGGAAGATTCTTGAAGTAACCCCTGACCCGCATTGTTTGGGGGGTGGTGATTCCAGCTAAAACATGGAGAGATATCTCTAGCTGGTCATCCTAAGACGGAGGGTCAATAGGTGGTTCCTGAATGTCGACCGGAGCATCCAGTGTTTCTGGATCTTCGTCACTAATTTCAGAGGCAAGCGGAGACTCCACATCCAAGAGATAGAGCTTTTGCTGAACACACCTATGTCCCCAAGTGAATTTCTCATCACAATTATAGCAAAGCCCCTTTTCTCTGCATGCTTGCATCTCTGTTTCAAACAAATGCTTGATAGGAGTCAATCGAGGAGCCTGCGGTATAGGTGGTCGCTGAGAACCCATATTTCGGAAGGGAACAAAAGTGGGCTTGGAGCATTGTTGGGCTGCAATCTTGTCTTCTGCCAACTTAGCGAACCCTAGGGCTTCCATCATTGTGTTGGGACATAACATTTTGACCTCAGAGCGGATGGCATCCTTTAGACAACTGATAAAACAACTCCGGTAAAAGTCATCAGACAATCCTTCGGTGTGGTTGGCTAGATTCTCAAATTCATTTTGATACTCTCTCATTGTGCCAATTTGGTGAAGTTTAGTGAGGGCTCCTGTGAAGTCATCAAAAGCCCTAGGACCAAATCGTTGCAAAAGGAGCTGGCAAAAGTCTAGCCATTTGGGCTCTGGATGAGCCTTGATGTACCAACAGTACCATTGAAGAGCTTCTTGTTCCAAGTGTAAGGATGCCAACGGAACTTTGTTGACATCAAAAGTATTATGCAGACTGAAATACGGTTCTGCACGATAGATCCATCCAGTTGGATCAGTACCAGTGAAGCGAGGAAAATCAAGCTTCGGACCACGAAAATTGCTGGAAAAGGAGAACGCATTGTCTGATGAAGACTCGGACTGCCGTTTGTTGTTCATAGCTGAATGTTCAAGATGGAGGTCGAGAAATTTTTCATCAAGATCCTGGAGTTTGGCTTGGATGGCTGCAAGTGCTTCCTCCATGGTTTTTGCTCCTGCACAGGTGACAACCATAACCAGGAGTTTTTTTTTTTTTTTTTCAGTTGACTGGGTAGGAAAACAAAAACATAAACTACTTCAGTGAGGGAAAATCTGGATGAGGGAAAAAATCTGAAGGTTAATTGGGATTTGACTAGGTTTTGGACACTATTGAATAGACAGGGAAACAAAAATGAGGATTCCAGAAGTGGGGTGAAAGAATGGGAAAATTTGGCAGAGGGGAACAAAGAAGTAGAATTCAGAAATGAACTCTGTGGTAAAATTTGAGGGTGATCGGGTGAAATCTGAGGAAGTTATGGCAAACCCTAAAAATAGACAAATGTGGGATTTCGAGCTTTCGAAAGGGGAATTTTGGATAGGGTCCTCAGGAATGAAATATGCAGAATGGGGTGATAGGGGTTCCCAGAAAATTTCAATGGAAACAAAGTGAAAACAAGGGAGATATGGAGAAAAAACTGAATTTTTATTTTTTAGACTGGAGTGGCTATGGCTCGAAAGGGATCTGAAACAGCACCGAATGGATTGAAAATGGCTGGCTCTGGAGTGGCTTGCAAAATGGATCTGAACGACTGGATGTAAAATGGCGCAGCTACGATCGACGACAGTTCAGCTGAAATTAGATATGGACCCCAGGTATGTGCGGCTTCCTAACAGTTCAAGGGTTTCACTCGGTCACCAATGTTGTCTGATGGCTTGCGTATTGGGGCAGTACCCCTCACTCCATGGCTCAGGTAAAACTGATAACTGCTTTGCCACAAATGACAACTCTTGGTTTACCTCACGGGTGGGAACTAGTCAATCAGGTAGGGGTCATTGCCCTTTTCGCTGGCAGGTCCTCTCAATGGGCCAGCTACTTCGGGGTTCTTGTGGTACTCCTCATAATGAGTTTTAGGGCTTATCCCCAAGTACTTCCCACAGTTAAGCGGATATGGATTATTCCCAAATCTGAAACTGCAACAGATGCGAAAAAAAAATTTGGCAGAAATTTCACCCAACGAGCCCAAGAAGTGCTCTGATACCAGATGTGAGGCACCTGCAACAATTAATTAATACGAATATGCGAAATAGCAGAAATGACAGAACTCAGAATCACTTTTATATTGATCACAGGCCACTTCGAGGGGGCAACCTCCTATGAGCAAGCTCAATACAAATAACTTCACCGTGCCTTCATAGGTCTCAACACACACTTATATACTAATTCTAGGCGCCAATACTATGGGTCGAAACCATGGGCCGTTACAAACTATGGATCAACAATACTACGGGCGACTTACAAAGCATATGCGCCAACAACAATAACACAAACTATTGATCAACAAATACTACGGGACGACTTACAAAGCATATGCGTCCAACAACAACCTACTAACAAAGTAAAGACATGGGTTCCTAACATTTTGCCAGTCCTTATTATTATTACCGTCCAGCAAGGTGAAGGGATGCAACCTGCAACACAACCACTGTACTTCCTCTTCTCACTCACAGTCTCTCTCCTGATTTCAAAGATCTTTACAGTGCATAAAACCTAATACATCATCATCCCTAGCCGTATTACAATGTCTTTATTTTATAAGGGAAATACAATGGGAAAATACTACGGGATACCCAAAACCATGGGCCCGCAAAACAGCTGGCGAAAACAACCCCAAAAGTTTCCTTCGGGGGCGTTGCCCCTGAACCCCCGTTGGGGGACTGCTGGCCCCCGGACCCCCCAGCCAATGGGGATGGTCCCCCCTAGAACCCCGTGGGGGGGCAATGCCCCCCCACTTGGGTGACTGTACAGTCCACCTACGTATCATATAAAATTGGGGTCCAAACACGGCTAATACAATATCGTGTATGAGACTAGAAGATCTGGCTCCACAACCAAAACAGAATAACTGAATCAACATCATAGTCACCAATTTGAATATTCATCTGCATCTCCTTACCCGTCTTTCGTCGTTGCAAGGAATTAACCGCGAGCTCTTGTTGATCCTGGGTCGGTCATCGCAACAAGGCTTCAATCATAGCAAGAGCGTTGGGATCTTTTGCTAGGGACAAACAATAATCCAAAAATGCTCGAAGTGTGCTCGACCACCGCGATGGGCTAACCTATGAAGTAGCATCAAAAGTAGAGGGCATGTCATACATGACGGATTTACCTCGGTCGTTTCCTACTGCCCGTCATGCCTGAAGAAATGTCTCTCGTTCTGCATCAATATCAAATGATACCCTCTTTTGACCAGCTAACCAGATCGTTGAGCTGTCTTCTCCAGTTGTCTTTCCTCCTCGAGTGACCACAGCAACGGAAGCATCTTGCGGTCTTGGTTTTGCAGAAATTGTCACGATGTTTGCACTCTGCTACTGATTCAGTGGTACATTCCCTAGTTGATTTACATTTGGATTTATGTTATGATTCGGCCGTAGATTTTGATTTTGCACTTATTGTTGTACTTGGTTCTGAGTGAGCTGATGTGCCTGGGGCTGTGTCTACAACTAGGGAGTGTTCCCTGCCTGCCATTGTGCAATCAACTATGGACAATAATCAACTGTATGATCATTAACAAAACAGAACGTACACTGGTTCTACAGCAGTGGCCAGTCTCGCTGATAGTGTCCCCATACCGCACAGTGATAACATTGAATAGGTCCGCGACCACCTCGTCCTCCTCCGCAACCAAATCCTCTGCCATGTCCTCCCCAAAATCCTCCTTGCTGCTGGTACTGTGGTTGGTTAAAATGTTGCTGCATTGGTGCCAGTTGCATCCCTTGCTCTTGTGGTGCATATTGCGGTTGCTATACGTATTGTGGCTGTTGTGGAGCCATCTGCATCAGAGCATATTGCGGCATGAACTGTGGCGGTTTTTGTTGTTGTTGTACAAACTACATCTACAGTTGAGGTAGTGGCTGGGCTACCTGTGATTGTGGTTGCAATTGCTGTACAGCACGCTGATCATCCTTGGCATAGAATGCATCATACATTCTTTCTTATAGCAATGCATATGCACGGCAATCTTTGTCACCATGACCCACCGACTTGCAGAATGTACATAGAGATTCCTCAGGGTGGTAACCATTTTCTACATATAAGGGAAATTGTCATGACTCTGCCCATACACCTAGCAGACGCGACACCATGGCATGCTACCACCATTCAATGGATTAGGTGCTCCTAAAACCAAATAATTGCGGAAGTCCGAGCAATTGTCCTTCGTATGCGCTTCTCCTCGGCAACGTGTACACCATACCTCTTCGCACTGCTCCTTTCCCTTCTTCAAATCTTGTAGCTGTATAGTCAAGTTAGTGAGTTGTGTCTATATCTACGACATCTCGACCACATTATCTCCAATTGGCGACACCTCCAATCGCATTGCAATCTCTAGAGCTTCACTAGCCGTCGAGATGTTTTGTTGAATCAACGGAAGCCGAATGTGTGGTAGAAGTGCCATGATGAACCACTCTTTATGTTGGATGATGCTCATATCGAAACTAACCTTTTCCATCAGTATCTTGAATCGTTGGTCGAAATCCCATACCGTTTCATTGGGATACTGCTTAATTTCGTTCAATTATGTAATATATTGAGCCTCTGACTTGGGCCTTCTAAATTCGGCAATCATCCCATCCCGAATCTCATCCAGGGACTTCTCTCGGGCTCCTGTAGGGACTAGAATGAATTTCATAAACCAATCTAATGTACGACCTCGCAGAGTCATCGCTAACTGTCCTTTCCTAGTAGCATCATCGGTGATCTGTTTTATGGTCCAAACCACTTCACACAAAAACCAATACTGTTCTGGGTTGTCTGTCGCACTCCTGTGGAACAACGGTAACTTAGCATCATCGCCCACCATTCTCGGCTTCATTCCTCCTTTCGCTGTACTACTACCAATTAAATTCTATGGAATTGACAAACTTGGCGGTGTCAAAGTGGTATTTCTTGCTATTTGAGAGATAGTGAGCAGAGGTGTGGGTACGTTGGTGTCGGGGTTTGGTCCTACCTCTATCCTAGACATATCCTGGTTGTCCTTGTCAGGACTATGAAGTTGCTTCATCCCATGTGGCCTTCCTTCACGGTCTTGCAGTTTGATCATAGTAGGACCTTCTCTCGTCCTCTGCCTCTTTTCCTGTCGGAACCTCACTCCTCACCTCGTAAGACCACTTTCTTCGTCGGCTTCACTCACAGTCTCATCATGACTTGCACCAATCTACCCCTTACCATTCCATATACCGCCCCCCAACAGTCCCGGTACCCATGGCCTCCACCCACCAGGTTGTCTACTGATCAAGATGCATCTTCAAAATACCCTTTTCGCAAATAAGCATCTTGATTGATAGTTGAAAAAATATCTTTCGCGGAAAAAATATCTTTCGTCTTCACTATAGGACTTCTGAGTATGAACTGCGAACTCTGTGATATATCCGTCTAGGTTGCTATTGAACCACACTTCGATAGCCCGTGATGCTTTATTATCAACTTCCTACAGTTCCTGAATCAATTCAGGGGTCTAGGTCGTCGGTTCACCACCTTGGAAGTTCCTCTTTTGGAAGGTCAACTTTGCCAACCATTTAAGCAATAGGACTGGGAATTCATAGAAGAACCATTTGTGCAGACCGTAGTGAATGTATCTACCCACCCGCTGATCTACTGTCAATCAAGTGTTCCTGCTATCCTCTTTAGCGAATTCCTACAACTTCTGATCAAACCATTTTTGGATCCTCGGTTTCGTTGGGTGCCACAACATGTCCTCCTTTCACTCCGTACATGGTCCCGACAATGGAACCATTTATTGACTCAAACCTAGCCAATAGGGGTTCACATCACTGTCGACAGCAGCTGCAGTCTCCCTGGTCATTGGCTTGGATAGGGTTTATCCCTCCCAACAACACCTGCAGAGAAAATGAGGTCTCACCCGAGGCATCCAGGAAGAACAGATGAAACCATGTTTCCGCCAAATGAAGGAGGATGGTTATGGCTATGATACTTAACTTATTGTAACATAGGGACAGAGATATTTAAGCATTCAACATAGTATTAAAGCGACATTCAACCAATACATTCATTTGCAACAGCAGTAATTGTAAAGAAAGTATCGCATCAAAGAAGCATGACATTATTCGTATAGTGCAATATCACATTATCATAACTGAACAAATTGAACACAGGGATTGCACCAAAATATCTTCATCATATTATCATTGTCAACCCAAATACAACACCTTTGCAAAAACTAGATCTCCGCAATGACTCTTGACATCAAAACATACCCAGAAATAATACAACCAACATCAGAGCTTCCCATTCTTTAGCTGCTAATTATCCTCTCCAAATTATATCCCCTGAATTATATATATTCAACACTTACAATTTTTATCTATATATAGGCTTCCACCTTACAACTCTTGTCCACTTAATACTGACTTCCTAACTGACACTATGGACAAATGACCCAATATCTAACTGACTTGTCCAAAAACGACCAAACACTTGCATTCTGTGGTATAGCTGACTCAACATTACATAATATGTGGTCCAAATGACCCAAAACCCACATTTCACGGTATAATTGACCCAAAATGCATAACTAATCTTCCGTTGATTGCCATTCACGTCATCTTCTCGCCATTCGTGCCATCTTCTGCCTTGTCACAACATCGGCGATGCTGCGATAGCATTTTACCAAACCGCCTGCCAACACAGCGTATTATCCAGTGGCTTTCAGGTAACTTTGGTTTTTTTTTTTTTTCTGTGGTTTTTTTTGGTACCGCTATTGTTAACACCCAAAAAGTGCTCACTAGCTCATTCCTTTATTCATTGTGATCAACCTACAATAATTAATTAATGCAAATACACGAGATATCAGAAATAATAGAACAGAATCACTTTTATATTGATCACCGGCTACTTCGAGGGGGCAACCTCCTTTGAGCAAGCCCAATACAATTAACTTCACGGTGCCTTCAATGACCTCAACACACACTTATATACTAAGTCTATTCCCAATACTATGAGTCAAAACCATAGGACATATAATACTACAGGACGACTTATAAAGCATATGCGTCCAATACTATGGGTCAATACTATGGGCTAATATAAACTACGGATCAACAAATACTACGGGACGACTTACAAAGCATATGCATCCAACAACAATATACTAACATAGTAAAGAGAAGGGTTAACATAGGTTCCTAACATCCCCTCTCCCTTAGAAAAATCTTTGTCATCAAAGCTTTGGTTGGAGAAATTGCTCCAGAATCTGAAGGAGTGGTTCCCCGGTAGCATCCTCGGGTTGCATTTCGGGCCACTGACGCCTTTGGAGTGTCAAGGAGGATTGCTTGGAAGGTTGTAGATGAAGAAGAACCCTGTCAGCTGCATGGAAAATGCACTCAGAATGGTGTTGATTGGCTTGTTGTTTCAGGAAAATTCTGGCCATGTGAAGACTGTCCTGCAGAATTAGAAGAATCTAATCGCGGTTTCGAAGAACCAAGTCAATTTCCTGAACTGGGGAGCTGCGAAGGATGTATGGAAGAAGAACTGCCGGTGTTTTTCCATAGACTGCTTCATATGGTGTCCTTTGAGATGTAGTATTGTACCACCAAAGCGCTGGTAGGAAATCCATAGAAATAGTTGGCCAAAGCTGTGTAGGGATGGGTAAGGGTTTGAGCAATCCCGAAAGGAGTGTCGTTTCACCCGTGTTGACTTGGAAAGTATCATCGTCAGCCACCATCTATTGAATTGTCATTTTTATTCCCTACCAAAAGAAGCTACATTGTTCCTGGTCATACATTTTGTAGAACCCAGAGTGCCCTGTTGATGAAGAAGCATGGAGTTCATAGAAGAGAGAGCCCTTTTGAACATATGGCAACCAATTTGGAACAAGCAGAGAAAGAGCTGTAAGAGAAACTGGGTCATTAATTGTGCGAGAAGGAGCATCTTCCACCATATTGTCCTTACCCTTCTTTTAAGTGATCACATAGGGATAACCCATGAGTTGGATAACCCATTTCAGGTGTGTTGGGGAGGAGACCCATTGTTCCAAAAAAATTTCCAGACTTTGGAGATCAGTCTTGATGCAGAAATAATTCCCTAATAGGTATGGCTGCCACTTCTGTACTGCATGCAAAATAGCCATCCTTTCCTGCTGAGAGGTAGATGTGGCTAAATTCTTACCAGAAAGGTCTCTTGAAGGCAGCAAGCACATTAGTTTAGCAAGGATACCTACATATCTATCCAAGGAAGTAGTGGAGACTGTTGATGGGTGCGCCTGAATGGAATTGAGCTGAGCGATGACACCATGTAAATTCTTCTTAAGGATTTTTTTCAGGCGATGTGAACTAATGATGCAGAGAGACCCAGGTTGTACACCCATAAATTTGTGTTGTGCCCCATTGACTTTAAACTGCATCCAAAGTGCAGCAAAATCCCATAAGATGGGGCCAAGTGTGCGTAACCATTGAATGCCCAAAACCACATAACAACCACCTAAGGACAAGGCAAACATGTCAGAGCGTAGGTTATAATCTTCCATAGCGATACGCACATTGTGACACTTCCCTTTGCAAGGTAAGGTGCCCACATTGGCAATCGTGACTTCAAAGTTGGAGCAAGGATGGACAAAACAATTAGCCTGTTTGGCAATCTGAGGGTCAATGAAGTTATGAGTGCTACCAGAATCAATGAGTATGGTAAGAGGGAGCTTCTTGAAGTATCCCATGACCCGCATTGTTTGTGGGGTGGTGACGCCGGTTATAGCATGGAGAGAGATCTCGGGTGGGTCATTCTGAGATGGGGTGCCAACAAGCGGGTGTTGAATGTCAACCTGATCATCTACTGTATCTGTAGCTTCTTCACCACGTTCTAAGGTAGGCGGAGAATCCACATCCAAGAGATAGAGCTTTTGTTGAACACATCTATGTCCCCGAGTGAATTTCTCATCACAATTATAGCAAAGCCCTTTTTCTCGGCGTGCCTGCATTTCTATTTCAGACAAATGCTTGATAGGAATTGGTTGAGGAGAAGGCGTGATGGGAGGTCATTGGGAACCCATATTTCTGAAGGGAACAAAGGTGGGTTTAAAGCATTGTTGAGCTGTGATCTTGTCCTCGGCCAGCTTAGCCAACCCTAGGACTTCCATTATTATGTTGGGACAAAACATTTTGACCTCTGAGTGGATTTCATCCTTGAGACCACTGATAAAACAACTCCTATAGAATTCATCAGACAATCCTTTTGTGTGATTGGCCAATTTCTCAAATTCTGTCTGATACTCTCTCACTGTGCCAATTTGGTGAAGTTTAGTGAGTGCTCCTGTGAAATCATCAAAAGTACTAGGACCAAATCGTGGCAAAATGAGTTGGCAAAAATCTGTCCAATTTGGCTCGGGATGAGCTTTGATGTACCAACGGTACCATTGAAGGGCTTCCTGTTCCAAATGAAAGGATGCAAGTGGAACTTTCTGGGCATCAGAAGTATTATGCAGACTGAAATATTGTTCTGCTCGATATATCCATCCAGTCGAATTAGTACCATTGAAGCGAGGAAAATCAAGCTTTGGCCCACGAAAATTGTTGGAAGAAGAGAACCCGGTGGCTGCAAAATATTCTGGCTGTCTGGCATTGTTCATGGCTAAATGCTGAAGATGGAGACTGATAAATTTTTCATCCATATCTTGGAGTTTCGTTTGGATGGCTGCAAGTGCTTCCTCCATGGTGTGTGCTCTTGCATGGGTGACAACAAACAGAAGCTGATGTAGTAAGGGGAAATTTGTATTGGGGAAACAATCTGATGGGTAATTGGGGTTTGACTAGATTTTGGACGCTGTCGAAAGGATAAGAAAGCAAAAAAAGGGGATTTTAGAAGCGGGGTGATAGAATGAGAAAATTTGGTAGAGAGGGACAAAGAAACAGAATTCAGAAAGGAACTCTGTGGTAAAATTTAAAGGTGATTGGGTGAAATCTGAGGAAGTTATGGCAAACCCTAAAAATATACAAATGTGAAATTTCGGGCTTTGGGAAGGGGAATTGGGGATAGGGTCCTCAGGAATGAAAGATGCAGAATGGAATGACAGGGGTTCCCCGAAAATTTCAAGGGAAACAGAGTGAAAACAAGGGAGATATGGAGAAAAAACTGAAATTTATTTATTTATTTTTCAGAAATGGATCGGCAACAGCGGCGTGGAAGGAATCCGCAACAGATGGATCTGCAATGGCGCGGAAGGTATTGAAAACGGCTAGATCTGAAATGGCGACTAGATCTGGAATGACTTTTATAATAGATCTGAAATGGCTGGATCTGGAGCGGAAGTGATCGGCAATAGTTCAACTAAAAATAGATATGAACCCCAGGTATGTACGACTTCCTAGTTCAAGTGTTTCACTCGGCCACTGATGCTGTCTAACGGCTTGCGTATTGGGGCAGTACCCCTCACTCCACGGCTTAGGTAAAATTGATAACCGCTTTGCCACAAACGACAGCTCTTGGTTTACCTCACAGGTGGGAACTAATCAATCAGGTAGGGGTCATTGCCCTTTTCGCTGGCAGGTCCTCTCAATGGGCCAGCTACTTTGGGGTTCCTGTGGTCTTCCTCACAATGAGTTTTAGGGCTTATGCCCAAGTACTTCCCACAGTTAAACGGATAGGGATTATTCCCAAATCCGAAGCTGCAACAGATGCAGAAAAAAAAATTTGGCAGAAATTCCACCCAACGAGCCCAAGAAAGTGCTCTGATACCAGATGTGATGAACCTACAATAATTAATTAATGCAAATACACGAGATATCAGAAATAATAGAACATAATCACTTTTATATTGATCACAGGCCACTTCGAGGGGGCAACCTCCTTTGAGCAAGCTCAATACAATTAACTTCACGGTGCCTTCAATGACCTCAACACACACTTATATACTATGTCTATGCCCAATACTATGAGTCAAAACCATGGGACATATAATACTACGGGACGACTTACAAAGCATATCCGTCCAATACTATGGGTCAATACTATGGGCTAATATAAACTACAGATCAACAAATACTACGGGACAACTTCCAAAGCATATGCGTCCAACAACAATATAATAACATAGTAAAGAGAAGGGTTAACATAGGTTCCTAACATTCACATGACCCATTTGTCCACTTTTCCACCATTTGAGCCTCTAAAACCTTCAAGAGGTCACCAAAAAGACCATAATACCCCTTTTTCCCCTCAAAATATGTATTTTCCCTCAAAAAACACAAAAAACCCTAAAAAAGGGTCCAAAATTCCCAAAAAATATTAAAAGGGAATAAAAATATTAGAAATATTCAAAAAAGGAAAAAAGAGGGAAAAAGAGACCTAAACCATGTTGGTTAATACCATTGGTTTCCTTAAAACCATAATGGTATTCTCCATCACCAAAAACTATAAAAAGGTGATAGGTGCTCCTCACTTTCTATCCACATTTCATCATATCCTTATGCTGCCAAATTCCCTTTGAGAGCCATTGCCTCCCATTTCGAGTTTGAAGAATCCCATTGAAGCTTTGGATAAGAAGAGACCATTGGATATTGTAGCTTCTCAACCTTGGAGTTGCTCAACACCCATCATCCTCACCATTTGAGGTAATACAAAATCAAATATTTTTCAAGTTATTGTTCTTCCATAGACCTTATTGCTTATGTTTTGAAATCTAGTTTTTTATTTACTTGCACATACTTATGTTAGATCAGATTATATTAGTTTATTCATAGTTTTTTTGTTTTATATTGAAACTGCTATTACAAGTTAATAGGTGCATCTTTAGCACATGCTTGGTTGAAAAACCAAGCAACAGTTTTTGGCGACTACACTGGGTTTCGAGCTTTAATTTTTTTTCTTTAGATCTTTGTTTTTTACTTGTTTTTACCATTCCAATTAGTAGATCTGCCATACTAGAAAGCATATCTATTGCTGCCCTAGCTGTTGGCCCTTTCTGTAGCCTTTAATAGACCAAAATTTCACTTTTCGGTTTCGTTTTCGGTGACCATTTTTCTGTTTCTGCATCGTGACTTTTTTCTTGACAGTCGCGTGGCCCATCGTGACCTCGCGGCCTTTTTCTGCACTGCATATCGTGGTTTCACGGCCTTTTTTCACACTACACATCACGTCTTCGCGGTCTTTTTTCGCACTGCACATCGCAGCTTCGCGGCCATTTTCCGCGCTGCACATCGAGGCTTCGAGGCCATTTTCCGTGTTGCACATCACGGCTTTGTGGCTTTTTTCCGTGCTGCACATCACGACTGTGCGTCTAAAACCCACGATGCACATCGCGACTTTTTCCTAAAAACCCGTGATGATGCTGTTTTTTGCTCGGCCCAATTTTTAGAAAATTTCTACTGCATTTTTTCCCATTTAGTCTATTTCGTCGAGCATCATTTTTTCTGCAATTTTTTTCAGCATTCTGTTTTAATTATTGCAGCCATAGTGAATCTTTTTTCTATTACATATGCTCAATTAAAATCTTTTTAAAAATTTTCAACAAGTGAAAGAAAGGTTTTTAGCACTTTGTTTAGATCATAGATTTCATTTCTTTGCAAATTCCGAACCATCTTTCCGATTTGCTCAATAGTTTTTCCCAAGCAAGCACTTCGAAATCCATTTATTTCTTGCAATTTTTTTGATATTTGCCTTCCTTTAAAAAATTATTTCGAAAATCCATAGTTTTTGAAGTATTTTTTATTAAGCATTTACATTTTAGAAAAAGCCTTTTATTTTTTGTAAATTGAAATCATCTTGTTTTTAATTTGTAATCAATCACCCAAGCAAGGCAAATTCATTTTCAGTTAAATAATCACACATGCACCCAATCTGCCACATTTTTAATTAACTGAGCCTTAAAATCTACCTAAACTCAACAAACACTTTAACCCCACTTGGGGAATACTGAAAGAATCTTGTAGCTAGGTAGGATTGGGGGGATAGGTGTTCCAATAACACCCCTCAATTATTTACATCTGAGACATAGTGTTTTGAATTCTAGGGTCCCAAAAATCCCTTATTATTTGTTGACACGGTTATACACCAATTTATCGGGAAGGCCTCTCCCTTAGGAGGGTTGAAGTAGCCAGACTAGTTTCGGAAGCTTGAGTGGAATACCGCTATCCATTCAGTAACTGAAGGATACCTTTTGCAGTTCTCGGTGCACCAGCCGTATGGGAGTACAGCAGCGATAGAACCAAACTGTACATTCACCCAACCGAATGTGTCATGAACGATTAGTGGCCAATTTTTAGGATTGTCTACCCGGTGTCCCTCCCGGTAGGGGGATACCTAGCCTTTGATTCCACATTTTATATTGTATGACTTGGATTTCATCACCTTGCAAAGGATATACCTTGTTGAGTCATAATACCACTATTAGGTAGGCATTTGCATGCTCTGCTACCCCCCTTTGTCTAGTGAGCACCACTTTTTTCTAGGAGCTGCTTGATTTTTGGTATTCTGACATCTTTTCTTGATTACTCCACTTACTATAGCACAACTGTTATAGTAAGGGTTTTGAGGTTGATTGTTGGCCTGAGAGCCATTGTTTTTTCACACTCCCCTCCTGCACACATCGTTTCACTAGGGTCTTGAGTTTTTATCTCACCACCATCGATTGGCATTCCTAGACATCTCTCACCATTGAGAACTTAAGACGATCTCAGCGTTTTCAAGGTGAACCCCCTCAATTCGGTACACTTGACTCTACATGTCAAAGATATAGAGCATTATCCCTTGACTCCATACATCATCGGCATAGAACCCAGTCATCCGATTCTGACGCACCTCATTTCACATCTGATTCTGAGGATGAATCCGAACACCCTACCGAGACATCACCAACCTACCCCATGGTTGGATCACAATATGACCCCCTTTTCACCAGTGCTGTTGGGGCTATATCAACAACCCCCACTACTACCGTGAAAGCCACGGTAGCCACAACCCCCTTAGGCATGCCTAATATGGGGGCCACACCCACTTTAGGTATGCCCAACATGGGAGTCACCCCCCCTCTCATCGCCACTACCCAGATCCCAGTGATTACTGGAACCATTCCTAACCCATCTACAATCTGTGTTGCACTTGGGAGCGCAAGCCCCTCCCACACAACATCGGCTAGAGGATAGATCCCCTTCACAATTCAGATACCCTTTGGGGGAAGTGGCCCACACCATAATGCTACCATTAGCATATATGCCCCAGCCACTACATCACACCCCTCGGCCAGTCTGCCATTTATGGCAAGTCTGAATTTGCCAGAATTGGCAAGACTAACTAATGATCCTATTAAAAATGACCCCACTTGGCCTCCAATGCCCAAAAATATCCCCTCAGACATCCCAAAATTTGAAGGAAAGGATGGGGAAGACCCCCAAAATGACATCATGTCCTTTCACCTATGGTGTTCCTCAAAATCAATAGTAGATGATTCCATTCATCTTCATTTATTAAAACAAACTTTTATCGGCTTGGCATCCAAATGGTACATTGAGCAACCCCATGGGACACACCCTACGTTCACATCCTTTTCCTAGACTTTCCTACAATTCTTCCAATTACCTGTCCGCTATGATGTAGGAGTGGAAATACTACTGTCTTGTAGACAAAACACTGCTACACACATCACCGATCATATCCATGAGTGGCGTAAGCACCATAGTCTTTGCAAAATAAAGCTTGGGGACCGTATCTTTTTGGATTGGTTCCTCAAATCACTCCTCCTTCTCATAGCCAACGATGTAGCTTCTGAATGACCCCAAAGAAGAAGATGTCATCTTAAAAGCACAGCAGTTTGATCTGATCTACGCCCAATGTGGCTACCTATATACCATTTTACCTGACGCTCCCCATGATGATTCCTCCCGGACTGATGCACCGGGGGCATCCCATGCTGCCAACAACATCATTAGACAAGTTGTGTCCCATAACCAACCCTTTTCCATTATGCACAATAATACCAGCCCTGATCTTTCGCGGTCCACATCTCACTCCACAGCTACAACTTTGTATGCTCCCATGGCCCACCCCCACCATAGTCATGGACGCTCATGTCTACCACAGTGTTATGGTCATGCACCTTCAGCCTATCCACCTCTGGTTGCACCCCCTACGTATTACCATCAGCAGGCCACACATACTCTTGTTAACTCACAAGCCCCAGTGGCTTATTACCCACCACAGGTAGTTCTTGCTGCACCACAACCTCCAGTCGCTCAGACTTGTCCTCCAAACAACAACAACGCTACCCCTGCCAACCAAAACCCTGATCGACCACCAAAACAAGGTAAGAACCCCAATTTACGAAAAAACCACCCATGTTCCATATGCGGGGTATACGGCCATTACACACACACTTGCCCCCATTTGGAGCGAGCGCACCGACTGTGGTCTAATGATTCTCTACACCAAGGGCACGCGGCACAACCAGCGCCACCTCTTCAACCACAACCCATGGTGCTGCAAAATCCTTTTCCCACACAAGGAGTGGTGAACACTCGTCCATTGGATCCTCCTCAGGGAACCATAGCACCACAACCACAAATCACATACGTTGCACACACAAACCAACCAATGGATTCAAGTACTCATCATCTTCTTATGATGTCATCGTCCGACATGAATCTCCAAACTCATCGAAACCCAAAACCCCCTTTACTCCCGCAACCACCCTCAGTGCCAACTCATGTAGGAGCCACACCAATTCATACTATCCCATTTTTATTTCCCCCTTCAGGCACCATCAGCACACCAGTCATGGCTACACTTAATCTCCCAGGATTAACATTAGGACTACCTATGTGGTACCTACCTGCCCCAACCCCTCCCCTGACACTGAACGTCATTTTACAAATGGTGCAACCCATTAATACTTCTAACCGTCCACTCCCTGGTGTAGCAAACATCCAGAACCAGACACTACATCAACATCTAGTAATGCTCCCCCTGAACTCCACTATAATGGGGGCATAGGCCCACAAACCTACAACACTGGACCCACAACCCGCACCGCCCCACCGAATCCCAAGTTGGTGAAGAATCCCCCAACAATACGTGCTCCCCCCAAGTGCTCTTTGTGTGGCGACATAGGCCATGCCACCCATCAATGTCTACAGTTACCAGCACTTCAAGAACACATGAAAAAGAACACCATTGGAGTCTACTTATTGCTTGTAGACTCTCTAAAACTAAAAGCAACCACAAGCATGAACAGTCCTAGGCTCGCATAAATCCACAGGATAGTACCATTTTAGAGCACACTTTTATCCCTCCTTGGAGCTCATTAAAACCATGAAGAAGGACCCAACGGTGCTTTTCGGTGCCACAACAGATCATGTCTACTCATATGGTAGCTTCTCTATTATGGTCTCCTTTGTTCAGAGTATTCTGAAGTATGTCACCCTGAGAATCTCCCCATAGCATCCGTTAGCTTGTCCCCCTAGAGTCACTTCAGTCTACAATACATACGCCTAATCCCTTAAGCTATGATCCCCACACCTAAACATCAGTTTCATATGTTGCCAGGTCAACCATGTCACCATGCTCTGAACAAAGGAAGTTTGAGTCCACCCACTATATGACCCCAATTGTTCCCCATCCCCACAGTATGTCAGTCCTACCATCAATACTACCACACTTCAGTTGTACACCTCGTGTTCCTATCAAGGAAACATCATTGCCTTAGTAGTTGTTGGTCTCCCTCTATCGACGCCAACCAAAATTATTCCAGAGGATAGACCTAGAGGTACCTGTACCTTGGAATCATCACCATTAGTGATGAGTACCTATGGATCATTTCGAAAGGAGTCCTCAGTGCCTCTCCAAATGATTGTTTCTCACATGCTCGACTTCAACACCTTGATCGCATCGTTGAGACTCGTACAGGGTATCAATCCTTTCAGTTATTTGTTGAAGACCCCGTATATCACCTGACTCTACCACATTGGAGAGCCTAATTGATAAAACAACCAGTTACATATTCCTATGGATATTCGGGTTGCGCTTGGTGACAATTTTTAGATGTACCGCAGTTTTATACTCCCTCGAGTATACAGTTACGTATATTCCTCAGAAGTTGACTCACATTCATTGAGTCCCTACAGATGTTGGACACCTTCAGTTTCAGCAATTCATCAACCCTTCTGATACCTTATTCAGAACGGTTGTTTCTTTTTCCAGTGTATCAGTTATTGAGATCAATCATGGAAAAATCATGAGTACATCCCAGCATTATGTCCGCTCTGGACCATTATGATGTAAAAATAGTTTTTTATGTATTATTCAGGTCCCCCTTCTTGGGCCTAATTGTTATGTATATGTCTTGATACGAGCATGGGTATGCCTGTCTCATCCATAATCAAAGATAACTCCTCGTTCATTTTGAGGCCATGTATTTTTTTAGTTTTTGCAGGTTCCAAGGGCCCGTTGTTCTAGTATTTAACTGGTCTCTTCTCTTCTCCAAGCACCAAGAAAAAGACAAAAGAACTATGATGTCTATTGGCCATACGATGAGCTCATGCCCTCAAACATCAGGGGGCAATCTGTTAACACCCAAAAAGTGCTCACTAGCTCATTCCCTTATTCACATGACCCATTTGTCCACTTTTTACCATTTGAGCCTCTAAAACCTTCAAAAGGTCACCAAAAAGACCATAATACCCCTTTTCCCCCTCAAAATATGTATTTTTCCTCAAAAAACACAAAAAACCCTAAAAAAGGGTCCAAAATTCCCCAAAAATATTAAAAAGGAATCAAAATATTCAAAATATTCAAAAAAAGAAAAAAGAGAGAAAAAGAGACCTAAACCATGTTGGTTAATACCATTGGTTTCCTTAAAACCATAATGGTATTCCCCATCACCAAACACTATAAAAAGGTGATAGGGGCTCCTCACTTTCTATCCACATTTCATCCTATCCTTATGTTGCCAAATTCCCTTTGAGAGCCATTGCCTCCCATGTCGAGTTTGAAGAATCCCATTGAAGCTTTGGAGAAGAAGAGACCATTGGATATTGGAGCTTCTCAACCTTGGAGTTGCTCAACACCCATCATCCTCACCATTTGAGGTAATACAAAATCAAATATTTTTCAAGTTATTGTTCTTCCATAGATCTTATTGCTTATGTTTTGAAATCTAGTTTTTTATTTACTTGCACATGCTTATGTTAGATCAGATTATATTAGTTTATTCATAGTTGTTTTTGTTTTATATTGAAACTGCTATTACAAGTTAATAGGTGCATCATTAGCACATGCTTGGTTGAAAAACCAAGCAACAGTTGTGTCTGGTTCTTTTCTTTTCTCGTCGCCTCCCTGCTAAGGTGTGGGGTTCTGCACGTTGTTTACCTCGGGACTTTTTGCTTCAATGTCATACTCTTTGCTTTCTTCAGAAGAGGTGATGAGCGATAGAGGCACATCGACTTTCCAGTCTGTTGGCCAGTCTTCGATTATTAGTTCAATGTCATTCGCCTTAAGCCGGTATGGTCCCTCATACCATGTATTGGACTCGGCTAGTATTCGTGCTGTATGAACATGGAGTGTAGTCCGGCCTTGAATAACATATTTGGGATCTACTTGGTGGTTAATCCCTGAAGTCTTCCAGATGGATTTGCATAGTTGCTCGTAGTAGGTGAACAACTGCAGGTTGCTCCACCTCTACTTCTCTAGATTCAGCGTGGCCCACATGTCTGCAAATCTCACCCCTCAGCAATCTGAAGATGCCACTGGCAAACCATTCTGGTAATGGGGTTCTTTCCACCCCATGAAGGCAATCTACACTAATAGCCAACTGAAATGAAATGGAGATCCATTCTCCTAGGTGTCTTGGACATCCTCTACAAATTCATTTAACAAATAGTTTGCCCAATTATATTGACAACCATCCTTATCTTTCACAGCTAATGCTATTGCTCCAACGGGAACCTCGAGCAGCCTGGACTTTCTTAGAATTATCCCTGCAATAAGATGAACCGTGAAGCGCAGGGGTATGTCGGTAAGCTGGGACGTGGGAAAGCCATGGTTACCCTTGGCTACCCTTGGTGAGGCCATATTCATCTTTTATCCTGGAGGCCAATTCTCTATCTTCTTTCTTTCCTGAAATCTTAGATGCAGGATCAGTGCCTCTTTTACTTAGGCCTGTAATTCTGACAATAAGATCAATGGTAATTTTCACCAGCCAGTCCAACCACAGGTATCCCTGATGAGTGCATGATAACAGAGTATGCACTACAACCTTAGTTCGTTACTCCACCCAAAATGAGGAATTCGTAACAGGTTGAGTAGTCCTGGTTCAGATAGCTACTTGTCCCAATCCATTGGGATAACAGTAGATTGCTTGCGCAATTCATCGTCTTTCCTGTACATGTATTGGTGTGGTTGGAACTACAGAAACTTTTCTGCATCCAACAAGTCGTGGTCTTCAAATTTATAGACGTGGTCTTGCTAGTCAAGTTCTCCTTTGCTCGGACATCTTTCGACATCGGCAGCATGGGAATTTCATACTGTGCATTTTTTAAAAGGACAATATTCAGCATGTCGTTTCCTCTCAGGCTGACATATTCTGTCCCTAGCCATACTGGTGGTGGTGGTCGCTGTTGTGGTACAGGGTTCTTCTTCGTACCGATAGCCTTCAGTTTATCTTGAGTTGTTGCCTTCTACTTATCATTCTACTGCTGCTGCTGCGAAGGGTTCCATGGTGAAGGCCTGGATGTGCCACCCCGTTCTGTGATAGCTGGATTTCCTGGTGACTTCATTACGCCTTCCAAACTTGAAAACTGGAAAGTACCCAATATTTCCTCTAGCGTTCGTTCTTTCGACATATGTTAATGATCTGTTACTTCTCTTAGCAGGTAAACACTTAGACTTTTTACAATTGGTAAAAAATGAAAATCCATGGTAGAAACTAAGAAGTAACCCAACTTAGAAATTTATAGGCCTTCCTACCCTGACTGTGTGTTAACATGGGTAGTTTGGCATTAAATGTTATAACCATTGGGAAAATATCCCAATGATCGTGGTCCTCTCCTCCATTGAATCCGTCGAAAACGGCGAAGCTTGGTCACTTAATGCCATACCCTTTGGCCGGATCTCGGTCCTTTCATCCATTGATTATTATCCGATCAGATAATGTTTCCTTAATTGCTAAGATCTGTCAACATTGCCAAGCTGTGTGAGTATTAAATCAAGCCTTAATTGCTATGTCTATCATCCGGATCTTAATCTTTTTCGTTATTGATTAGGCTCGAGTAGACAAGATGCTCTTTTAATTGTGAGATTTGTCAGTGTCGGCACTTGGATAATGACTTAACTCACTGGCCAACAAGTGGATAATGGCTTAACTCACCATCCGACAAGTGGATAATGATTAACTTACCTTCCGGTAGCTGTAGCGGTTAACACCCTCAAATTTCACTTCTACCAAGTTGTGCATTCGCATTGCGCTTTCCTGGACTTCGCAATGCACTTTCCTTGACTTTGCAGTGCGAATGCGCAGTGCGCTTTCCTGGACTTCGCACTGCGCTTTCCTAGACTTCGCAGTGCGAATGCACAGTGCGCATTCGCACGGTGCTTCCCTAGTCTCCCACCCCTTTGTTTATGAGGGAATTGTAAAATTATTTAACCTACACAGGCTAGACCGTCAATTCATTTATATCCAAAATGGTGAGCACTAGTAGAATACTTACCACAACAAGGGTCTGTCGACCCTTCATTTACGAGATAAGTGTAAACATATTTAATCTACGAAGGTCGGTCTGAGAATTCTAGAATTTCAACTTCCACTGTAAATAGTATGGATCCGCCCCTTCGTTTAATAGATAATTGTGAACACCCATATCCAGCAATTCACCTATATCCAGAATGGCGAACACAAGAAGGATCGACCGACCCTTCTTGCATCCTAGAACTATTATGAATAGAGTTATGGAAAGAAGAAGGGTCAGCTGCCCTTTCCTTTAGGATGGATTTGTAAAAATAGACAACTTGTGGAAAGAGCAGTTGCTCTTTCTTTGAGAATATTTCCACTTGCAAGAAAATTGTGCGAAGCAATGTAAAATTCTTCAACCTATGAAGGCTAGACTGTCAATTCATTTATATCCAAAATGGTGAGCACTGGCAGAATACTTACCACAACAAGTGTCGGTGGACCCTTCATTTACAAGTGAAGTGTAAACATATGTAATCTACGAAGGCCACGCTGAGAATTCTAGACTTCCAACCTCCACTGTAAATAGTAGGGATCCGCCCCTTTGTTTAGTAGATAATTGTGAACACCCATATCTAGAAATTCACCTATATCTAGAATGGCAAACACAAGATGGATCGACCGACCCTTCTTGCATCCGAAAACTATTATGAATAGAGTTATGGGTAGAGGAAGGGTTAGCCACCCCTTCCTTTATGAGGGATTTGTAAAAATAGACATCTTGGAGAAAGAGCAACCTCTCTTTCTCTTAGAATATTTACACTTGAAAGAAAATTGTGCAAAGCAATGTAAAATTATTCAACCTACAAAGGCTAGACCATCAATTCATTTATATCCAAAATGGTGAGCACTGGAAGAATACGTACCACAAAAAGGGTTGGCGGACCCTTCATTTATGAGAGAAGTGTAAACATATTTAATCTACGAAGTCCAGGATGAGAATTCTAGACTTCCTACCTCTGTTGTAAATAGTAGGGATCCGCCCCTTCGTTTATTAGATAATTGTGAATAGTCATATCAATCAATTCACCTATATCCAGAATGGCTAACATAAGAAGAATCGACCGACCCTTCTTGCATCCTAGAACTATAATGAATAGAGTTATGGATAGAAGAAGGGTCAGTCGCCCCTTCCTTTATGAGGGATTTGTAAAAATAGACAACTTGGAGAAAGAGCGCTCACTCTTTCTCTGAGAATATTTCCACTTGCAAGAAAATTGTGCAAAGCAATGTAAAAATATTCAACCTACAAAGGCTAGACCATCAATTCATTTATATCCATAATGGTGAACACTGAAAAAATACTTACCACAACAAGGGTCGGTCGACCCTTCATTTACGAGATAAGTGTAAAAATATTTAATCTACGAAGGCTAGTCTGCGAATTATAGAATTTCAACTTCCGCTGTAAATAGTAGGGATCTGCCCCTTCGTTTAGTAGATAGTTGTGAACAACCATATCCAACAATTCACCTATATCCAGAATGGATAACACAAGAAGGATCAGACGCCCCTTCCTTTATGAGATATTTGTAAAAATAGACAAATTGGAGAAAGAGCGCTCGCTCTTTCTCTAAGAATATTTCCACTTGTAAGCAATTTGTGCGTAGAATTGTAAAATTATTCAACCTACAAAGTCTACAACGTCAATTCATTTATATCCATAATGGTTAACAATGGCAGAATACTTACCACAACAAGGGTCGGCCGACCCTTCATTTACAAGATAAGTGTAAAAATATTTAATCTACAAAGGCCAGCCTAAGAATTCTAGAATTTCAACTTCCGCTGTAAATAGTAGGGATCCGCCCCTCCATTTAGTAGATAATTGTGAACACCCATATCCAGCAATTCACCTATATGCAGAATGGCTAACATAAGAAGGATTGATCGACCCTTCTTGCATTCTAGAACTATTATGAATAGATTTATGGGCAGAAGAAGGGTCGATCGCCCCTTCCTTTATGAGGGATTTGTAACAATATATGACTTGGAGAAAGAGCACCCACTCTTTCTCTGAGAATATTTCCACTTGCAAGAAAATTGTGCAAAGCAATGCTCCTATGAAATTTGCGTTTGAAATTTGTATTTATAGTACCAATATCTATTTTTGCTACTGCTACAAAACATCCCTGGAGGAAGGAGCGGACGCTCTTTCTCCTCAGCATCTACTTCCAACACCCTTTCACTAAATACAAGTTTCAACTTTCCAGCAAACTCTTTCAAGGAATCTTTCTATAAATTTTGTTGTTAAAATGTCGATATCTAGCTTCCAGGGTGACACGTGGAATGCTCAGATTGTGACACGTGGTATATTTGATTTTTAGCATTATTTTTGCTAATGTTTAAAAGAATATTACGAATCTTAAAGGTACCATTTCAATATAAACCTATGGATTTAAGTTATAGTAATTCCAATGCAAGAGCAGAAACATTGAGGGAAAAACCAAGAAATACATGACCTTCAATAATACTCTTTTTATAATAATCCTATTGATAATGTTTTATTAAAAATTATTGTTTTCAAACTTGAAATTTAAGCCATATTTAGATAACGATGTATATTATGCAAAGTAAAGTAAGGTAATTTACAAACATTACTTTGAAAATCAACACAACTCCATTTTCAAATCTTATACAAAATAGCTAAAATGCACTTCCAAGAAAAATATGGTTCCTCGCTCAATCTGAAAAACGAAATAAAATATGGTTCATTAATGTGTCTCAAGTATTTTTTTCTACATTCAAATCATTTTTCTCCAGTAAATAATCGCTATGTGGAATTGATGGCCTGTATTTTTTGTTTTACATTATTTAAACTATCATCCAAAATAAATTCAAAACTTTATCTAAATTAAAACAGAATACATAAATCCAGACATAATCGATACATAAGAGGTTAAGAATTTAGAGAAGAACAAAGAATTAAGAAAATTAATTTAAAATAATATTAAAAAAACTACATATATTTTATTCAAATAGTAGGGATCCGGACATCATCACAGAGTTTAATTTTTTCAAAATGTAGGGCATTGGACAAAATCCCTCCCCTAAACTAACAAAAAAGTAAACCTAAAATAGATGCTGATACACACTGAATAGAAGGGCCTTGGAAAAAATTCCTCCCCTAAACTAACAAAAAATTAAACCTAAAATATTAAAGTTATCATGAAAATAACAAGAGACCGTGGTGGGTGGGCCACGTGGTTCCCTCAGCCTTCAATGTCAATTGATTTGAACCCTCCTGATGATCTTGCCTCTGAAAGAGTTGAGGGAGTTCGAGTAGTTGAACGGAATTGTCCAGAACCTTATGAAGTAACTGGGCTCCCCTCGACATTATCTTGAGCTCCAGGGGGTTGATTTCGAATGGCTTCTTCTTGTTCATGGAAGAGGGCTTGCGTTTGCTCCATCATTTCAGCTTTGGTCCTTTCCATGGTTTGCTCCATCGTGTTTATCATTTTGGTTTTGTTACTTTCCATGGTTTGCCCCAACGAGTTTAGCTTTTGCCGAATCTCTTCCATCTCCTTTTCCAACTTCTCGACTCTGCTACGGGTGTATGCATCGGTGATGTTGGTCCTTCCGCAAATGCTACCTTTCGCCATTATAAAACAAGGAGACATGACTGAATAATTGTTGTAAGAAAGATTCCTCTACAGGATATCGCGGCCACTAAGCAGGGCAATGGTCGAAATCCAAAGACTTTCATTTTCTACGAATTTAACAACCAAATGTCGAGGAGGGCTAGTGGAGGGAGAAAGAGTTGAACAAGGAGCTAATTTAGACAACATTTTCAGAAAACTTGAGTGAACAGGAGAAGATCCTATTTAAACGAGTGAAAATGATAAAAAAAACTAGAACACGGATCGGAGGAAATCTACAGAGCCATCAGAATTAAAGATCAAACTATTTGAAAGAGTGTTACAGTGTGTTATAGGACATTAAGAGTCAAAGAAATTACCCAAGAACTGGCAGACCTTACCCTTTGATTTAACTGATGGGACATATTAACAGCTAGGGTTCATAATTGGGCTCATAAAATTTTCAAGTCCACCGTCGATCTTGGATGGGGCGATCCAACGGTATAGGATTGGGGCAATCCAACGGTGTAGGATAGTTATGTTGGGTTAAGTTGTGTAGCATTTAAAGCATAGGATACGATGTGAATTCTTTATGAAATATAGCTAAGCGCATGTTGAATTCCACCGTCGATGTGGATTGACGAAGATCCAACGATTTTGAATCATTCAGCTGTTGAGAGATGCTGGAGGGTTAATTAAAAGGATCAAACGTGAAATATTTGTATATCTTAGTTGACCGTCGGTTTGACGTCCACTCTGTTGAAGAGATGTTTGGAAATCGTATATTTGGAGAACAATTTGGCCAAATTTCCAACTTTGGAGCATTTCCAAAATTGGTCAACTCTGCAAAATTGTAATTCCTTACTAATTAAAACAAGATTGAAAGACTATGAAGATCAATGATGAATCGATGCCATTATAAGGATCCAATATTTTTTTATGAAGAGGCATGATTTTCCTTAATAATGTTCTCAAATAATAAAGTTCTTTGAAATTTAAAGATATATAACCATACAAGTCAAATGTATGAAGAGGACCATAGGTGTCTCTGAAGTTTTGGTAATTGCATATCAGAAGGAAGAAAGAGGCTAGTGAGATAGACGAAGCATTACAAAAGTTTGAGCTGCCACTAAAGATATGAAAAACTGAAGTTAAAACTATTATAAATTAGAGGGTTGTTGGGTGGTTCTTGGGGTAGGTTCATGGCTTCTAAGGGAATTGTTGCCTCCTTCCAGTCCTGGCTGGAGAATTAGGGTGGTGGGGCACCTTTGTCTGTTGAGCAGGTATAAAAATAGGGGTGTAGGAGCATCCTTTCTGTAGTGGCAAAAGAATACATGATATTAAGTTCTCCATCAAGTTGGTGCTTGTAAAACAATTGTGTATATGATTACCTCATTAATAGGAAATCTTTGTTGGTTTTACCTTTGAGGTTTACACCATAAATCAGTGTGCTCAAATTTTTAATTGTCTTATTCACGTTGGGAATGATTATTTAACTTTTGCTTAATACTAATTTTATATAAAGGGTTGAAAAAGGAAATACGGATGCTCTAGGTCCTTTGTAGTTGATGCTCTAGTGCCTCTGCTTAATATTTTAAGCACTTGGGCCTATTGGCATAAGTTTGTAGGCCCCCTAAGGTAAGATTACTTCCCTTATACTTTTTAATCCTTCTTTGGACTCCAAAGCTTAATATGAACTATTTACCCGATCTTTTCAGGTACTTGGGACAAAAATAATGCTAAGAATGGGGTGCCTTTGTGTAGATATTTTGTACCTTGTCCTAGAGGACTTTACTTGATAAACACATTCCAAATTTATCTTTCACATGATCATGTATTCCATGCAAGATGATATCCATTTCAATTGCATTATTATTTGTTAGCTCCTTCATGGTTGCAGTTGTTTGTAGTCTTTTTAGAGCGATGTAAGCATTTAGAATAGATTTCTAGATATCAAAACCTTGTGCATTTAAATGGAGTCTCATTCTTATAATCCAATCAGATTAAAATTTGATCCATAGAATAGTCGAACCCCATCTGTAGAGTAGAGACTTTCATGTTCATCCATGTGCTATAGAGATCTTCGGTCCAGCTATCAGACTCTCTCGAAGGAATTGACTCCCTGATTTAACTGCACCAACTAGAAGGAGGATCCAGCACCCTAATTTATAGGCTCCAAACTAAAGGATGATCCAACTCGTCGATTTACTAGCTCCATCTAGAACGAGGCTACAACCCCTTGGTTTTCATAATTTCCAACCTATAGATAGGACTCCAGTCCTCAATAAATTCCAACTCAATAGTTTTACCAGCACCAACTAGAAGGAATCCCCAACTCCCTAAGATCACAAGCACCAACCTAAAGGATACTTCAATCTCCTATCCTGCCACCCTGATATGAATAAGAAGAACAATATTCCACTACCATTGTATCATGGTTTCCATCAACCTATACCTGTATCTATGTCCTTGTACCTGTATCATTGTATTTATGTCACTATCACAATCCATGTTCGTCACAATGTCACAATCATTGTCTCTGTCACAAGGCCACAAAAACTATCGATGTCACAATGTCAACTTGTACATGCCTCAAATATGTCCTCCAAGAATGCCGGCAACTTCTTCCAAGATATACTACAGATGTATAGCAAGACTATAAAGATGCCTCCAAAGAGTCATCAAATCCCATAAATAATCACCAATAGACTTCATCTATTTTCACCTTCAAACCCTTACATCATAGACCTCACAGTACATTCCAAAATATTAGAGGGATCTCATGTCAATAACATTACCATGGAATATTCCAATACAATCACCAATAATATATATGCCAATGGAGAGTGGTTTTAGATCATTTCTCATTTTGCATATTGGATAGCATAGCTTGTCCATGCTTGTGGATTGTTTACTCTACTTTCCTTAGTTCCAATTTCGAGGGTGAAATATTCTCATCCTAATTGGGAATTGGAGAGGCCATCGTGCATTGGACCATGAGGACACATATTAAGAGGTTGTGGGACCCATTTGCGGCAAGATTCCCCACTACACTTGGCATGATTTTCTCACCAATTCGAGTTCAATATGAAGGGTAACATACTTGGGTTAGTTTAAGAGGTATTATTCATGGCATGAGTCATGTAAGGTCGAATTGGAGTGGAAGAATAACTCCCATGGAAGAGGAAGAGGCATCTTAGAATAATTGTGACACTTGGGCTAGATTCCCTAGCCTCTATGACAAAAATTATGAAGATGTGACACAAGTCACCTTGGGACAAGGTTCTTGCTTAACATAATACACACAACACACACGTTCACATAAATAGGATGTAAATAGGATGCCAGAAGTTGGCTTATATTACTTCTACCGAAATGGTTACAATGCAAACTGCAAGAAATGTAAAACAACTAGCTATTGTTGGCCTCAGCTGATTACAATACTAAAGTAACTGTGTGTTATCTCAGTGTGTCGACCTTCACCCTCCCCTATTTCACTGTGGAACTCTAAGCTATGGTTTTTTCTTCTCTTCCTTCCGTCCTCCCACTGATTCAAAATCCTTAGCATTCTACTCTGTTGTTCTTGTTGTTCTCGAGTTCACCCTGACCCCCAAGACATACTTCCTCTGTCCACCGATCTCCCTGATTCTGTAGACCTGCAACTGTCAGCACCTCTACCATGCTACACAATCTCTTCCTGTGTTGACGTCTGTCATGATCCCAACTACCTACCATAACTGCTCATCACTTCCTTAGCAACCCCGAACGGCTGCCAAGTACTCTCCTTAAATTACTACGCGTCCTTTTGACACTGCTACAATAGTCGTTCATGTCTCTTCCTTGTCCATACTGTCTTTCATCAACCTTTGACATATCCATTGGTTTCAGTTTATGCTTAGGCTTCACCAGTCTGCCCCTTCCTCCTCGTTTGTCTCATGCCAAAACCTGTCGGTGTCCCAGTTCGACACATGTCGATCATCGACGCCTTCCGCTCTACTTGTCATCTGTCGACTTCCACCCTATCAACTCTTGACCTATCACAACTTCCTATTGGTCACATACCGACTTCTCTTGCTCAAATTATTGACTTCGACAACCAATCTGCTCTTCCGAACTAGTGGTCATCGGCACTCCCTCTGGTCGATCTTCTTCATGTCGACTATCTTTAACTGGTCTTCCTAGGAACCAATGCTCCTACATCAAGATTCTATGGCACCTATGAAAAAAATCAGATGTGAATGTTGACATATGAAATATATGACTCTCATGTTGAAATACCAAGTGAAACTATGTAAAAATACCAAACAATGCATAAATGGTGCCATTTTCCCTATATCTTGTTGTCAAAGCTTGAAGAGACATTATTTCAAATTGTATCAGTCAATATATGTGATTTTGTTGATGTATGGAGTGTAATTAATGCTCTAAATATGTTTCATTAACATTTCACAAGTCCTTGGAACCTAAATCTCAAATTTTATAACCAGTGGTGAAGTTTACTAGCATTTCCCCCTATGTGAAGACATGTATACAAACATCTGATTTATGGGAGTTGCAGAAGCCTATAGAAACTAATTTATGATGCATTTGGGAGATCATTGAAGTCATTTATTAGTACCATGTCTATGTTCTGAAATTTGGGAAGTTCTTGCAACATTTGGGAATCCATCTTTGTCCCCTACCGTTGGGGGTTTTGAACCTCGATTTGACTAGTAAAATTCCCCAACTTCTCCTAAAGTTAAATGGATGTTGCAGAAGTATTCTTATATTAGTATATAATAACCAATGAGGTTCCTTTTTATGTATTAATACGCGTCATATACCCTCATACCCAATTCTAAATCCTTAAGAGTCTTTTGAGCCATCTACCCTTGGGGGCTTCAACATAGATTTTCCTAATAATTCTACCTTTCATTCTCTAATTGTAAATGCAAGTGGCTGAAGTATTTTGGAAGTTTTCAAGCCTATAATAGCTTCTTAAATTTGTCATAGTACACCTCAATCCATTCTAGACATAGTTTGAAACCATTTGGGATCATTTGGGACATTTTGGGGCTTCACTAGTCCAACTTTCGAAAATTGACCAAATTGGGAAAAGTTCCAAGTTGGGGACATTACACATCTCAAGAGAGAAAATAGAATGCATTAAAGGAAAGTTGAAAAGCACAATAAAGTAAGGCTTACTAAAAGCATAAAACCCCATAGGTGTCAAAAGCACTTTCCAAAATTGTCTAAAGGCTCACGAATTGGCTAAAGCTTTAGCTTTGGTTAATGTTACCTTTGCACTTTGTCATCCACTTTCAAGTTGCCAAAAGGATTCAAAGGAGTGGATTTTGTTAATGAAATGATTCAAGATAGTAGTTTTTGTATTCATGAACATATTTTTTAGGTTCACTCCCTCTTTTGTGTTTATCGATCTCTGTATTCCTTGGACATTGCATCTCTTTATTCATTGGACATAGATTGTATTTCATTTGCATCCAACCTTGGTTTTTCTACTAGAATCTTGATTACTTGTCAATTCAATCTCAACGATTATGAATATTTTTCAAATTCTCAGGTTTTTTTTATGTTTCTAAAATTTCCTCTATATGGGTACTTGGTTTATCTAGGTTAGACATTGCTTATTAAAAGCTGTAGAGAGGAACGGTGCAAATTTTGTCGCTTTTTATGTCCTAATACCTTTCAAACACCTTCAAACCCAATTTAGGAGCATTTGGAGCCATTCAAAAGCATTTGAGTCATTACTAGTCTAAGGATGGGTTGTGTAAAAAAATAACACCAACCTTAGATGTTTTTGTTATGGCATGTGATCTCTCCTTCTTTTCCTAATTTAATGTTTCATCTCAATGCCATCTTGGAAGATTGATCTTGTTGTTTAGATATATCTTATCTCTTATGGTAATCTCTCCCTCTTATTCATCGACTTTTTCCCATGTTACACTAGATCTTCTACAAACCGATCTACAAACAATGTCTAGAATTGGTATAATTGATCAAACAAGTGATTTCTTCATATTATAAGCATTTTTGTTTTTATGTTTTTTAAATTTATTCTATATGGATTCTTGGGTTATTTAAAATTAACATAACATTGCTTATTAATGTTTATAGAGAGGAACAATGCAAATATTGTCACTATATTAAGGTCTCTATATAAGGTCTCTCACTCGTAATGTCACCATATCGGGGCGTTTTGGTTGTCTTTTATCCTAAACATGAACTTCGTGCATGTTAAACCAACGAAATGCATGTGATCCGTTGGATTTGATTCCTCTGAGATCGACGGTGTTATTTGCAAGCCAACTTCATGGCCTTCATGATTGCACCCAGGGTCTTCTAATGCATGGAGGGGCTTGAAATGACCAAGGGAGGAGATGGAAAATGAGCTAAACAATTGGACGACTCACACCAAAAGTTGCAAACGTGTAAAAATGTGGCAGAATAATGATGCAGACCCACCCATAATCAAATCGACGGTGGAAATGGGTTTCCACTCTAGAAAGTGCACAGTGGTTAAACTTGGAAAAGGTGGAGCGAAAATTAAACCATTTACCACGTGACAAGCATTGGTGGAGTCTGCTATGAAAAGCGGTTAAATTTAAACCACTCATCACAAGTTCCAAAACCACCTAAGCATATGTTCTATAAAAGGTTTGTTCAAAGTTTTAAAAAATGTTTTGTCGCTAATTTCCTGGAGGAAAAGAACCCATAGGAAACACGTCATTGTCTTCTTCAACCAGAATAGCATCCAACAAGCTCACTTCACAGGTAGCTCGAAACCCTCAATGTTTAGATTTTGTTTCCCGAATGGAGAAAACCCAAGAACTTCTTCCCTTCAATGAAATCTCAGATGAAAACGAGGAGCTTGTAGTTGACATGGAAAGGGATATTTTCAACCTTGTTTTGTCCATGTGTAGTATTTTGTAGTCTAAAGAGAAATTAATGGAGTTTAAGTTGCAGGGAAAGGATGTATTTAATGTTTTTGGTTTATTTTTGTACTATTTTTGTGTTGAACAAACCCTACACTTCCCTGAATTTTTTTGTTGGTGTGCAGCAAATTATTCGCAGGCCGAAAGGGTAATCATTAATGTAAATATGACCAAAATTCTATGTCGAGTAAATGTGCATACTCTCCGTGAGGTTCTACATTTACCTGAAACATTTCCCAAAATCTTTGATTCGTTTAACGAAGAAAATTTGGTAAAGTTTTATAGAAACTGTAGTCTGGTAGAAAAAGACAATTTTTTATTCCAAGTCTTGAAAGATGGTCAGTCACATTAAAACCTATCGTTCCCTTTGAGTATTGATGTCTTTTAGCGAGATACCCAGTTAGTTTTGTCCTTGTTGAGTCAAATTCTAGGTCTAGATAGTGATAAGTCAATCACAGAAGTTATGTTAGGTTTCCTTCTCCAAGTAATTTCACCCGAGCCACAATCGAGTCTGGTCTGTTGTTTTAATTTTGATGAATTCCTAGCTAAAGCAATTCATGTCCAGTTGGTGAATTTCCGCGACTTCAAGAATTTCATATATCAGTCATATCTCTTGAACCTGTTCTTTTGTTCACATTTTGGAATCGAATTTTCTTGGTACCATCTTTTTTCATGACCTTCCTAAATAGGTCAATATGTTTGAGTTCACCCATAAAATCATGGCAGAAGTTTACATAATTATTTTTAATGCTGAAATGCCCCAAGTGTTAGAAGAAATGAAAGAAACTTTATAGCCTACACCAGAAGGCCAAACAGGTGATTGGTTCTTGTATAACGAACATACTATAATTAGGGTGTATGGTTTTACTGGAGCACCATATCTATTGCCAGCAATTTTAACACCGAGGGTTTTTTCCTTGGAATTGATTAAACAAAGGTTGCATTCAGAAGAAGAACATTTCGGTATTTTCAAAAAAGCATCAGATGTGAAATTCCCTCTTAAAGCTGGTCCATTCATCATTAATACTAACGCATCCCTATCTATAGTAGAAAAATTACTAAAGATTATGGATTTCCAAGGGGCTGAAAGGATTAATTATGATCCTCATCAAATTATATCACAAAGGAGACATCAAAATAAAAGCAAGGGTTTTGATCATGAAACAGTAGAAGGATTAAAAGAAATGGAAAATTTATTCAAATTTGAACAAGATAATAAAGAAGCGAATATGGAACAAACAGGAAATTTGGCAAAGCTAGTTCCAACACCAGCTAAATATGATATCACCAATATGAGAAGTATTTCAGAAGTTGATATTATGGAATTCAATGAACAAGTTTCAAGCAAGAAATCAAAAGTGGAACGACAGAAGGAAATTATTAGTTTGGAGGAGTGAGATTTAATTGTTCTATAAAAAACTACTTTGGTTTTGCAGCCACCTGCAAATATTATGCAACAATATTATTTTTCAGAAATAAAGGAATCTAGAAGTAACTCTCAGTATAAGTCCAGATTTGATGTCCTTTCACAATAAGTAGAAAAGAAGAAGCAATCTTTGGAAGAAACTCAAAAATTGTACCCTCAAGTAAGAATGTTGGCAGAACTAAAAAATTCCCTTCTTACAGCTACGGATTGAGGAAGAAACACTATAAGGTTTGTAGTGGTGAATGATGAGAAAGTTTCTGAAATAGAAGTTAAGCTTGATGCGATTAATATACCCAATAATATTCAATTGCATAAACAAATAGGAGATGTCCTATATTCTGATTTATTACAATTCACTTTAAAAATTTCTAAATTGCATTATGTGATAGCAAAGTTGGAGATTCAATTGACGCAAGAGAAGGTAGAAAACAAAGCAAATTCGATCCAGATTAAAAGACTACAAATGAACCTTGTGGCTGTGGGATCCTAGCCAAGGAACAACCAGTGTACCAAAAGTATCCTTGATGAAAAAGAAAATACCATTCAAATGCTCAAGAAAAAATTGAAGGTGCCAAATAATCAACATGTGAAATCTCCATATTTGACAACAGTACAATAAGAAAAGGAATCCACATATCAAGAAATGATGGATCAAAAAGGTAAAATGTTAAAGTTACAAGATGAAAAGCATGCTTGGGAAAAATAAAGGATTAAATTGTTGTCACAAATTTCATTGTTGAATACCAATCAGATTGAAACTGTGCAAGCGCCAGAGAAGCAAAGGGACCAATCTCTATGTATGGATGAAGGACAAATGGAAAGTTCCTGTTGATGTATATGTAACTTCGGAATGTATTTCCTCTATGTATTTTATTGTACTCCTATAGAGATGTAATATTCCTCTATACGGAAGTGTCGTCATTTGTATTAACAAGTGTCGTAACTTTCTAATGGGTTATTAGACCACCATGTGTGGGGTCGGCCCTAATTAAGTTAACCTAGGGTTATTAGGATGAGTTAGACAAGTCAGTCCCATAGGTTTATTAGGCTGCTCATAACAAGTATAAATAGAGAGCGGGATCTCTCTATTTGATCACTTCATTACTCACTCATGCATCACTCGGAAAGTGGTGCACATGTGCGGAGGAGGATCAGCTACTAAAAGGAGTCTATCGCTATGTACTTGGGTTGTACTTGGGTTGTATCATTGCTCTATCTATCTCTGAGGAAGTTGTGTGGTTTTCCACCTTAGGGTTTTCCCCACAGAAACTCTGTGTGTTTATTGTCTCTTATGTTTGCATCTTGTGATGATTGATACGCTTGCTATGATTGATATGCATTGATATACTGTACATGTTATTATCTCAGTAAAGATCCTAGAATATATTGAATTAATGCTCAAAATTTAACATGGTATCAGAGCTAACCTGAGAAGAAGACATTGTGCAGTGGCGGAAACCAGGGTTTCTTGTTTATTGGGTTTCTCTCCATAGATTTTGGAAAAGTAATATGATAGATTGACTCTCCTTAGCAAGGTGAATCTTTCTGTCCAATCAGAATTCAGTTCTGAGCACTTTTAGTTTTGGCCCTAAAAATTAGGGTTTCCACAAAAATAGGAATTTATGAAATCTGAAGACATAGCTGGAAGATCCTTGGAAAAATCAAAGTTTAGAGCTTTGAATCGATCTTTTTGGCTGGGTAAATCTCTGGGAAACTCAAACCCTAATTCAGGGTCCTCCTAGTGAATCCGAGAAGACTAAAAGGCATTTATGAAGGGTGAAAATTTGCATATCTCAAATTATGAATACACCGGGCTGATCATCTCATTAAGGCGCATCTTTCTATCCTTTCAGAAATTTGAAATTCACATTTTTAATTTTTAGGGTTTCTCTGACAAACCCTAATTCGGGACCAGGTCTAGTTTTCAGCAAATCAAGTGGTAAAACCTAAATCTTTTCTATTTCCATTTGAATTACTCTTCAAGATGTCTCACCACACTAAGCTTGAGGATAAGCTTGAAAGAGCTAATAAATTTCAAGCATGGAAGTATAGGATTGGGTTAATCCTGGAAGAAAAAGAATTGGATACTTATATAAGGGAAGAGGTCCCCGTCCCAGAGGGAGAAGAAGCTAAAGCCCTCCACAAGAAGAACTTGGTCAAGGTAAAGAGAATCATTGTTGATTCTATCAAGGACCATCTCATTCCCCATGTGTCATCACTTAAGACACCCAAAAGGGATGTTTGATTCCCTATCCAAGCTATTTGAAGGGAAGAACATAAATCGGAAGATGACTCTGCGGAACCAATTGAAAGGGGTAAAGCTTCAGAATGGAGAATCCATTCAATCTTATTTTTCTCAGGTCTCTCAGATCAAGGAACAACTAGAAGCAGTGGATGAAATGGTGGAGAATGGTGAAGTTGTCATGACCACTCTGAATGGCCTACCTAGGTCATGGGATTCCTTTATTCAAGGAATCTATGCAAGAAAGAAGTTGGTATCCTTCAGCAGATTGCAGGAAGAATGCTCACAATAAGAAGCAAGGCTTGTGGCACGAGAAGAAAATATGGGGAATGAAGATCAATCCCTCACAGCTCACACCAAGGGAAGCAAGTTTAAGAGGGAGAAATCTCATAACAAGAAACATTCTCACCCTCATCACAAGAAGAAAGATCTATCTCATGTTCAATGTTACGAATGTAGTGAAATGGAACACTTTGTTTCAAATTGTACCAAGAAGAAGAAAGAAAACAACTTCAACAAGAAGAAGAAGAATAACAAAAGAAGATATCATGCTCATGCTGCTGAGGATGATGAACCTCCCAAGAAGAAAGCGAGAGCAGAAAGTGATGATGATGACTCATCAAGCAAAGAAGAGTATGTTCTAATCTTTGCTCTCACAGGTACCATTTCTCATGGTTTTAATGATTGGCTAATTGATAGTGGGGCTTCTAAACATATGAATTGGTTTAAAGAATATTTTGTAAATTTGTCTGAACATGAATCACCCCATAAAGTGGAACTTGGGGATGATTATCAATACCCCATCAAAAGAAGTGGGGAAACTTGCTACAACCTAGAATCTGGAAAGTTCTGGAAGATGAAAGATGTGTTATGTGTACCTGGGCTCAAGAAGAACCTACTCTCCATATCTGCATTGGATGCAAAAGGCATAAGCGTTGCATTTGTAGATGGACAAGTCCTAATGTGGACAAAGGGTAAAACTATTGATGATGCAGTGGTGATTGGAGAGAAAGAGGGAGGATTGTACAAATTGAAGGGACAACTTGAACATGCCATGGTACATGAATCCATGGAGCCAAATGAACTTTTGCATTGAAGGCTTTCACATGTGCACTACAGAGCACTACCAATTGAAAGCAAAGCTATAGAAGGTATTCCTGAAATCAAGACCAAGCATGAAGGTGTTTGCAAAGCCTGTGCAAAAGGAAAGAAAATAAAGAAGGCATTTCCAAGCAGTGAAAGCAAATCAAAATAAATCTTGGAAATTATCCACTCCGATGTATGTGGTCCGATGTCATCTAGTTCTCTGAGTGGGTATGTTTACTATGTCTCTTTCATTGATGACTTATCCAGGAAGAATTGGGTTTATTTCTTGAAGAACAAAGATGAAGTGTTTGACAAGTTCAAGGAATTCAAAGTCTTGATGGAAAATCAAACTGAGAAGAAAATAAAGACATTCAGATCAGACAATGGCTGAGAATTCACTTCAGGTGACTTCAAGAAGCTATGCAGTGATTTAGGGATTAAGAGGGATTTGACTGCCGCCTACAATCCACAACAGAATGGAGTTGCAAAAAGGAAGAATAGAACAATCATGGAAGTAGCATGGGCAATACTGCATGACCCGGATCATCCTATGCATTTATGGGTAGAACCAGCTAGGATAGCTATATATGTGCAGAACAAAACACCTCACAAGACATTGGACAACAAGACACTAGAAGAGGTCTTCTTTGGTAAGAAGCCTAAAGTCAGCCATCTACGAATTTTTGGTTGTCTAGTATATACACATGTTCCAAAGGAAAAGAGGACAAAGCTAGATCCTTCAGGAAAGAATGGTATCTTTGTGGGGTACAGTGAAAGCTCAAAGGCTTACAGAATATAATTTCCAAGGTTCAAGAAGATTGATGTCAGCAGGGATGTGACATTAGATGAAAACTTAGCATGATGTCAGCAGGGATGTGACATTAGATGAAAACTTAGCATTCATCAAGTCAAGGAAGACACCTAATGAAGATCATGAAGAACAAAAGGAAACCAGATTTCAAGACACTACTATGACTGATGCAATTCCAGCTATTGATCATGAAATTGAAGATCCGCAAGAACCTGTAGATCCACCTCATGAGAAGGACTCTCACAAGAGGAAACCTACATGGTCTAGAGAGCTCATTCAAGATGCAGAAAGGTATGGCATTCTAGAAGAAGAACACAGAGCAAAGAAGAGGACCAGATCACATACCAGCTATGTTGCTTTACTCTATGATATCGTGAACAAAGAACCTTCCAGTTATGAAGAGGTAGTGGAAAAAAAAGAATGGAACGATGCCATGATTGAGGAATACCAATCAGTAATGAAGAATGATGTTTGGGATGTTGTCCCAAGACCTGAAGGGAAGTCTGTTGTGACTTTGAAATGGATCTACAAGATCAAGCATGCTGTAGATGGAAGCATAGAGAAATAAAAAGAAAGATTCATAGCTCGTGGCTTCTCTCAAAAAGAAGGAATAGACTATGAAGAGACTTTTGCTCCTATAGCCAGGTACACTTCCATCAGATAAGTACTTGCCCTGGTTGCAATGATGAAATGGAAGATACACCAGATGGATGTCAAGACAGCTTTCTTGAATGGTGTAGTCGAAGAGGAAGTGTATGTGGAGTAGCCACTTGGTTTTGAGACACATGATAGGGAGTCATATGTGTGTAGACTAAAGAAAGCCGTGTATGGCTTGAAGCAAGCTCCCAGAACTTGGTATGGTAGGATGGACGGTTTTCTATCCAGTTTGGGCTTTACCAAGAGTAAAGCGGATTCCAACCTTTACTACGAGGTTGAGGAAGGAAATCCTGTGATACTACTGTTGTATGTAGATGATCTGTTTGTAACAGGTAATGATAGTTTTATTGCCGATACCAAGAGGAAGCTTGCAATCGAGTTCAAGATGAAGGACTTGGGGATGATGCACTATTTTATAGGCATGGAGGTGTGGCAGAGTCCAGATGGAATCTTCCTTGGACAAGGGAAGTATGCAGTAGAGATCCTGAAGAGGTTTGGGATGATGGACTGCAAGGCCATGGCCACACCTATGGCATCGAACCTGAAGCTTCTGTGTGATGTTTTATCTGATTCGATTGATGTCACTATGTATCGTCAGATGATTGGGTCCTTGATGTACTTGACAAACATGAGACCAGATATTTGCTTTGCAGTGAACACATTGAGCCAGTTCCTGACAGATCCGAGGAGTGTTCACCTGGTTGTTGTAAAGCATATTCTGAGTTACCTGAAGGGTACAATTGACTATGGGCTCAAATATGAGGCAAATCAAAAGTTTAACCTGGAGGGCTATGTTGATTGAGATTAGGCAGGAAGTGCCATTGATCGGAAGAGCACTTTCGGGTCTTCAGTAAGGGATCCGGTATGATCTCTTGGTTTAGTAGGAATCAGTCCTGTGTGGCACTGAGTACATCCAAAGCAGAATATGTTGCATCTTATTTGGCTAGTTATGAGGCAATATGACTCTGAAAGCTACTGTTTGAGTTATTTGATCTCCCGCTGAAGGTTTAACTGGTATCTTTTGTGACAACCAGAATTGTGTGAAGCTATGTGAGAACCTGGTGTTCCACGACCGGTCGAAACACATTGAGATCAAATATCAGTATATTAGGGATATGGTGCAGAGAGGAGCAGTGAAGATCCTGTATGTTGCGACGGATGAGCAGGTTGCAGATGTGCTGACAAAGCCACTAGCCAGAGTGAAGTTCGACTACTTTAGAGAGAGGCTTGGTGTTATTCAGATTGATGACACTTCGAGGAATAATTGATGGACACATTTGCAGGAGCCATTCCAAGCATGGTGATAGGAGGATGCTTCCCATGGCTGTGGTTGTAAGCACTGGATGATGAGCATCAAGACGATGCTCCAGTTACTACTCTATATATGCATCATGTTGGATGCTTTGATCAGTGTGATCATGTATTTGTATATGCATCATGTTGGATGCTTGATATGATTAGGTAGATCATGTATTTGTATATGTATCAGGTGGATACTTGTATGAACAGGTAGATCATGTATTTGTATATGTATCAGGTGGATGCTTGTATGATTAGGTAGATCATGTATTTGTATATGTATCAAGTGGATACTTGTATGATTAGGTAGATCATGTATTTGTATATGTATCAGGTGGATACTTGTATGATCAGGTAGATCATGTATTTGCATATGTATCAGATGGATGCATTATGTATATCAGGTGCATGCGTTATATGATCAGGTAGATCATGTATGATGATATGTATCAGGTAGATACTTTGTATGCACCAGATGGATATATTTTTTGATCAGGATGATCACAGATGATGAGCTTCAGGATGTTGCTCCAGATGATATGCATTAGGTTGATGCTATGATGATGATCAAGTTGATCATGTGATGGTGTACGTCAGGATGATGTATGATGAGTATTGGGTTGATACTCTATGGCCGTGGACAGGTTGTGCAGGTAGCATAGAAAAGGTCCTTTAAAATCCAGACAGGTATAGCGGTGTGCTCGTAACATCCTAGGATGCTCTGAGTAGGTTTTGCTACAGTTTCGCATAGAAAATATCCTTTAAAATCTGGACAGGTAGAGCGGTGTGCTCGTAACAGACTGGGATGCTCCATTGAGATCCATACAAGTAGAGCAGTTTGCTCATAACAGCCTGGGATGCTCTAAGTAGGTTTTGCAAAATTTCACATAGAAAAGATCCTTTAAAATATGGACAGGTAGAGTGGTTTGATCGTGACATCCTAGGATGCTCTGAATAGGTTTTGTGAAGGTCAACATGTAACAGCTCTCTGGGAGATCCGATAGGTTGAGAATTGTGCTCGTAATTAGTCCTGGGATTCTCTTGCTAGGTTTTGTTGAGGCACATAATCAATCCTAAGTATTCCACAATATGGCCAGTGATGATGAAGACCTACAGGTCGTGGGCCTACATCCAGTATGAAAAAGGACTGGCTCTGTAGAACATCCCATGACGAGTAGATTCAGATATTGATTGAGATAGAAGTAGTAGTGATGATGGCGATTATTCAAGGATGATGATTCGCTGATGATGATCCAGAGAAGAATACTTGTGTTAGCAGATTTGTGTCAAGAAATACCTTCCTAGTTAAGAGGGAGTGTTCATGTATATGTAACTTCAGAATGTATTTCATCTATGTATTTTATTGTACTCCTATAGAGATGTATTATTCCTCTATACGAAAGTGTCTTCATTTGTATTAACAAGTGTTGCAAGTGTCGTAACTTGTCGATGTGTTATTAGAACACCATGTGTGGGGTCGGCCCTGATTAAGTTAACATGGGGTTATTAGGCTGAGTTAGATAAGTCAGCCCCATAGGTTTATTAGGCTTCTCAAAACAAGTATAAATAGAGAGCAAGATCTGTCTATTTGATCACTTCATTACTCAGTCATCCATCACTCAGAAAGTGGTGCACATGTGAGGAGGAGGATCAGCTGCTAAAAGGAGTCTATCTCTGTGTACTTGGGTTGTATTTTGGTTGTATCATTGCTCTATCTATCTCTGAGGAAGTTGTCAGGTTTTTCACCTTAGGGTTTTCCCCACGAAAACTCTGTGTGTCTATTGTCTCTTATGTTTGCATCTTGTGATGATTGATATGCTTTCTATGATTGATATGCATTGATATACTGTACATGTTATTCTCTCAGTAAAGATCCTAGAGTATATTGAATTAATGCTTAAAATTTAACAGTTCCTCCACTAAGGAACTGACCAGTGCTATGTCAAAGAAAAAGGCATTGAGTGATATAAAACATCTACAAAAGAAACTTGATGAATTAAAAGATAAATTGATAGGAAGGATTCCATTACAAGGATCTAAACACCTTATATGGGATGGGATATCAGTAGAATTCACCAAATTCTAGTCTTATTTGAATTTTATAGCAGATAAAGATGCTATAGCTAACATAGCTCTCCAGAGGTGTAAAGTGGAAAATGAGAAATTATCCAAAAGGCCTTCAAAAACAACTCAAAATACAGTCATATTTTTAAACACCCTAACCCAATTAGATATCCAGAGTTTTGGAATCAAAGATAGACCATCAATCATCATTTGGGCAAGAATAATTATTGGCAAGCATGATCGTGTTAAAGAAGCAGAAGACATGGCGCAACGGATGGTCCTTGAAGTTCAAAATTTTAAGGAGTTATTTCTGGGGCCTTTTGAATGTGGTCTACCTTCTTTTTGGAGTGTTGATGGAAAATTAATGACTTAAGAAAATTATCACAGTTTGATAGTATAGGCTCGTATGAATCACTCGAAATTTTAAGGTTTGGTCAAAGGATTGACTGGAAAGACAATAATTGATAAATTGACCGATTATTTTGAAATAATTGAACAATTTATAATGATTAAGAAGGTTCTGCCAGATGTATGTTACACAAAATGCATAGAATTGGAGGTGATGGTGAAAGAAATGATGGATTATGAAATCCCAACTCAAGAGCAATGGAAATTTGTTCAAAAATTTGGGAAAACAAAGAAATGATGGATTATGAAATCCCAACTCAAGAGCAATGGAAAATTGTTGAAAATTTTGGGAAAACAAAACATAGGTTATGTTAAGAATGAATATTCTGGTGTCTTAATTTTAAATGACATTGCAGTTCCTTTGTTAACTGCCCCAGTGTTACAGCAACCCAAATCAAAGCAACACTATACCAGCTTGGTCGACAACAAAACAAATGTTCTTGAAGTTTAGAGATTTCTTTGAAATTTATTTTTCTGGTGAAGAATTCAAAGAACATTTTGTATAAATTTTGATTTTACAAAGTAATGGGGGTTGGATCGAAGAGCAAAAAATAGAGTGATGAAATATTTTTTGAAGACTTTAATGAAGAGAATAAGTACATGTCTATGGGAAACATAGATTCATATGTTGCCACTTTCTTCAGTCTTTTGTTTTCTATTTTGTGAATGTATTTCTTGTTACACCATCTTATTGCTTTGCCTCATATTGACACATTTAAATACTGTCCATATTATTTCTTCCAAACTAATGCAAAATTCATCCTAGTTAGATGCTCTTTTTGTTTTCCTAGAAGAAAACAAGCCTCTTGCTATGAAGATAATGAATCAAAGAAACTACACATATTCTTGTCAATAAAAGTTAGTGATAATGATAATCATTTGTTGCATGTGAAACATAGTTGTCTCCCAAATGGCCACTATTCCTGAGTGAGCTTTATCCAAAATGGTCAACATAAGAAAGATCGCCCGACCCTTCTTGCAGTCTAGAACTATTATGAAAATAACATTGGGAAAAAGAAGGGATGACTGCCCCTTCATTTATGAGGGAATTGTAACAATATTCAACCTACGAAAGCTAGTAAATCAATTCATCTATATCCAGAATGGTGAACACTGGAAAAATACTGAGCACAAGAAGGGTTGGCTGACACTTCATTTAAGAGAGAAATGTAGAAATATTTAATCTACAAAGACTGGGATGATAATTCTCGACTTCCGAATTCTGTGGTAAATAGTAGGGATCGGTCAAATGGCTAAGTTATAACATGTAAACAATATTTATCCCGAGATAAGAAGGATCGGCCACCCCTTCGTTTAGTAGAGAAGTGTGAACACCTATATAATTCATCAATTCACTTGTATCCAGAATGGTGAACACAAGAAGGATTGACTGACCCTTCTTGCAGTCTAGAACTATTATGAAAATAATACTAGGCAAAAGAAGGGACGACCACCCTTTAATTTGCCCCTTCATTTATAGGGAATTGTAACAATACTCAACCTACGTAGGCTAGGTCATCAATTCATCTAATTCATCTATATCTAGAATGGTGAACACTGGAAAAATACTAAGCACAAGAAGGGTCATCCAACACTTCATTTAAGAGAGAAATGTAAAAATATTTAATCTACGAAGGTTGGGATGATAATTCCCGACTTCCAACTTCCGCAGTAAATAGTAGGGATCAGTAAATTGGCTAAGTTATAACATATAAACAATATTTATCCCGACTTGCGATAAGAAGGATCGGCCGCCCCTTCATTTAGTAGAGAAGTGTGAACACCTATATTCATCAATTCACCTGTATCCATAACGGAGAACACAAGAAGGATTGATCGACACTTCTTGCAGTGAAGAATTATTATGAAAATAATATTGGGCAGAAGAAGGCATGGTCGCCCATTCCTTTATGAGGGAATTGTAAAAATATTCAATCTACGGAGGCTATGCCGTTAATTCATCTATATCCAGAATGGTGAAAACTGGAAAAATACTGATTACAAGAAGGGTCTACCAACACTTTATTTAAGAGAGAAATGTAAAAACCGAGTATGGGGAGTTAGAGAATCAAGATTTTGTAACTGTGGCGATCAGGACATTGGCTAAATTATAAAAAGATCGGTCACCCCTTCATTTAGTAGAGAATTCTGAATTCACTTGTATACAGAATGGTGGACACATATAAATAATATTTGTATTGGGTCCTTTCCACAATTCCGCAACATGCAATGTGGAATTCCTGTAATTCTGAAATCCTACAATCCCACAATCGTGCAATTCCCCAAACCCACAACCAACAATGTCGATTTTGGGAAGATCGAATTTACTAGCGAAATATTTCACTAGCCCTTCCGGCATCACCTTGTAAACATGTTGAACTCTCACCCGAACCGAATATGGAAGGTTAGAGAATCAAGCTTCTGTAACCATGGCAATCAAGACATTGGCTAAGTTATAAAGAGATCAACTACCCCTTCAATTAGTAGAGAATTGTGAATTCACCTGTAGACATAATGGTGGACACAAGAAGGATCGACCGACCCTTCTTGCAGTGTAGAACTATTATGAACAGAATACTAGGCACAAGAAGTGTCAACCTACCCTTCATTTATAAGGTAATTGTAAAATATTCAACCTCTGAAGGCTAGGATGTCAATTCATGTATATGGATAATGTTGAACTATTGGGTGCAGCCCAAGTCAAGGAATTTTTGTCAAGTCAGTTTTGGGAGCTACAAAGTTACAACGAAGCGCAACATCAGAAAATTTAAAGCAACGCGATGAAGATCCAGCGCCATTGTGCCAGCACTGCGAAGATCGAGCATGGCAGGATTTTGGAAGGAAACTAGTATAGGTTTCGATAAGATCAATCGGTGATCTATTTTGAGTAAGATACTCCAAGATTCTCATTAGGTGGGTAAGGAGTGGCGAAGGAGAAAAGTGACCGGTCACACAAGCAAAGGCAACACTAAGCGGACTGGGTGCACGAAACCATTAGAGGAGAAACGACGGATGAAAGTGACCTATGTTGTTGCGTCATCACAGTTACAATATCAAAAAGTCGATGAGGAGGTCGTGCAAAAGATGGTTTTATCTCTGCTCCATACATTTACAACAACATTGAGAGATGCTATCATATTGTCTTTCGATAAGGAGACCAAGTTGTTATTTCTTCATGGAAATGAGGATGAAATTAATTTGCCCTCAGTAAATTTTTATATATTGGATGGGCAGCATACTATTTCTGCCCAAAAAAAATCCTTGAAAATGATAAATATGAGTCATTCCATTCAAGGTATTAGCAACGAAGAGCTCATCTTCTACATAAAGATGTTCTTCAGAACATTATCACCAAATTATGCAAACAACAAAATTTAACCAACAAGGAATTTGCAGACACTCCATTCATTTCTCAAGTTGTAAAAACAAGGGAGAAATGGATAGCCTACGTTAGCCCATCCTACCATGGAAAGGGAAACGTTTCGAGTGATGCTTGGCAGGTATAAAAATTTTCTTCTTATCAATCAAAGTCTTCATATTGCTTCCTCTGTTATCAAATTAGCAATTTAAATATTATCTTCAATTTTATATGATTGCAGAACTTCCAAGCTGAATGTATGGATATCTTTGTTGTTCAAACAAAGGACAGCCTTAAATACAAGCTAATTCTTGTTTTGACATTGGATCGAGTGTGGAAAAAATGGATGTCCGTATTCAAGCTTTACAAAAGTGGTTCCTTGCCATGCTCACCCAAGAGCATCAATCAGGTTGATTTTGTTCTAAATAAAATAAAGAATCATGGATCAAATTTTTTTAGACCATTGTGTGATCTTGACGAACATGAATTGACCACTATGGTGGACAATATAATAAACAGATCGGTTTGGTTGAGCACATCGGTCGATAAAAAAATTTGCGCAAAGACTTTATATAAATGTTGCAAGCAAATCAAGGATGAGAGGTCAACCAAGCATTCGATCGTTGAATATTTCAAAGGTCATGATGTTCAAACTAATCAATCACATATTATAACTAATGATAATGTCATAGATATATATAAAGTTGCACCAAATCATCTCCAACAAATGTGCAGTATTTTAGGCTTTGAAAAGCAAGCAAAATCTAAGGGTACAAAGAGAAAGAAAGAATCTGAAGAGGATAGAGGTACCAAACTATCAACTGATGCTGGAAAAATATTGAATATATATATCAATAAAGAGGGGATGGGTATGTTCATTGACAACATCAAATATAGTTCATAGTTTTCTTGTCAATGTTGTTATCCTGCAACTTTGGTCAACACACTAAGATCCATTCCATTCTTCGATGCGGCAATTAGTTGTGAATTGGTTGTTGTTGATATGTGTAATTGTGATTTGCCCTCTATAGGAGAAGATATGCTTGCATTGTTGTACTGATTATAATCTAATGAAGCGACATGTACTTTAATTTTTTTAGTTGATATGGAAAACTCTTGTATGGTTTCCAAGCTTTCACACTTGTCAGCAAGAAAACCGAAAAAAAGGTAACACAGAATCCTACAAAGGGAGTGTATAGAGATTTCTCCAAGGACTTGTTTATAGGATTCTCTATTATATAGAGTTGGAGCATTGGAAGGGATGAGGATAGTTTGTCCACTTTTTCAAATGGATATGGATTGGAAGGATGAGGGCCTACCAATGATTGATTTACCTTTACCCAAGGTTAACAACGATACCTTGAGAAGCCATGTTTTTGTAAAAGAAAGGACACATGAATTCTGGGATCACATTGTTTCTAGACTGGTCACTTCTCGAGGTACAGTTCTTTCATTGTATGCATGAGCTAGAGTTCTTCATTCATTGATCAGGTCGCCAGATAGAATAGCTATTTCTATTGTGGAGACTGTACAACAAGAGCTGTTTATGGATAGTATCTATCATGAATTAGGTATAAAATAATGTATTTGTATTAACATTTTCAGATGTCTTCTTTCATTGTATTTTACTTTTCTCAGTCGGTTATGTTTAATAACTTCTTCAATTTCCTATTCTACTATAGCTTCAAATATTGAGCACACTCAGTTATCGTCCAATCGAATTATAGTATCCGATGACAACATTGAATGTGATAGAGAATCCACAAAGAACTAGCAAACTGGAGAACAAGATAGACAAGAAGGTAAATTTTTTTTTTTCAAAGATCGTGGTTAAATTAACTAAATTATGAATGGGGATAGTGACCTTGAATAGTTGAAAAAAATTATATAAAATGTATACCTACAAATTTCCAGGTCAATATGATTGTTTTGCTACTCAACATGTGGATCATCCACAACCAGAGCTGGCATCGACGATGTCCGTCGATATTTTCCATCAAATCACATTGGATAATAATGAACCACGCAAGATATTGGACAATAATGATCCAATAGAGGGCTCAAATGTTGGCCCGAAATTGACAGGTAAAAAAAGAATATTTTCTACATAAATTGATACAAAAAAATTATTTTGAAATATATAACGAGAAGCAATATTTTTGTGCAGCTTCCCATACAAAAATGTTATTGATATTAGAAATGGAAGGTTTTCTATTTCGCAAGAAAGCCACAGAAAACGACTCCAAAAGAGAAAAAAAGGGAAATAAAAAAATATTGTTGGAGGGAAAAAAGTAAACAAGGGGGAAGAAAGTACTAAATTTGGTGAATTTGAATTTAAGCACCACGAAACTACATATGAGTCACGAACAAATGCCATGCAATTTTTGGCATTATGTTTTTCCAAATTCAATGTTGAGATTTGACCATCTAAATGTGGGTTAAATGAGGGGAAATCATTGTTTACAAATTTTTTGAGGGCAGGCAGTAAAGAAAAATCATAAGAGGACAATTTTTTATTTTTATGGTTTCGAGAGAAATGTACCGACGATGAAGAAGGAAATACACATAAAAATATGGAGAGTGTGTGGGAGGAGTTCCCAATGCAATCTTCGCAAAGTAATACATCAATCATTGTTTTGGAGGGTGATGGTGTGAAAGCACATCCATCTAAAAAATCTATTTTGAGTAAGCCCTTTATTGCATCGTCCACTAGGATAGATACTGAGTTGGTACATCGACTTTGGAAGGGTTTTAGTAAAATGCTTGAATCAGCTGATGTCAAAACCTTCAATGCCTTCTCCTGGTTGGAGTGACAACCATTAAATGTAACCTATAATTGCCTATTTTTAGATGTAACCTATCATTTCCTATTTTAAATAATTCAATGTGTTTTCTGTTTTTAGGTGAGTTTTCTATTTTCGTCAACATATTATTAGTTCGGTGTGATGCTTTAATTAAATCATTTGAATCTGTGAAATTTTGGGTGAAGTGTTGTTTTTGTTGTTATATATATAGTCATGTTTCTTGTATGTAGTCCGGATATCACCGCAAAAGAAACTATTGGTCCTGGGAGTAGAGGGATTGTTGTTTGGAGTTCGAATGTTATCCAACATTGAAGATTCTTCCAAACAACCTCATTTTGTGCTTAATTGCTATCGTTATTATGCATGAATGTTCAACCCCGATATTATCAGTCTTGCCAGAGAACATTTTGACGTTGCTCTATGGTTTTCCTCGCTCGACAACATGGAAATTAAAAAATTCCCTAGTATATTTCAATGGTTGAAGAGTGAAGACTTTGTATTTATTTGGGGTCGAGAGCAATGTAAACTTAGTACTATTTATAATTACCCAATGTCTGCATACTATAATGTTGGTGAAGTACCGAACAGATACAAAAATTCGTTCAAGGATGTACTTATCCAATATGGAGTTATATATAAAGAAACAGACATGTTGTTTATAGATGAAGGGTAATATCAGTCAGCAGATAATAGCAAGGAAAACTGCTTCAAAATTCCAAATAGTTGGACATTCGACGGTTCACAAGAGAGAGAAGTAACTATAAAAACAATGTTGTGTTCTTTTTTGAATTATCTCAGGCCTCGTTAAAAAATGGGGCATTTGTTAAACACATTCAATTTGAAATAACTATCACATTATACCAAAAAATTCATTTAGTGATTTGTATATTTTTGACAACTACTACATTTAATTGATGTAAGTTTTATTGCAAAATTCTTGTATTATTTGTGGACATCATACCATGCATCTGGTAATGTGTTTCAAAAATGATTGAACATGAAAGCAATATACTTAGAAACATTGAACCATAATATTTTATTGACTGGGTTGTGTGTGTGTTTTTCTGGGCTGCATATAGTACTAGAAGATTTGTTTCTAGTAAAGTTCCATTGATTATTTTCGATTTCAATGGAGTTTTGTTACACGCATTCCATAAAAAAAAAAATCGGATTGCCACAAGCACTGGATATCAAATCAACAACAAATTACTATTTTATACGTCCAGGATTAAGGGATTTTTTAAAAAAATGCTTTAGTATATTTGAATTTGGGGTATGGACATCTGCCCAACAAAAAAACGTTGACGATTTTTTACCAAAATTATTACAAAGAATGGGATTGCAAAGAGAACAATTTAGAGTAATTTTAACACGGGAAGATTGTTCTTGCATAGCTAGAGAGGGTTATCAGGGTGATGGAAATCCTCATGTATTTCACATGCCTTTAAATAGAGTTTGGGACATTTTGGTCCATGGTTGGGATGCTACAAATACGGTCATTGTAGATGACTCGAAAGAAAAACATGTTTGTAACGAGGAAGGGAACTGTATTATAACAAAACTTATACTTGACAACATGTCAATGACACATTCTTGTTAGATTGATTATGGCCTTGCTTGCTGCACCTGAAAGGCACGAGTGATGTGAGGCCAATTGTGAATAAAATGAAAATGAAAGTATTTTGTTAAATAATACACTTATGGTTTTTTGTACTAGTATGTTAAATAAATTTTGGGACATTTTTATCCATGGTTGGGATGCTACAAATACAGTGATTGTAGATGACTCGAAAGAAAATCATGCTTGTAACAAGGAAGGGAATTGTATTATAACAAAAACTTATACTTGCCAAGATGTCAATGACACATTTCCAATTGTGAATAAAATGAAAATGAAAGTTTTGTGTTAAATAATACACCTATGGTTTTTTGTGCTATTATGTTAAATAAAGTTTGGGACATTTTGATCCATAGTTGGGATGCTACAAATACAGTGATTGTAGATGAGTCGAAAGAACAACATGAGGAAGGGAACTGTATGATAACAAAAACTTATACTTGCCAAGATGTCAATGACACATTCTTGTTAGATGGATTATGGCCTTGCTTGCTGCACCTGAATGTCGTGTGTAATGTACCCCACGTTACACATATACATATCTACAATGTATAAGACTATAAAAATGAGATTTTATTTTAAGCATGTAATTAACAACTTCATAACTAGTCTTGTGCCTATCATTCTAACAACATACACGAGGCATACATCCATCAATGAGGTTGTGACAGCATAAGCACATGTGTATTACATAAATGAAGTTTTAGCCATTGATCATTCACATACAAAATAAATACAGCAAATATCTTATGCAATTGAAAGAAACCTCAACCTCATTCATGAATACAACCTTCACATAGCATATTCATGGCTTACATTTATTTACACATTCATTCGACAGATTGAACATATCAAGCATCAAAGAACACATGAACATCATAATTCATACACAGATACACTTATCTGAAATTCACATGAATGTGGCAACTGGCTGCATGTGAGCCACGCTCCACCCAACCTTAGAACTTGTCCATCCTGTACTATTTCAACTCCCAAGTTCACCCCCGAGCCTAGATCCAGACATTAACCAAAGACACATCACCAATCCCCTTAGCTCACTCACAAAGTCAAAGGTGGAAATAAAAGAGAGAATGGATACACACAGGGTCTCAACAAGGCAATAGGATAACAACCAATTCCATGCCAATTCCACAATTGACCCACCTGACCCACCTGAGTTCCTTCCCAAAACGCACAGCGATACACTTCACTGCAAGTGTAGGGATTCCCTCTAGGCCTCATGCTTCATTAATAATTGACTAGTGTATGCAGCCAAGGAATTCATGGCTAGTTCGGTTATCAAAGCATAACAATGTTCAGTTTATCTGTGCAATTTGGGTTCAGGTTTGTCACAAGAAATATTTCCAAGTTTTCTTCACTCTCCAAAGAACTAAAAAATGCACAGTGAACCTCTTCACTGTCCACGTCTAAACTTCCCTTCCTATATTTCCTTACACCCCCCATAATTACTTAGGCAACATTATTTTTCCCTTCACCGTACCTCTCGAACTCACATCCCCCTGCATGCATTCTCCTCCTCGCGTCCAACCACCCAGGTCGTGCATACAGCAGCCTGCCCCACTTCTGCCTAAATCACCAAGGCAACCCTGTGTCCTCCTTTAGGATCCCACATGGCTATCCCAAAGGAACACGTTCGTCCATCCATATTAACGATTAGCCACTAAATCTACAGATTAAATCATAATTAATTATAATTAATCCCCCATTAACATTGTATCAAAACGTATAAAAAATTTCGTTGTCGTAATGTTTTGTTATATACACATTTTCAAAATAAATGTGGATACTCTTCAGCATTACCCACTTCCTCCTGGATCACCGAGGCAACCCAGTGTCCTCCTTTGGGATCCCATGTGGCTATCCCAAAGGAACATGTTCCTCCATCCATAATCACGATTAGCCACTAAATCTCCAGATTAAATAATAATTGATTATAATTAATCACTGATTAACATTGTATTAGAACGTATACAAAATTTCGTTGTCGTAATGTTTTATTATATACACATTTTCAAAATAAAAGCAGATACTCTTCCTGCATTATATCTTCCATGTCCCAAGTAGATTCCTCAGGACTGTAATGGGTCCATTGGACCTTTACCTATCCAATTACCTTTTTTTTTAGTATCTTGCTTCTGCGATCCAATATGCAGATTGGTTGAACCTGCATTTCCCCTTCTGGTTCCACCTGAAGAACAGACCAATCAAGCACATGATTAATATCATAAACATACTTTTTTAGAAATGAAATATGAAACACATTATGTATTTTGATAGTGGAAGCTAGTGCTATCTTGTAAGCTACTGATCCCACTCTGCTTAAGATTTCAAATGTTCCACAAACTCTAGTGGCCAATTTCTTGCATTTTCCCAACCGAAAGGAATTTTTCTTTCCTCTGACCTTCAGGAACACCATGTCCCCAACCTGGAATTCTCTATGTGTCCTTCTTTTATCCACATAGCTCTTTTGACGATCTTGTGTCATTTTCAAATTATGTGAATACTTTGATCTGATTAAACCAGAGCATAGTTACATGAATTATGATTTAAAACAAACTTTCATCAAAGCATGAAAGAAACCATAATGGAAAGATAATTATTGGAAATAACAAATCACCTGAGGAAAGGGAAAATACAGACTGTAAAATCATGGGTTCTGACACTTACTACATTCCCAAAAATTGTCTTTTATACATTGTAAAACCTCTCTACGTAAAACCCTAACTGCTTCATAACTAAAAATAAAAAATTATAAACTAACTATTACATTCCATTTTGGTCAAAATTTATACAATTTCCAAATTTTCTCATAATATAACATTTGATGTCTTTCTATTGGTTGTAGATGCTGACAGGGCTTCTTTCTCAAACAGTAGTCTTCAAGTTTGCAAGTTGTACTTCACTTTCCCATATCTCTCCACTATCTCCCATTGCTCTGTATAAGGTACCTCATAACTAGTCATCTCCTTGACCAGAACTTTCATCTCTATGTGCTCTGCAATGGAAGTTGGAGGAATATTTTCAGTTATCATGGCTAGCTGGTTTAGAACTTCAAAATCAAGGGAGAGTTTCTTCTATAGAATTTTCCCTATTAGAACATGAGTCAAACCTTGAAATCACTCATGGTTCCTCCAGATCTTATATAGCAAATCCTTATAATTGTTCTGGGAAATTAACTCATTATTTTCATCCCAAAAAGAAGGTAGTCGCTTTTGTATTAGCTTTTCAAATCCCTTTTTGAAGGCTTCAACCTATTTCTTCATCTGTTATGCTCTAGCCTGAACATTCTCAATGTGAGAATTTTTTCCAAGGATTTTTTTAGCCCAAGTTATGATTGTTACCCTGTTTTCGATAGCCATTGCTTCCAGATCACCTTCTTTCAGAGTATTTAAGAAACTTATGGTATCCTGGGATGTATCTTTTAGTATCTTATCTAAAAATTCGCTCATTGCTTTACATCTTTGTAAGCTATCATTTGTTATGGCTTCCTTTGTCTTCATAAAATCTAAATAACGCCTGAATTTTGCAGCCTCATCGATGATTGAATCCCAAATCGAATGCTTTGCACCTTGCAATGCTAGTTGTCCTTTCACTTGACCTATCATCCTCTGATTTCTGTCTACCAAATCTTTATTGTGTTTTGTCAATTCGTTTATTTCATTTTCCTTTTTATGATTTTCCTCTTCTATTCTTTGTTTTTCTTCTTTTAGTTCTATGATCTCCACCTCTTTCAAGCTAACTTGGGACATAGATTGAACTATATCATATGTGCTTGCTTCTTTGTTTCCTTGATTTGTTCCTTGCTTCTCGTGTTCTGTATTTGCCAATTTGGCATTTATATCTTCAATTTAAGTCTTAAGACTCAATCTATCTTTCTCCCAACTTTCCTCATTTTCCTCAAACTTGAGCAATTTAGCAAGACAGTCATCCAATTCTCGAGATAAAGTTTATTTTTCTTGTTCTAACACGGTTAATTCAGAGGCTTGAATTATCTGAGTTGTTGGAATACTAACCTTTTGCTTAAGTAATTGGATATTTTTTTCTTTCTCAGCTAAAGTCTTTTTAGTTTCCTCCCCTCTATTTGGTTCATCATTTCTCAGGTCATCTTGCAATCTTTTTATTTACAGTTGATGAGCTTTGTTCTCTGTTTTCTCTTGCCTAAACTGGATTTGTAGCCTATTCACTGTTTTCTCTAGTTTTTCCACTGTTAAAGTCGCTTCCATCATATCACATAAATCACCTCTCTAGTCTGTCTATGTAGGTGAATTTTATCAGGGACTTTTATCTTCTGCAAATTCAATTTCATTTCTGTGACCTTATCATCAGACGATACGGCCAAATTCAAAGTATTTTTGTCTGGATCTCTACTAGTCATCAAAGTAATTTCTGAATCAACAACATTCCTGACTTCTGGAAACAACTTATGAATTGCATCTACCGTTGTTTGTATGTCTTTGCCATATTTTACATATATTTCATCTCTTGAATGAAATTTTCTAGAATCACCTCCAGCTCTTGCCTCATCAAATTTGTATTCCTGTACTTGAATTTTTGGCCCTTGGTATTTCTCTTTCTTCTTTCCCTTTTCTTTTTCGGATACAACTACTTCATCTTGCTGGCTTTATTTTAATCTTTTGGCTTCTCTTTCTTCCTCCATCTGCATATCAGTACTTTCATAAAAAAATATTTTACTTGTTGCTTCAACCTTTCCTGGGGTAGGTACCAACTCAGCTGAAACTTTATCCAAGGTAGAAGGATTAGCATGTGAACTTCCCGAAACTTCTGTGTCTAATTCATATTGTAGTAAATTTGCCATCTTCTCCAATCCTTCAAATTCTTGGTGATCAAAGGCTTTATTTTTTTTCTCTTGCCTTCTGTCAGAAATAAAATGACAAGGATCATAATTAATAGTTGTTGCTTTCCTAAAACTCGATGCTTGTAAATGTTTTTTTACAAAAGGGAGAGCATTCTTGCTCTTGATGATAAAAGGACCAATTTTTAAAGGGAACTTTATATCTGTAGCTTTCTTGAAATGTAGAAAATGGTCATTTTCTACTGTCAATTTTTGTCTGATAAACTCCAAAGAAAAAACTCTCAGAGTCAAAAAGGCTGGTAGAATATAGGGCTCCCTAGCAAATCCATAAATTCTGATTACTGTATCTTGCTTCCCTAAAAACCAATCTCCATTTGCTTTTTCTAGGCTTAATTGCATTAGGGTCTTCATCTCTAATAATACGCTAGGAAAATTTTCTCCAAACATCAATTTGTATACTTCTGATCAAATAAAATTCATAAAATTAAACATACTATCTTTTACTGTTTCTGAAACATAGATTGTGGGAAATGTAAATCTTTTTGACTGCTAAACAGGAGCATTTTCATTAGGTGTGTCTGGAATCTAAAACATCTAGAAGTGTGGAAATTCATGAACTGAGAGTGGATGTTCCCAACCAAGAATTCATCAAGTTTAAGGTAGGGTACTTGACTGTAATCCATTTCTGCTTTAGGAACACTTAATCTAAAAAGCAAACTTAATTGGACCTATGTGACCATGGAATCATCATCAAACCCTAAAAACTGTGAAATGAGTGACAAAACTAGCTATGAATTTTCATCAAAGAAATTAATGTCTGTTGATGTGTTTGTAACTTCCGAAGATATTCACTTGTATATTACATTTGTACTTTATTGTATATCCAATAGAGATTTATTATTCCTCTGATTGGAAGTGTCGTCATTTGTATTTGCAAGTGTCGCAAGTTACATTGTAAGTGTCATCATTTGTATTGATGGGTTATTAGACCACCAGTGTGGGGTCGGCCCTAGTTAGGTCATGTGGTTGGGCTATTCTAATTCATTAGCAAGTCGGACCTATTAGTTTATTGGCAGGTCAAGTCAGTGTATAAATATAGATGTTGTATCTCTCATTCTATTCATTCACTCACTTCTCTAGCTCGCATAGCTAAGAGAGAAAGTGACGCACAAGTGGAGGATGAGGAGTATCTGCTAGAGACATCTCTTTGGGTTTGATCATTGTGATCTTTATTTGTGGCTCATTCTATCTCTGAGGAAATTGCGGGGTTTTTCACCTTCTTGGTTTTCCCCAAGGAAACTTTGTGTCTATTGTCTCTTATGTTTATGATTGATATGTTGTACATGTTATTCTCTTAGTGATCCTAGATAATATTGAATGAAATTATCAAAAAATTATTCTCCTGCAGTTACCTATCATGTTGAGAGGTAAAATTGTTTATGTTGATGTCATGGTTGTCCAAGGTCCTTTAGATTTCAATCTACTCCTTGGACGTGATTATGTCTATTCTATGAAAGCTGTAGTGTCCACACTCTTTCGAGTGATGTATTTTCCCTATCATGGGAGGATTGTGACCGTTGATCAACTTTCCTTTGTGACACCCACTCATCATATGACTCCTAGTCATCAGACTTCCCTAAATGTTCCACATGTTTTAGTGGTTTCTTCCCCTGAGAATAGGGTATGAGCATAGTTTATTTTCCTATTTCAAGATCATTAAAAAATGAAACCGACCCTTAAGCATGGTTTACCTTAGGTTTCAAGCTTACATAAAAATGAAACCGACCCTACAAGCACGATTTATGTTATGTTTCAAGCTCATTAAAAAAGAGGCACTCATCAATCATGATGGGGAAAAGGGAAAGATTTTGTGTTACATCTTAAATACGGTAGTACATAGTCACTCTTGAACATGGCACTTGTTCTCATTTGCATTCAGTACTTGGATAATCTGTTTGTCCTCGATTCTTGTCAACTCCATGATTCGCATCGCTCCTTTGGATCAGCCAAAGAATGCTTCCACCATCAGTTGCATTAGGGGTTGCTATCATTCTCGTCATGTCAATATTGCCAAGTCATGCCATGCCCATGTTCAAGAGATGTTCATTACTCATCATCTGCAGTCAGTATACCTTCAATCATGTCGGTCTACCTTGAGTAAGTCTTGCACATTACTATACCATCTGATCTACTCTACACATCTTTTGTTGTGTTTCGTGTCGATTGATGGGGGATTCATAATATCCCTCCTTCAATGGATTCATCCTTGTCAACATCAACTCATCATCCGAGGATTGAATCTAGAAACCAGTCAAGTACCTTGGCCCTGCATGCCTCAATGGCAGGTTACGTCGCTTTCATTGTGAGTTTACATCATTGACTCTTGATTGAAATATTTCATCTTGCGTTCAACTTCAACTCATTTATTCGTGCTTGATGATGTGTACTATGATACCTTGGGAATCATTAACATCAATGGTGATCTCCCTCACACTTGTTAACAGTTTACATCAATGGACGGTAATCAAGTGGTTTCTACTATGTTTGACGTCAAGACATTTGTAATCACATGGATAGATTCGTATCATTGTGGGTTCAGCTTGAAGACCCTGGGGAGTCATGTTTTACCTAGGTTGCGATGGAGTTTGTATTGAGTCATATTACACAGATCCACTTTTGTATTGGTCGTGGTTGTGTTATCATCTCATCATGGATCTACGATTGTGTCTAGTAGCCATGATTGTGTTCAGTCGATCTTTACTATCATGGATCTACAATGTATTGGTCGACAACCATGTTTTGTGTTGTATGAGACTTACAGATCTCAGGTCATTTCTACAGCAACTCATTCCAACCAGCAAGTCCTTGCCATTTTTTCTTATTACAAAGCATTTCACCTATCTCATTCCGTCAGCTTCATGCTTTGGGGGGCATTCTGTTACACGAAAATGTCGTCACCCTTGTGCAAGTGTCGCAAGCGTTGCAAGTGTTGTCGTCCTGACCTACTGTTTTCACCATGACCTTTGCAAGTATCGTCATTATGACCAAGTGTTGTCATCATGACCATTGTGATAATGTCGTCATCTTGACCATTGTGTAAACTCTTTACTATTTTACCTAAACCCATTTCAGAGTAAAAACACATCCTTGAAGTCATCTAGACCAAGTCTTCATTTGAGAGGATTTGTACTCAGTTTGTACAACCTTTTGAGAGGTCGTCACAGGTTGCACATTAGCAACATGCGACGTCCCAGGTTGCTCTATAGCAAGGTGCGATGAGGTCTGTTAATGGGAAAAAATAGCCATTTCGAGATCTTTCTCGAAGCTTGCCCATTCAGGGGCTTATCCCTGATCTCTTGGAGAGCTGGTACTCGACCCCTAATTCATTGGGAAGATCCCCTATCTATCTCCTACCATCTCTCAACCTATCCTATCCATAACCTCATCCACTTAGTCCTATATAAACCAGGCTCACTCCCATACCAAAATGAGGGAAGGTCTATGGTACCCTTATGCTGGTAGAACCCATATTGGTGATTGGCTTGGCTTGGACATGTTGGATGGAGGATGCGACGTTGAGGCTTTGGTTGTATATTCATCTTTTCTATGTATTCCCACTTTTTATACAGTTAATATAATCTCTTTCCATAAATGTTGTATCGTTGATGATGTTTAGAAATTTCTTCCTCAACTGTTAGTTTAGATCAGTTATTGTCTAGATATCTTGTATTGCTTGTATTGTTTCCATATTGTGTTGATAGGTCTTGCAGCTAGAGATCTGACGACCGCGAGACTTGGAGCAACAACAAGGAGAAGGATATGCGATCTGAAAGGTATGATATCTAAGTACTTGATCTGTAACTAGATCTAGGAAATGAGCTTTGTATTTTGTACTATTTTTTCTAGACTCACATTGAGCTAGGGAGATTCGGCTCGCCTCTGGTCGAGTGGATTGTCCATCAACATGAGCACTTTCAGTTTTTGACCTAGGGTTGCGAGAAATTAGGGTTTCGAAGAAAGTTGGAATTTTTTGAAATCTAAGACCACGGCTGGAAGATCCTCTGAAAAATCAAATTTTAGAGACCAAGATCGAACTTTTTGGTTGGGTGAAGCTCTGGGAAAATCAAACCCTAGTTCGGGGTCCTGTCAAGTGAATCCGGAAGTTTCAAAGGCAATTTTGAGGGGTCAAATTTTGCAGTTTTCAAATTTGGAGTATACTAGATTGACCAGCTCAGTAAGGCACATCTTTCTATCATTTCAGAAGTTTGAAATTCAAATTTTGAACTTTTAGGGTTTCTTTGACAAACCCCAATCCAGCTCTAGATTCAGTTTTTAGCAAATCAAGTGGTAAGACCTAATAACTTTTCTATTTCCATTTGAAGTACTCCTTAAGATGTCTCACCACACCAATCTTGAGGATAAGCTTGAAGGGGCTGATAATTTCTGAGCCTGGAAGTATAGGATTGGGTTAATCTTAGAAGAGAATGAGTTGGACACTTACATAAGTGAAGAGGTTCCAGTTCTAGAGGGAGAAGAGGCTAAGGCCTTACATAAGAAGAACTTGGTCAAATCCAAGAGAATCATTGTTGAATTTATTAAAGACCATCTCATACCTCATGTGTCTTCTCTAAAGACACCTAAGGAGATGTTTGACTCCTTGACTAAGTTGTTTGAAGGAAAGAACACAAATCAAAAGATGACTCTGTGGAACCAATTGAAAGGGGTAAATATCCAGAATGGAGAGACCATCCAATCCTACTTTTCTAAGGTCTCTCAAATCAAGGAACAACTTGAAGTTGTGGATGAAGTAGTGGACAATGGAGAAATTGTCATGACCAGTTTGAATGGCTTGTTGATGTATATGTAACTTCAGAATGTATTTCACTTATATATTTATTGTACTCCTATAGAGATGTATTATTCCTCTATACGAAAGTGTCATCATTTGTATTGACAAGTGTTGCAAGTGTGTTAACTTGCCAATGGGTTATAAGATCACCTTGTAAGGGTTTGGCCTGGATTAATGTAATAAGAAGTTATTGTTCTAAGCTAGACAAGTTGGCCTCATAAGATTATTGGGCAGTCAAGACAATTATAAATAGAGATCTCTCGATCTCTATTTGAATCACTTCAGAACTCACACTTCCATCACTCGGAAAGTGGCACACATGTGAGGAGGAGGATCAGCTGCTAAGAGGAGTCTATCTCTGTGTACTTTGGTTGTACTTTGGTTTTGCTATTGCACTATCTATCTCTGAGGAAGTTGTGGGGCTTTTCAACTTAGGGTTTTCCCCACGAAAACTCTGTGTCTATTGTCTCTCATGCTTTTGTTTCTTGTGATGATTAACATGCTTGCTATGATTGACATGCATTGATATAATATACATGTTATTCTCTCAGTAAATATCCTAGAGTATCTTGAATTAATGCTCAAAATTTAACATGGTATAAGAGCTAACCTGAGAAGAAGACATTGTGCAGTGACGTAAACCAAGGTTTCTTATTTATTGGGTTTCTCTCCACATATTTTGGAAAAGCAGTATAGTAGATTGACTCTACTCATCAAGGAGAATCATATTGTCCAATCAGAATTTAGTTCTGAGCACTTTTAGTTTTGGCCCTAAAAATTAGGGTTTCCACAACAATAGGAATTTCTGAAATCTGAAGACATAGCTGGAAGCTCCTTGGAAAAATCAAAGTTAAGAGCTTTGGATCAAGATTTTTGGGTGTATAAATCTCCATGAAACTCAAACCCTAATTCAGGGTCCTCCTTAGTGAATCCAGAACTACTCAAAGGCATTTATGAAGGGTGAAACTTTGCAGAACTCAAATTCTGAGTATACTAGGCTGATCATCTCATCAAGGCGCATATTTCTATCCTTTCAGAAAGTTGAAATTCACATTTTGAATTTTTGGGGTTTCTCTTACAAACCCTGATCCGAGACCAGATCCATTTTTCAGCAAATCAAGTGGTAAGACCTAAATCTTTTATATTTCCATTTGAAGTACTTTTTAAAGATGTCTCACCACACTAAGCTTGAAGACAAGCTTGAAGGGGTTGATAACTTCTGAGCCTAGAAGTATAGGATTGGGTTAATCCTGGAAGAAAATAAGTTGGACTCATACATAAAAGATGAGGTCCCTACCCTAGAGGATGAAGAGGTTAAGATATCACATAAGAAGAACTTGGTCAAGGCAAAGAGAATCATTGTTGATTCTACCAAGGATCATCTTATTCGACATGTGTCATCCCTAAAGACACCCAAGTCTATGTTTGATTCTCTGACCAAGCTATTTGAAGGGAAGAACATAAATCAGAAGATGACTCTATGGAATCAATTGAAAGGGGTCAAGATGTTGAATGGAGAGACCATTCAATCTTATTTCTCAAAAGTATCTCAAATCAAGAAACAACTTGAAGTTGTAGATGAAATGGTGGAGAATGGAGAAATTGTGATGACCACTCTAAATGGCCTACCTAGGTCATGGGATTCCTTTATTCAAGGGATCTGTGCAAGAAAGAAATTGATCTCCTTTATCAAACTATGGGAAGAATGTTCACAAGAAGAAGCAAGACTTGTGGCTGAAGAAGAAAAGATGGGGAATGAAGATCAAGCTCTCACAGCACTGACCAAGAAAGGAAAATCTAAAAGAGAGCAATCCCACTCCAGGGCATATTCACATCACCATTATCATAAGGATAAGAAAAATCTTAGATGCTTCACATGCAATGAGAAGGGACACTTTGCTTCAGAATGTCCCAAGAACAAAAGGGACAACAACAACTTTAACAAGAAGAAGAAGGGCAGCAAAATAAGGTATCATGCTCATGTTGTTGAAGATGATGAACCTCCAAAGAAGAAGGCTAGAGTAGAAAGTGATGATGATGATTCATCAAGCAAAGAAGAGTATGTTCTAATCTCTGCTCTCACAGGTATTATTTCTCATGGTTGTAATGTTGGCTTATTGACAGTGGTGCTTCCAAACACATGAATGGGTTTAAAGAATATTTTGTAAATCTATCTGAACATGAATCACCCCATAAAGTGAAACTTGGGGATGACTATCAATACCCCATTAAAGGAAGTGGTGAAGCATCCTACAACCTAGATTCTGGAAATTCCTTCAAGATGAAAGAAGTTCTCTATGTACCTGGGCTCAAGAAGAACCTACTCTCCATATCTGCATTGGATGCAAAAGGTATGAGGGTTGCATTTGTAGATGGCCAAGTTCTAATGTGGCCAAAAGGTAAAACTATTGATGAGGAAGTAGTGATTGGAAAGCAAGAGGGAGGTTTGTATAAATTGAAAGGACAACCTAAACATGCCATGGTGCATGATTCCATGGAGCCAAGTGAACTTTGGCATAGAAGACTTGCTCATATGCACTACAGAGCATTACCAATTGCAAGTAAAGCTATAGAAGGTCTTCCTGAAATCAAGACCAAGCATGAAGGTGTTTGCAAAGGATGTGGAAAAGGAAAGAACATAAAGAAATCATTTCCAAGCAGTGAAGGAAAGGCTAAAGGAATCTTGGAAATCATCCACTCTGATGTATGCGCTCCAATGTCATCCATTTCTCCGAGTGGGTATATTTACTATGTCTCTTTCATTGATGACTTCTCTATGAAGACTTGGGTTTACTTATTGAAGAACAAAGATGAAGTATTTGATAAGCTCAAGGAATTCAAAACCTTGATGGAGAACCAAACTATTAAGAAGATCAAAACATTCAGATCCGACAATGGTGGAGAATTCACCTCAAGTGACTTCAAGAAGCTATGCAGTGATTTAGGGATTAAGAGGGAGTTGACTACTCCTTAGAATCCACAACAGAATGGAGTTGCAGAAAGAAAGAAAAGAACAATCATGGAAGCAGCAAGGGCAATGCTGCATGACCAGGATCTACCTATGCATCTATGGGCAGAAGCAGCTAGGACAGCTATATATGTGTAGAACAAAACACCCCACAAGATATTGGACAACAAGACACCAGAAGAGGTCTTCTCTGGTAAGAAACCTGAAGTTAGCCATCTCAAAATATTTGGTTGTCGAGTATATACTCATGTGCCAAAGGAAAAGAGGACTAAGCTAGATCCTTCAAAAAAGAAGGGTATCTTTGTGGGTTACAATGAAAGCTCAAAGGCTTACAGAATATACTTTCCAGGGTTCAAGAAAATTGATGTCAACAGGGATGTAACATTTGATGAAAATTCGGCATTCATCAAATCAAGGAAGACACCTGTTGAAGTTTATGAAGAACCTAAGGAAACTAGATTTCAAAACACTAGCATGATTGAAGCAATTCCAGATGTTGATCGTTAAATTGAAGATCCGCAACAACCTATACATCCACCCCATGAGAATAACTCTCATAAGATAAAACCTACATGGGATAGAGAGCTCATTCAAGATGCAGAAAGATATGGCATTCTAGAAGAAGAACACAGAGCAAAGAAGAGAACTAGATCACATACCAACTATGTTGCTTTACTCTATGATATCATGAACAAAGAACCTTCCAGTTATGAAGAAGCAATGAAAAAGAAAGAATGGAAGGATTCCATGGTCGAATACCAATCAATAATGAAGAATGATGTTTGGGATGCTGTCCCAAGACCTGAAGGGAAGTTTGTTGTGACTTCCAAGTGGATCTACAAGATCAAGCATGCTGCAGATGGCAGCATATAGAAATATAAGGCAACATTCATAGCTTGTGGCTTCTCTCAAAAAGAGGGAATAGATTATGAAGAAACTTTTGCTCCTGTAGCCAGGTACACTTCCATCAGATCAGTACTTGCCCTGGCTGCAACGATAAAATGGAAGATACACCAGATGGATGTCAAGACTGCTTTCTTGAATGGTGTAGTTGAAGAGGAAGTGTATGTGGAGCAGCCACTCGGTTTTGAAACACATGATAGGGATTCATATGTGTGTAGATTGAAGAAAGCCTTATATGGCTTGAAGCAAGCTCCCAAAACTTGGTATGGTAGGATGGACAGTTTCCTATCTAGTTTGGGCTTTGCCAAGAGTAAAGCGGATTCCAACCTTTAATACAAGGTTGAGGAAGGAAATCCTGTGATACTACTCCTATATGTCGATGACCTATTTGTAACAGGAGATGATAGACTGATTGTCGATACAAAGAGGAAGCTTGCTACCAAGTTCGATATGAAGGACTTGGTGATGATGCACTATTTTCTAGGTATGGAGGTGTGGCAGAGTGCAGATGGGATCTTCCTTGGATAAGGGAAGTATGCAGTAGATATCCTGAAGAGGTTCAGGATGATGGATTGTAAGGCCATGGCCACACCTATGGCATTGAACCTAAAGCTTCTGTGTGATGCTTCATCTGAGTCGGTTGATGTCTCTATGTATCGTCAGATGATTGGGTCCTTGATGTACCTGACGAACACGAGACCAGATATTTGCTTTGTGGTGAACACATTGGGCCAATTCCTGATGGATCCGAGGAGTGTTCAACTGATTGCTGTAAAGAATATTCTGAAGTACCTAAATGATATAGTTGATTATGGGCTCATGTATGATGCGAATCAAAAGCTTAACCTACAGGGTTATGTTGATTCAAATTGGGAAGGTAGTGCTACAGATAGGAAGAGCACTTTTGGGTTCTTCTTCAGTATGGGATCAAGTGTGATCTCTTGGTTTAGCAAGAAGTAGTCCTGCATAGCACTGAGTACAGCTGAGGGAGAATATGTTGTATCCTGTGCGGCTAGTTGTGAGGCAGTATGGCTGCAGAAGCTACTGTCAGAGTTATTTGATCTCCCGCTGGAGGCTACTGGTATCTTTTGTGACAACCAGAGTTGTGTGAAGCTGTCTGAGAACCCGGTGTTCCATGATAGGTTGAAACACATAGAGATCAAATACCACTATATTAGGGATATGGTACAAAGAGGAGCTGTGAAGCTCCTGTATGTTGCGATAGATAAGCAGATTGCAGATGCACTGACGAAGCCACTAGCCAGAGTGAAGTTTGAGTACTTCAGAGAGAGGCTTGGAGTTCTTCAGATTGACGACACTTCGAGGAAGAAGCGATGGACACATTTGCTGAAGCCATTCCAAGCATGTTGGAAGGAGGATCCTTCACATGGCTATGGATGTAAGCACTAGATGATGAGCATGAGGATGATGCTCCAGTTATTGCTCTATATATGCATCAGGATGATGTTGGATATGATCAGTTGGATCACTTATATGTCTATGCATCATGTTGGATGTTGGATATGATCAGTTGGATCATTTATATGTATATGTCTGTATGCATCATGTTGGATGATGGATATGATCAATTGGATCATTTATATGTATATGTATGTATGCATCATGTTGGATGCTGGATATGACCAGTTGGATCATTTATATGTATTTGAATATGCAACATGTTGGATGCTTGGACCATGTATCTGTATACGTATCAGGTGGATACATTGTGTGGATCATGTATGGTGATATGTATCAAGTAGATACTTGGTATGCATCAGGTAGATGCATTGTATGATCAGGATGATCATGGATGATGAGATTCGAGATGTTTCTCCAGATGACTTGCATCAAGACAATGTAGTGATGATGATCAGGTGTACATCAGGATGATGTATGGTGAGTATCAGGTTGATACTCTGTGGCCGTGGACAGGTTGTGCAAAGGAAATCCTAGATTTGTTCTAGGTCACATCCAGTATGAAAAAGGACTGGCACTCTATATCACATGTAAGACCTAGGAGATCCGATAGGTTGGGATGTGTGCCCGTAATAAGTCCTGGGATGCTCTTTCGAGGGTTTGTGATAGTGGGGCACATGTAAGACCTGGGAGATACGATAGGTTGGCTTGTGTGCTCGTAATAAATCACGGGATGCTCTTTCGAGGGCTTGTGGTGGGTTACTACATTTAAGACTTGGGAGATCTAATAGGTTGAGCTGTGCACCCGTAATAAGTTCTGGGATGCTCTTTCAAGGGTTTGTAATAGATGTCACATGTAATCAGTCCTGGAGAACTTGCCAGTTGTACTTAGGCACATAAATGTTCCTGGGATGCTCTTTAGAGTTCTTGCCAATCGTGCTATGCACATAAATGTTCCTAGGACACTCTTTTAATGTTTTGTGATAGTCACATGTAATGAGTCCTGGAGATCTGGACAGGATGAAAAAGGCCTCAGATGCTCTTTAGGGCTATTGCTAGTTAAGAGACTCTTTTAAGGTTTTGTGATGCACGTAATAAGTCCTAAGGATTCCACAGTATTGCCAGTGATGATGAAGACCTGCAGGTGGTGGGCCTACATCCAGTATGAAAAAGGACTAGCTCTGTAGAGCTTCCTATGACAAGTAGATTCAAAGATTGGTTGACATAGCAGAAGCAGTGATGATGACGATGATTCAAGGAAGTTGCATTGATGACGATGATCCAGAGAAGAATGCTTGTGCTAGCAGATCTGTGTCGAGAAATACCTTCCTAGTTAAGAGGGAGTGTTAACGTATATGAAACTTTGGAATGTATTGCACCTATATATTTATTGTACTCCTATAGAGATGTATTATTCCTCTATATGGAAGTGTCATCATTTGTATTGACAAGTGTTGCATGTTTGTTGACTCTCCAATGGGTTATTAGATCACCTTGTAAGGGGTCGGCCCGGATTAATGTAATAAGAGGTTATTGTGCTAAGCTAGACAATTCGTCCCCATAAGATTATTGGGAAGTCAAGACAAGTATAAATAGAGATCACTCGATCTCTATTTGAATCACTTCAGAACTCACACTTCCATCACTCGGCAAGTGGTGCACATGTGAGGAGGAGGATCAGCTGCTAAGAGGAGTCTATCTCTTTGTACTTTGGTTGTACTTTGGTTGTTCTATTACACTATCTATCTCTGAGGAAGTTGTGGGGTTTTTCACCTTAGGGTTTTCCCCACAGAAACTATGTGTCTATTGTCTCTCATGCTTTTGTTTCTTGTGATGATTGACATGCTTGCTATGATTAACATGCATTGATATACTGTATAGGTTATCCTCTCAGTAAATATCCTAGAGTATCTTGAATTAATGCTCAAAATTTAACATGGCCTACCTAGGTCATGGGACTCCTTCATCCAAGGAATCTGTGCAAGAAAGAAATTGATCTCTTTCAGTAGACTGTGGGAGGAATGCTCACAAGAAGAAGCTAGGCTTATGGCCCGAGAAGAAAAGATGGGAAACGAATATCAAGCTCTCGCAGCTCACACCAAGAAAGGCAAGTTCAAGAGGGAGATATCTCACCACAAGAAATCTTCTCACCCTTATCATAGAGAGAAGAAAGATCTCAGATGCTTCACTTGCAATGAGAAAGGACACTTTGCCTCAGAATGTCCCAAGAAAATAAAAGAAGTTAACAACAACTTCAAGAAGAAGAAGAACATCAAGAAGAGGCATCATGCTCATGTTGCTGAGGATGATGAACCTCCCAAGAAGAAGAATAGGGTAGAAAGTGAAGACTGTTCAAGTGAGGAAGAATATGTGTTGATCTCTGCTCTCACGGGTATTATCTCACATGGATGTAATGTTTGGATTATTGATAATGGGGCTTCCAAACACATGATGGGATTTAAAGAATCCTTTGTAGACCTATCTAAACATGAGTTACCTCATAAGCTGAAACTTGGGGATGACTATCAATATACCATAAAAGGAAGTGGTGAAGCCTTCTACATGCTAGACTCTGGGAAGTCATTAAAAATGAAAGATGTTCTATATGTACCTGGACTCAAGAAGAATCTTCTCTCCATATCATCTCGAGATGTGAAGGGAATGAGAGTTTCATTTATAGATGGCCAAGTACTCATGTGGCCAAAGGGTAAGACAATAGATGATGCAGTGGTGATTGGAGAGCAAGAGGGAGGATTGTACAAATTGAAGGGACAACCTAAACATGCCATGGTACATGAATCCATGGAGCTAAGTGAACTTTGGCATAGAAGGCTTGCTCATGTGCACTATAGAGCACTTCCAATAGCAAGCAAAGCAGTAGAGGGTATTCCTGAAATCTAGTCAAAGCACGAAGGTATTTGCAAAGAATGTGAAAAAGGAAAGAACACAAAGAAGGCATTTCCAAGCAGTGAAAGCAAACCAAAAGGAATTTTGGAGATTATCCACTCTGATGTATGCGAACCAATGTCATCCAGTTCTTTGAGTGGGTATGTATACTATGTTTCCTTCATTGATGATTTCTCTAGGACGACTTCGGTTTATTTCCTGAAGAACAAAGATGAAGTGTTTGATAAGTTCAAGGAATTCAAAGACTTGATAGAGAATCAAACTGATAAGAAGATCAAGACCTTCAGATCTGACAATGGCAGAGAATTCACTTCAGGAGACTTCAAGAAGTTATGCAGTGAATCATGGATTAAGAGGGAGTTGACTACTCCTTACAATCCACAACAGAATGGAGTTGCAGAAAGAAAGAATAGAACAATCATGGAAGTAGCACGAGAAATGCTTCATGACCGGGATCTTCCTATGCACCTATGGGCAGAAGTAGCTAGGACAGTTTTATATGTGCAAAATAGAACACCTCACAAGATACTTGAAAACAAGAGACCCGAAGAAGTTTTCTCTAGTAAGAAACCAAAAGTTAGCCATCTCAGAATATTTGGTTGTCCAGTATAAACACACATTCCAAAGGAAAAGAGGACAAAGCTAGATCCTTTAAGAAAGAAGGGCATCTTTGTGGGTTACAGTGAAAGCTCGAAGGCTTACAGAATCTACTTTCCAAGGTTCAAGAGGATTGACATCAGCAGGGATGTAACTTTTGATGAAGACTCAGCTTACATCAAATCTAGAAAAACACCTATTGAAGACAATGAAGAAACAAGGGTAACCAAAATTTAAGACACTACTATGAATGAAGCAATTCCAGAAGAAGATCGTGAAATTGAAAATCCACAACAACATGTAGATGCACCCTTTGAAAGAACTCTCACAAGAGGAAGCCTGCATGGGCTAGAGATCTCATCCAAGATGCAGAAAGGTATGGTATTCCAGAAGAGGAACACAGAGAAAGTAAAAGGACAAGGTCACACACCAGCTATGTTTCCTTGCTCTATGATATTATGAACAAAGAACCTTCCAATTATGAAGAAGCAGCGGAAAAGAAAGAATGGAAGGATGCCATGGTCGACGAATACCAGTCGATCATGAAGAATGATGTTTGGGATGTAGTCCCAAGACCAGATGGGAAGCCTTTTGTGACTTCCAAGTGGATCTAGAAGATCAAGCATGCTGCAGATGGCAGCATAGAGAAATACAAGGTGAGGTTTGTAGCTCATCACTTCTCCCAGAAAGAGGGAATAGATTATGAAGATACTTTTGCTCTCATAGCTAGGTGCACTTCCATCAGAACAGTACTTGCTCTGGCTGCAGTGATGAAGTGGAAGATACACCAGATGGATGTCAATACAGCTTTCTTGAATGGTGTAGTCGAAGAGGAAGTGTATGTGGAGCATCCACTTGGTTTTGAGACACATGATAGGGAGTCATATGTGTGCAAGTTGAAGAAATCCTTTTGTGGCTTGAAGCAAGCTCCTAGGAGTTGGTATGGTAGGATAGACATCTTTCTATCCAGTTTGGGGTATACCAAGAGTAAAGAGGATTCCAACCTTTACTACAAGGTTGAGGAAGGAAATCTTGTGATACTACTACTGTATGTGGATGACCTATTTGTTACAGGTGAGTATGGGTTGATTGCCAACACAAAGAGGAAGCTTGTTTCCGAGTTGGAGATGAAGGAATTGAGGATGATGCATTATTTTCTAGGCATAGAGGTGTGGCAAAGTGTAGATGGGATCATCCTTGGACAAGGGAAGTATGCAGTAGAGATCCTGAAGCAGTTTGGGATGATGGACTGCAAGGGCATGGCCACACCTATGACATCGAACCTGAACCTATTGTGTGATGCTTCATCTGAGTCGATTGATGTCACGATGTATCGTCAGATGATTGGGTCCTTAATGTACTTGACGAATACGAGACCAGATATTTGCTTTGTAGTGAACACCTTAAGCCATTTTCTGATAGATCCTAGACATGTTCACCCGATAGCTGTAAAGCATACTCTGAGGTACCTGAAGGGTACGGTTGATTATGGGCTCAAGTATGATGTGGATCAAAAGGTTAACTTGGAGGGTTATGTTGATTCAGATTGGGAAGGCAGTGTTGCAGATAGGAAGAGCACTTTGGGGTTCTTCTTCAGTATCTGATCAAGTGTGGTCTCTTGGTTTAGCAGGAAGAAATCTTGCGTAGCAATGAGTATAGCCGAAGCAGAGCATGTCGCAGCTTGTTCAGCCATTTGTGAGGCAGTATGGCTTAGAACGTTGCTGTCTGAGTTATTTGATCTCCCATTGGATGCTTCCAGTATCTATTGTGACAACCAAAGTTTTATGAAGTTGTTAGAGAACCCAGTGTTCCTTGACAGGCCGAAGCACATCGAGATCAAATATCTCTATGTCAGGGATATGGTGTAGAGAGGAGTAGTGAAGCTCCTGTATGTTGTGACGGATGAACAGATTGCAAATGTGTTGACCAAACCACTAGCCAGAGTGAAGTTTGAGTACTTCAGAGAGAGGCTTGGTGTTCTTCAGATAGAAGATACTTCAAGGAAGAAGTGATGGGACACATTTGTTGGAGCCATTCCAAGCATGGTGGTAGGAGGATCCTTCCCATGGCTGTGGATGTAAGCGTTGTGTGATGAACATCAAGACGATGTTCTAGATGATGTTATGTATGATGATATGCATCAGTTGGATGCTTTGTATGATCAGTTGGATCATGTATGATGATATGCATCAGTTGGATGCTTTGTATGATCCGTTGGATCATATGTGATGATATGTATCAGGTGGATGCATTGTATGATCAGTTTGATCATGTGTGATGAGCATTGGGTTGATGCTCTAGATGATGTACTATATGATGATCAGGACGATCATGTGTGATGAGAATTAGATCAATGCTCCAGATGATATGCATTAGGATGATGCTATAACGATGATCAGGATGATCATGTGTGATGAGTATTAGGATGATACTCTGGATGATATTCATTAGGATGATGCTATGATGATGATCAAGATGATCATGTGATTATGGTGTGCATCAAGTTGATGCACTATGCGATGATGATTAGTTGGATCATGAGTATCATGATGATACTTCGAGGTCAAAGATGATATGTGGCAAATTGTGCAGTAGCATGTAAAAGATCCTGGGATATCCTATAGGTTGAGATGTGAGCTCATAATTAATCCTAGGATGCTCTTTCAAGGTTTTTCTAGGGAGGCATGTAATCAGCCCTAGAAATCCGATAGGTTGAGCTGTGTGCTCATAATAAGTCTTGGGATGCTCTTTAGATATCTTTTCGGTCGTGTTGTGGCATGTAAAATATTCCTGGGAGAATCTTTAAAGGTATTTCCTATTCACATGTAATCAGTCCTAGAGATCCAATAGGTTGAGGTGCATGCTCGTAATAAGTCTTGTGATTCTCTTTAGAGATCTTGTCAGTCGTACTGCAGCACATAAACGTTCTTGGGATTCTCTTTAAAGGTATTGTGAAGGGATGCATGTAATCATTCCTGAGAGATCTTTTCGGTCATGATTAGGCACATAAAGATTTCTAGGATGCTCTGGTCAGGTATTGCATCAGCACATAATTAGTCCTGAGATTCCACCTCTATTAGACCGTTCGCACAGATGATGAAGACCTACAAGAGGCTAGACCTACACCCAACATGAAAAAGGGATGGCTCTGTAGAACTTCCTATGACAAGAAGAATTCAGAGATAGCCCAGTGATCAAGATGTTGGGTACAGCAGCAGTGATGATGATGATGCTCCGTGATCCAGTGAAGATGATCTAGCTCCAGAATTGAAGACTTGCGCCAATATGTATTGATGACCTGTGTCAAAAGAATACCTTCCTAGTTAAGAGGGAGTGTTGATGTATTTATAACTTTGGAAGATATTCACTTGTCTATTACATTTGTACTTTATTGTATATCTAACAGAGATGTATTATTCCTCTGATTGGAAGTGTCGTCATTTGTATTTGCAAGTGTCACAAGTTACATTGTAAGTGTCGTCATTTGTATTGATGGGTTATTAGACCACCAGTGTGGGGTCAGCCCTAGTTAGGTCATGTGGTTGGGTAATTAGACTTCATTAGCAAGTCGACCCTGTTATTTTATTAGCAGGTCAAGTCAGTGTATAAATAGAGAGGTTGTGTCTCTCATTCTATTCATTCACTCACTTCTTTAGCTCGCATAGCTAAGAGAGAAAGTGGTGCATAAGTGGATGAGGAGGAGTATCTGCTAGAGACATCTCTTTGGGTTTGATCATTGTGATCTTGGTTTGTGTATTATTCTATCTCTGAGGAAGTTGCAGGGTTTTTCACCTTCATGGTTTTCCCCGAGGAAACTCTGTGCCTATTGTCTCTTGTGTTTATGATTGATATGCTGTACATGCTATTCTCTTAGAGATCCTAGATAATATTGAATGAAATTATCGAAAAATTAACAATGTAAAGTGGATAGGGGGTGTTATCAATGGCAAGGTAAGATTTCAAACAACTAGTCATGAAGGTTTGTTTGGTATCAGGGGATGACTCTCTGTACTGGCTAACTAGGGCTTCTTCGGCAAAATATTCTTCTTCGTGAGAGGAAAACATGGGTACTGCTAGTGATTTCCTAATGGTAGACGCATTTATAGGGCAAAGGATTTTTCGTTCTTGATGAATTCATACTGACTCTTTCACTATGAGAATAATTTATTGCACACCATGAAACAAATTCCGGAAAACCTAAAGGTTGTTCTAGAAAGAAATGGATAAAACGAGACTTATAAACATTGTGCACATCCAAATTTTGTTTATATAAACCCTCCAAGTTGCTTTTGATTTCTGAAACTAAGAATTTAACCATTATGGGGTCACAAATGTCACTATCTATATCCACTAGGGTTTTATCTATCCTCATAGTTTCAATGTTCCGACCACGGTTTCACTACTTCCTTCCATTATGTAAACAATTCTAGTTACTTTCATGAGTTAAGAGGACCTAACTGGCACGGACAGGTTGAATAAATTATGCCATGTTGCTTTCCAACAGCATGGACATGTTCCAATCCTCCATCGTTCACAACACAAAAGTCAAATTTTGATTTTCCCTTGCCTTTTATACACCACCAATAGTGGTTTCGCATTGCAGGGTGGTGGTTTTCCTTACTGCTTTCTCTGATTGCAGAATGATGTGGAGACGACATGCGTATAACAGTATGGGATTTCGCAACTGCTTCGACCTCCATTACGTCGTGCATGTTGGCGACGCATAAATATTATGGGTTGTTGATCTAACCACCCTTTATCGAATAGTCATTGATCTTGGTGTGCCTTTAACACCACCTAACTTGACATTTCAATGCACTTCTTCCACCGTCGATATTCTCCAATGAAATTGTGACCGTTGAAAATTCTAATTATTATTTAATTTTTAATTAATTAATTAATTAAAACCTTCATTGATCATCTTAGACTTGCGGGATTATCATCTCAGGGATGTGGGCTCCTTCCATAAGTGGGCTTCTCCTCCCATGGCTAACCTTCAAGCCTGCAGGCATCTTCATTTACGGGCTAGCCTTTATCTTCAACTAGTGGGCTTATGCCTTAAGCTCCTTTGCGGGCATAACCTAATCCCTTGCGGGGATTTAATCCCCTATGGGATTTTCACAAGCCCTTGTGGGCATCTCTTTAGCCCTTATCCATTGAGCACCTTGTGGGCATCTCTTTAGCCCTTATCCATTGAGCACCTTGTGGGCATCTCTTTAAGATTTTGCGAGATTATTCATTTAATACCCTCAGGGCATAAAAAAATCCTTTCAGGCATAATGATAAGCCCTTGCAAGCATAATAAAGCTCTTGGGAGCTTTATGATTCACGCCCCTTGTGGGCATTCCCTCATTTTGGTAGGCTTGTATTTCGCACGTGTGAACTCCAAAGGAATATCTGAGCTCATGGTTAGATAGCCAATTCACCAGAGAACAAGCCTATGCCACCTGATTAATTTTATCAGCAAAAGGACACCTCCTTGCCGACATTTCCAAATGGCCTCTTAACCATGTGAGTTCAACACTTAGTCAGATTTTTGTTCTAAATATGCAAAACAATTTTTCCTTCACTTTGGCAGATTGATTTCTTTCATATCGGATCAACTTAAGGAAAACTAGAAGCATGGATGGATAGACACTTCAACAATGAACAAGACCATGTCGATTGATGAGCTTATTAACACACACACAACATCTTGAGGGCATTTGAAAGTGGTCTTCCAAACTGTTGATTTGACACTTGGGCAAAATTATCAAACCCTAGGTTAGTATGATGAGATTTTTCTTTTCACCCATTTTGAAGTGTGAGACACCCAATGGATAGAGGACAACAAGGTGAATTCATCTAATCCAATTTAACCTCTTGAAGCCTCTTTCTCTCTCCTCGATGGGAATTTTACTCGAGTAGTGAAAATCAAGCTCAGAGGCACTTTTGGAAGATTAATATCTTCCTCCTCAGAGACTCTTTGGACAATTTGAGACCATGGTTGGATGAACCAAGCAACATTCTAGAGATCCATACTCTCAAAATGATTTAAGACATCAAATACAAGACATGGATGGCATTTTATTGAGGACACCTAAGGCATTACCAGTGATTTTACACTTGGACAATTTTTGCACTTTCCTAGACTTGGTCCAATCTGCCTGAAACACTATTTTGGCAGATCCATAACTTCTTCCTCAGGAACTTGCAAGTCAATATGAGAACATCGTAAGGTAAAAAAAACAACAAACTACAATATTACCATATGGTGCGGATATTTTATTCAACCCACAAACTATGGTGGGCATTTCCCTGAGGCCACTTAGGCAGTTTTGCTACTTTGGTGTAAAAGCAAACTAAAACCCTGTTTTGGTAGGTTGTTAACTTTGTCATCAAACACCTTTTTGGGAAAAATAAGACCATGGAAAGATAGGCTCTTTGACAAGCTAGAGCATGATAGTTCCAGATAATTTTTATCATTCTCCCATGAGTTACGGTGGGCATTTTCCCAAGGCCACCTGAACCAGTTTTCCAATAGTCATTTCCAAAAATTTCTCCAAGGTTGATCCTGAAACCATATTTTGGCAGACTTATAACTTTATCCTTAGAAATGATTAAGGAAAACTGATACCATGAATAGATAGCCACTTCAACAAGTTATATCATGATATGATGGTGCATGCATTTTTCTCAAACCATGAATTATGGTGGGCATTCTCTTAGAGCAGTTTTGACTACTTTTTCCATACTTTGTCAATTTCCAAAGTTTCACAATCTTGACATACCTTTCGAGAATGATGTTAGATTGCAACACTGACTTAATGATAGCACCAAAACACCATCATGTGTCTTTCTAGCCTCATCACACATTCCATGTCATCTCTTCCTATGGTGTCAGTTCTCTCTTTGAGTCTCACACATGTGAGATTTTGGCCTGCCAAAATGGAGATCAATTCTTGTATAACCAGAATGGTCAAGACTAGAAAAATACAAATCACAAGAAGGGTCGGCCGACCCTTTATGTAGTGTAACATCACGAATTTTCGTAAAAAATTTAAAACTTTTGAAACTGGCATTAAATACAAAATTTATAGATATGGAAATAATAATTGTTTGATTACGATAGCTTTAATTAAAAATTCGTTAGTACTAAATATAATTTAATTTATGTTTTAGCAGCATTGTGACAATGACAACTTTAATACATAAATTATGAACATGATTATGGTAATAGACGAACTAACAGGTCATTAATGTGATGCGATACTTTTTCTTGAAAAGATACTGACAGTTTGACTTTTGATGAACAAGGGTGTCCTACAAGGTACCCTCGAGTTTACTTAGTTGTGATGCTAACGCATTTGAAAATTCTATGTGCAGACAACAAGTAAAAGGTTCAAAAACTGCATAGTTTAAAAGTACGTGTGTAATTCAATTCAATGTCAAATAAAAAATGTTGTGAATTCTTTTGTGAAAACAAGTATCTTCAGGTATGAAATGTCTAGTGCAGCTTACTGGTTTTTTTTTAACGTTGTCTTACAATTTATGAAAGTTGGAAACAATGACATCTAAAAAGTATACATGCTATTTATGTTTATTGTCATAATCCAATGATGTAGTTCTAGTTTGGCTTTGGTCATCGTCTTAAGATAACTAATACTTGTAAAGTATTAATGTCGTAAATGTATCGCCAACTGTCAAAAGCATTGCATTTAAGAGCTAGGGTATGGAGTACATGGAAATAGCATGGTTTTTATGCTAGTTACTATTCATTGGTCTTGTTGGAAATTCACAAGTGTAAGCTCTTACAATATTATATTTTTATAAATGGAGAAAATAGAAACTATGATTAATATATTAACCAAGTCAATCCTATAGTTTTCTATCCTATATAATAGTTTTAAAATTGCAAACTATTACAAAATATATGAGAGTTTACAATATTGAAATGATATAAAAAACGAGACTTGATATGTGGATAAACTTAAGCCTTATTACCCTAAAATGCGATCATAAAGTTAGAGCTTTAACTATTAACATGCAATCGAATGTTTTGATTTATAAAAGATCTACATGAAGGATTAGTTTTCGTTATAATTGGTACTGACATACACTTATGTCAACAGGGTGGTGAGTTCACGGTCATTAAAGTGACATAACCCTTGAGCTGTCATGAAGATCGTAACTCGATCTTGCATTAAACACTCGATTCACAACTCAGCATGACAAGGATTGTTACCAATCCACGTAGTGTAAAATTGATGTATTATCAACTGTGTCAACCACTGTGTAATGGTTTCTATAGTGAACTCCTCCGAGCTAGCTATTGATCGACCCTCTATGTGCCAAAGTGGCATTGCCATGATTGTACTAATGGATGGGGCATTAATTGTAGAAGTTGTTCATCCCAATGCCATCTCGCTGGCACTATTATGATCATTGATAGTGATGAGTTTGGATCGTCTGATGCAACCCTAACCTTTGCCGTTGTTTTTGTTTTATGAGATTTGAATGTTGTTTATTGTTCTATTGCTTCGGTCTGTGTGGCCGATAGGCTGCCAAATTCTAGGGTTAGGAAGCTTTGTAAATGGTTTCGATCTCATGACCTGTAGGTTAATCTTGAAGGTTGCAGGTCTCGTCTTGTTGTAATGGTTTTGTATTAAGAGATTGAGTCACTGGTTTGAGTGGTTATCGAGTTGATAATTTTAAGCTTTTCATTTTTAATTTTGTATAAAACACAGCAAGTTGTAAAATGATAGAGGTATCCTAGTCTTATCTACAGCAAAGAGCTCATCGTTTTACTGGTGAATGTAAAGAACTTGGCCATTGGTTGAGAAGGTAAGCGTCCTCGAAAAGAAATAGTGATTCTTTCGTTGAAGTTTTCGATTTTCAGTTTAAAATAAATATTATAGTTGTTCTAATTCTAAACGGTTGTTTTGTCAGTTGCAGGGTTTGAAGAGTGACTTGGGAAAGGGTTTGGAAAGGAAATGTGAGCTTCCATTCCTGGTAAGCTCCGGGTCTCAAACCCTCGTAGGTGCCTTTCGACTTTGGTTGATGTGGTTTCAAGATAATGAGTAACAGTGTTTCACCATGCCTCAGCATTGTCTGTCAGTTGAAATACTTTGAAGACCCTTCTGTTATTCAAATGATGTTTGTATGGGGTTGTTCCCTTCATTTTTTTATATGATACTCGGTCTTAAACTTTGATGCCTAGCTCGTCGAACTGGGAGTTCTATTACTCGTTAATATTGAGGGTTTTTGGACTTGTTTAAAATGTTTAAACTTGGGAATAACCTGTGCGATTTTCATTTTGGAAACATGTTGTAATCTTTTTGTTTCTGAGAACAATGGTTTTCCATCCTGGAGTGGGAATTTGTAATGGTTTAAACCTTGAGCCATGACCTGCTGGTTTATGTTATGAGAAATGAAAAAAGGAGCCGAGGCTCGTCTACTGTAGATACTATGTTTTTCTTCTCGGCAATGAAAATAAATATATTGTTTCGTTCTGTGCTATTCGTTTGTTTGTAAGTTTGAAAACTGTTGATTGATATCGTGACTTTTGAGCTAGGTTAGAGTCCAAATGCTTGTCATAGATGATAACTCTATAATGTGTAATGACGAAATGGTTTTCTTTTGTTTGTAATGGAAAAGAACAGGGTCAAACCCTAGTTTGAGTCTTGTCTTTGAAAATAGATAAGTGTTTGAATATGAACTTCTAAAAAAAGGTCTTTGAAGCGAAAAACTATGATTCGATCCATAGTTTGTGTAGATTGTAATTGTTTATGTTGCAAAATGATGGTAATGGGAATCGAAATTCTAACTAGGTCTTGATATGAACTAAGTTTTTGGAAATCAAATATATGCAGTTTATAATATATATAGTTTATAAAATATATTAATAAGTTGAAAGAGACGAAATAAGGTTTATCATATTTTCATTATTTGATTGAACTAAATAATCAAAGGCAATGGTTATAGTGGGAAATGAAAACAATGTGTGTATGTGAAATGTGAAAACTATGTAATGACTGTTAGTTGCAGCTTTGATATAATGAACACATTTATTTATTTACAGCATTACTAATTATATTGCAGACATGATAGGATGTATGGAAATTTGAATTTCATTTATTTCTTATCTACATAGTAGAGGTAAGAAATTATAATATATTTATACAGGAAGTAAACAATGTTGTTTGTAATGAAACAATGGAATAGGCTATAATATTTAGGTATTATGCAGAACTCTCTACTATTATTAACTATAGGACATAAACTAATAAACATATAAATTACTATATTTATCTATCGAATCAATGGCAATTTGCCTATCTTTCATCTATACTTAATTTGTGTATCTACACTAGAGTACGATGCATAAAAAAACATGTGGAAAAATGTAGATATTGGTTTATCAATTCAAATCATCATTGAAACTTTAACATGCAGACTTTCAAATAGAATCAGAACACATTCCTTCTTCAAAACAGAGATTAATAATTTTACTTAAACAAAACTAATAACTGAAAGAAAGTAGAAACTGTAAAACCTGGATAAAATCTATAGGGAACAAACAACCCAAGAAGACTGTTCCAACCAACCAATTCCTGAAGACAGTCATGTACTTGCCTTAGGACTCCCGAGCCTATTCATTGAAGCACCGGGAGGAAGAAACTTAGGACTTTAGGATCTCTTCTTGCAGTAGCAAATACTATCTAATATTCAAGAGATAGTAGCCCAAGGGATCTGGTCCAGGACCTCTAGTTCTCCCTAATAAATCTAGTATGTAGACTTGTGATTGCACTCACAGCTAGACTCCCTATTCGAATCTCTAAGTGATCACCTGATGCACATGAGGAAATATTCCTGCAGAAATATTGTGTAAGAGCTGCCTACTCAATTCGAACTTGCCTTATGTAGGATGCCTAGGCCTTTTCAGTTGTTACTTGGTCATTAAATGAGCTTCCTTCCCACTCCCACCACTTGGGCTATAATTCCATCTTTTTAGGGGTATTTGTCCCATAACCAACAGCTAGTGGTGTGGTGCAATTGCTGTCATCTGTCCCACACCTTCCGACGGCTTCCATTCCTCCTAGTGGGTCAGTGAACACTCATTTAACAATCCCCTTGGGTGTTTGTCTCCTAATTAATTTATTTAAATAATAATAATCAATAATTACATTCATCCTTGATCATAATTAGAAAACTTTGTAATTAAATTTAACATAAAGTATTTTGCAAATAAAATAATAATTTTCAGAAATTTGGGTAGGTGACATACACCCACCCTTAAGTCTCAACATCGTCCTCGATGTTGGTTAATCACTCCTTGAGTATTCCTGAAATAGAGTTGCGTATGCTTCCTGCATACTACTCTCCAACTCCCAGCTTTCCTCTTCTGGGCTAAGGTGCTTCCATTGCACCTCCACTTTCGCAATGGTGCGATTCTAGAGAATAGTTTCCCTCCTTCTGAGGATACAATCCGGTTCCACCGGAAAATATCCATCTTGTCCCACCTGTATATCATTCCAGTTTACAACATGAGTAGCATCGTGTACATACTTCTTTTAAAACAATATATGAAAAACATTATGTATTTTTAAGTTTGGTGGCAAAGCTAGCTGATATGCCACTGGTCCAACTTTGGACAATATTTCAAAAGGACCATAATACCTGGGTGCCAACTTGGCACAGCTTCCCAATTTCAATGAACTCTTTTTCGGTCTTACCTTGAGGAATACAAGCTCACCAACCTAGAACTCTTTATGAGTCCTTTTTAAATCTGCTTGACTCTTTTGTCTATCTTGGGAAGCTTTTAAATTTCCTTGTACCTGTTTCACAATTAGTTCTAACTCCTACAATAATCCAGGTCCTAAAACAACTCTATTTACTAGATCATTCCACAAAACAGGTGTATCACATTTCCTACCATAAAGAATCTCAAAAAGACTAAGTCTGGCCGATGCATGATAATGATTATTATAAGCAAATTCTTCTAAGTGCAAGTAGTCTTCCTACTTACTAGGCTGATCCTTAACATACATTCTTAATAAATCTTCTAAAACTCGACTTACCCTTTCTGTCTGTCCATCTGTTCATGGATGAAATGTTGTACTAAAATTTAAAGTTGTATTCAACCCCTTAAATAGTGACCTCCAGAAGTTTCCGGTAAACTTAGAGTCACGATCTAAAATTATTACTTTCGGTATCCCATGTAGTCAAAAAATCTGTTTCATAAAGATTTATGCAATGTCTGGAGCCTTATGAGTAGTCTTCACAGGTATGAAATGTGCTACTTTGCTGAGTTTGTCCACTACCACCATGATAGAATCATGTTGTTTCTAATTTTTAGGTAATCCAGTAATAAAGTCTATGCTGATCACTTCCCATTTCCAACTTGGTATCGGTAATGGTTGCAACAATCCAGCAGGATGTTGGTGTTCAACCTTCACTTTTTAACAATCCAAACATTTAGCTATGTACTCTGCTACTTCATCCTTCATTCTGGGCCAATAGTATTCTTTTCTTAGCATGGTAATAGTCTTTTGATAACCTCGATGACCAGAATAATGACTTTTATGCATCTCATTTAATATCAGAAATTTTATTTCCGGTATGTCTGGTACATACAATTTGTTTTTATATAGTAATAGCCCATTTTCCTTCATGCTGTATTTTGCCATGAAATTTTCAGAACTGTTGTTTGTTGTCTTTTCCTTCATTTTTCTGTATTCTTCATCTGTTTCACTCTTTTCAAGAATCTGATTTTCCAAATCAGTTGAATAAGTACTAATGGCTGAAATAAAATTCATTTTTTCCTTACGACTCAAGGCATCAACAACCTTGTTCTCCTTTCCTTTAATATGCTGAATTTTGAAATCATACTCTTCTTTACTTTTGGAATACACTAGAATGTCATCTATAAACACAACAAAACTTGTCTAAGTATTTTTGCAGAATATTATTCATAAAACACATAAATACAACTGGGGCATTAGTCAAGCCAAATGGCATGACTACGAACTCATAATGTCCATACCGAGTTTTGAAAGCTGTCTTGAAAATATCTTCATCCTTAACCCGTACTTGATGATATCCTGATCTTAGATCAATCTTTGAATATATCGTTGCTCCACGCAGCTGATCAAATAGATCATCTATGCAGGGCAACATATACCGATTCTTGATCGTCATCTTATTAAGCTAGCGATAATCTATGCATAGCCTTAAGGTTCCATCTTTCTTCTTAACAAAGATGACAGGTGCTCCCCAAGGAGACACACTGGGTCTAATATACTTCTTATCAATAAGTTCCTTCAAATGTGATTTCAATTCGTTTAATTCCAGTATATTCATTCTGTATGGAGCTTTTGAATTTGGTACTGCTCCTGGTATTAATTCGATGGTAAAATATAAATCTCTTTTAGGACGTAATCCTGGAATCTCCTCAGGAAATACATCCTTAAAATCCTTTAGGACAGGTATGTCCTCTAATTTCAGTTTGTCCTCTTTACCAATGAACTCATCATTTACTACGTTTACTGCAAACAATTGGCATCCTTTCCTAACTTCCTTCTTAACTTGCATGGATGAAATCTGTCTAAGGGTTACCTTTCTTGGGATTCCTTTTATTTCTACAATTTTTCCTTTGTCATTTAAACATGTAAAACTTTTTTCCGTAACAATCCAGAATGACATGATGGGATTCTAACCAGTCCATCCCAACTATAATATCATAATATCCTAAAAGTATAATATTCAACTTGATTTGTGTTTGTAAATGATTCATGGATAAGGTACAACTTTCTATAAAATCAGATACTTTTCTCTTTGTTCCAGTTGCTAGTCTAACTAGCCAAGATTTACTAAACTTTTTTGTTTTCAAATTAAGACTTTCCACAATATCTAGTGATATATAACTTAAGCTAGAACCCGGTTCAATCAAAACAGTAATAGGATGATTTTGTAGCATACCTTCAATCTCTACCATGGAGATTTGATGATCTGCTTGCATGTTGTCAAGTGCTGCATTAATTCTGGGCATCTCCCTCGCCACGTCTCCAACAGTAGGTTCAGTTTGAATAGAGTTGATGTTGTTAGCCTTTCACTTCCTTAAGGGACATTCTGATGCATAATGGGGGCCTTGACATTCAAAGCATTTGATAGGTTCCTTTGGCTCATTAGTTCTGGTATTACTAGTTGCATTTCTGGGTGCTGTAGAATTCTGCTATGAATTGTTTCTGGAATTGTTCCCTCGGAAATTTGGATTCTGAAAATTCTTCCTTTGGAACCCGGAATTTCCACTGAATCTAAATTTTTTCTTTTTCTGCTCAAAGTTGTTGGGCTTATGATTTTTCCAGTTTGATAATCCTTCTCTTTTCTGATTTGTGTCATAACAGAAAACTTCCTTTCTCATTGCCTCTTCCAAGGTCTTAAGACTGTCATACTCGATTCTATCCTTAATATTGAAAGGTAGACACCTCAAGTACCTTTGGATTTTTGGTTTTTCTTCTATGAGATATGGCACATGTCTTAGTAAGTTCAGAAATTTACTATTCATTTCCTTCATGTTCATACCTCCCAACTTCAAATAGTAGAACTCTTTGGATTTTTCTTCATATTATTGTTCAGATAAATTCTTTTTTTTAAATATCATTTAAAAGTACTCCAACTTACATCTTTATCTTTGATTCCTTTTACTCTTTTGATGTCCTGCCACCAAATATCCGCTTTTACGCCTTTGATGTCCTGCCTTCAAGAACTATGAATAGTTATAGATCTGGAAGTATTTATTCATACCGGACAGCCAAGCTTCAGCTGTCTCGCCCTTCTCAGTTTCTCCATTGAAGGTTGGAGGTCTAATATTTTTGAACTCTCCAGAAATCTGCTCATATTCCTTATGATTTTTCCTTCTGGGTTTGAAATATCTTTCACTGCTATCACTAGTGTAGTTACATTTCTTTTTACGCACTTCGATAGCATCTCCTGATGAGGTTGAGCTACTTTTCACCTCACTGGTTTTTTATTTTCTGATTTTTATTAGTATGAAGCAGATCCTCAACTTTGGAGATGTCTTCATTATCTCTCTCTTGCTCCTCAGTTGGGAACTATTCAAACAACACTTGGTTTAATTGTTCTTGTGCTTGCAGAATTCTTTCATTGTCTTGTTTCACAGATCTGATTTCTGCCTTTAATTCATGAAAATCACGTAACAATTCTGACGAACTGTTATTTAGTTCACCATGACCTTCTTCTACATAATGCTGTCCCAAGCTATGGTTGTTTGGTTGAAATCTGTCATCTATATGATCAACAGAATTCTCCATACTTGTAGCTTAAAAATAATTTCTAGATAACATCATAATTCAAATTCAAATTAGTAAAGTTTTCTGATGTATAAAATTTTCTGTTGCATGTTCTTGGACCTCTTTCAGGTCTAGAGTTCGAACATGGGCTCTGATACCACATGTAACATCCTGACTTTTCATAAAAAAATTAAAACTTTTGAAAATGACATTAAATACAAAACAACAACTTTAATTAAAAAGTAGTTAGTACTAAATATAATTTAATTTCTGTTTAAGCAGCATTGTGACAATGACAACTTTAATACATAAATTAGGAACAAGATTATGGTAATCGACGAACTAACAAGTCATTAATGTGATGCGATACTTTTTCTTGAAAAGATACTGACAGTTTGACTTTTGATGAACAAGGGTGTCCTACGAGGTACCCTAGAGTTTACTTAGCTGTGACGCTAATGCATTTGAAAATTCTATGTGCAGATGACAGGTAAAAGGTTCAAAAACTGCATAGTTTAAAAGTACGTGTGTAATTCAATTCAACATCAAATAAAAAATGTTGTGATATCTTTTGTGAAAACAAGTATCTTTAGGTATGAAATGTCTAGTGCTGCTTACTGGTTTTTTTTTAATGTTGTCTTACAATTTATGAATGTTGGAAAACAATGATGTCTAAAAGGCATACATGCTATTTATTTTTATTGTCGTAAGCCAATGATGTAGTTCTAGTTTGGCTTTGCTTGTCATCTAAGATAACTAATAATTGTAAAGTATTAACGTCATAAATGTATCGCCAACCATCAAAAGCATTGCATTTAAGCGTTAGGGTATGGAGTACATGGCAATAGCATGGTTTTTATGCTAGTTACAATTCATTGGTCTTGTTGGAAATTCACAAGTGTAAACTCTTATAATATTATATTTTTATAAATGGAGAAAATAGAAACTATGATTAATATATTAACCAAGTCAATCCTATAGTTTGCTATCCTATATAATAGTTTTATAATTGCAAACTATTACAAAATATATGAGTTTACAATATTGAAATGATATAAAAAAATGAGACTTGATATCTGGCTAAACTTAAGCCTTATTACCCTAAAATGTGATCATAAATTTAGAGCTTTAACTATTAACATGCAATCGAATGTTTTGATTTATAAAAGATCTACGTGAAGGATTGGTTGTTGTTATAATCGGTATTGACATACATTTATGTCAACAGGGTTCTGAGTTGACGGTCATTAAAGTGACATAACCCTTGAGCTGTCATGGAGATCATAACTTGATCTTGCATTAAACACTCGATTCACAACTCAGCATGATAGGGATGGTTACCAATCCACGTAGTGTAAAATCGATGTATTATCAATTGTGTCAACCATTGTGTAATGGTTTGTAAAAGCAAACTAAAACCCTGTTTTGGTAGGTTGTTAACTTTGTCATCAAACACCTTTTTGGGAAAAATAAGACCATGGAAAGATAGGCTCTTTGACAAGCTAGAGCATGATAGTTCCAGATAATTTTTATCATTCTCCCATGAGTTACGGTGGGCATTTTCCCAAGGCCACCTGAACCAGTTTTCCAACAGTCATTTCCAAAAATTTCTCCAAGGTTGATCCTGAAACCATATTTTGGCAGACTTATAACTTTATCCTTAGAAATGATTAAGGAAAACTGATACCATGAATAGATAGCCACTTCAACAAGTTATATCATGATATGATGGTGCGTGCATTTTTCTCAAACCATGAATTATGGTGGGCATTCTCTTAGAGCAGTTTTGACTACTTTTTCCATACTTTGTCAATTTCCAAAGTTTCACAAACTTGGCATACCTTTCCAGAATGATGTCAGATTGCAACACTGACTTAATGATAGCACCAAAACACCATCATGTGTCTTTCTAGCCTCATCACACATTCCATGTCATCTCTTCCTATGGTGTCAGTTCTCTCTTTGAGTCTCACACATGTGAGATTTTGGCCTGCCAAAATGGAGATCAATTCTTGTATAACCAGAATGGTCAAGACTAGAAAAATACAAATCACAAGAAGGGTCGGCCGACCCTTTATGTAGTGTAACATCACGAATTTTCGTAAAAAATTTAAAACTTTTGAAACTGGCATTAAATACAAAATTTATAGATATGGAAATAATAATTGTTTGATTACGATAGCTTTAATTAAAAATTCGTTAGTACTAAATATAATTTAATTTATGTTTTAGCAGCATTGTGACAATGACAACTTTAATACATAAATTATGAACATGATTATGGTAATAGACAAACTAACAGGTCATTAATGTGATGCGATACTTTTTCTTGAAAAGATACTGACAGTTTGACTTTTGATGAACAAGGGTGTCCTACAAGGTACCCTCGAGTTTACTTAGTTGTGATGCTAACGCATTTGAAAATTCTATGTGCAGACAACAAGTAAAAGGTTCAAAAACTGCATAGTTTAAAAGTACGTGTGTAATTCAATTCAATGTCAAATAAAAAATGTTGTGAATTCTTTTGTGAAAACAAGTATCTTCAGGTATGAAATGTCTAGTGCAGCTTACTGGGTTTTTTTTAACGTTGTCTTACAATTTATGAAAGTTGGAAACAATGACATCTAAAAAGTATACAGGCTATTTATGTTTATTGTCATAATCCAATGATGTAGTTCTAGTTTGGATTTGGTCATCGTCTTAAGATAACTAATACTTGTAAAGTATTAATGTCGTAAATGTATCGCCGACTGTCAAAAGCATTGCATTTAAGAGCTAGGGTATGGAGTACATGGAAATAGCATGGTTTTTATGCTAGTTACTATTCATTGGTCTTGTTGGAAATTCACAAGTGTAAGCTCTTACAATATTATATTTTTATAAATGGAGAAAATAGAAACTATGATTAATTTATTAACCAAGTCAATCCTATAGTTTTCTATCCTATATAATAGTTTTAAAATTGCAAACTATTACAAAATATATGAGAGTTTACAATATTGAAATGATATAGAAAACGAGACTTGATATGTGGATAAACTTAAGCCTTATTACCCTAAAATGCGATCATAAAGTTAGAGCTTTAACTATTAACATGCAATCGAATGTTTTGATTTATAAAAGATCTACATGAAGGATTAGTTGTCGTTATAATTGGTACTGACATACACTTATGTCAACAGGGTGGCGAGTTCACGGTCATTAAAGTGACATAACCCTTGAGCTGTCATGAAGATCGTAACTCGATCTTGCATTAAACACTCGATTCACAACTCAGCATGAGAAGGATTGTTACCAATCCACGTAGTGTAAAATTGATGTATTATCAACTGTGTCAACCACTATGTAATGGTTTCTATAGTGAACTCCTCCGAGCTAGCTATTGATCGACCCTCTGTGTGCCAAAGTGGCATTGCCATGCTTGTATTAATGGATGGGGCATTAATTGCAAAAGTTGTTTGTCCCAATGCCATCTTGTTGGCACTATTATGATCATTGATGGTGATGAGTTTGGATTTTCCGATGCAACCCTAACCTTTGCCACCGTTTTTGGTTTATGAGATTTGAATGTTGTTTATTGTTCTATTGTTTCGGTCTGGGTGGCCGACAGGCTGTGAAATTCTAGGGTTAGGAAGCTTTGTAAATGGTTTCGATCTCATGACCTGTATGTTAAGCTTGAAGGTTACAGGTCTCGTCTTGTTGTAATGGCGTTGTATTAAAAGATTGAGTCTCTGGTTTGAGTGGTTATCGAGTAGATAGTTTCAAGCTTTTCATTTTTGAGTTTGTATAAAACACACCAAGCTATAAAATGGTAGAGGTATCCTGGTCTCGTCTACAGTAGAGAGCTCATTGTTTTACTGGTGAATGTTAAGAACTTGGCTGCTGGTCGAGAAGGTAAGCATCCTCGAAAAGAAATAGTGATTATTTCGTTGAAGTTTTTTATTTTCAGTTTAAAATAAATATTATAGTTGCTCTAATTCTAAACGATTGTTTTGTCAGTTGCAAGGTTTGAAGAGTGACTTGGGAAAGGGTTTGGAAAGGAAAGGTGAGCTTCCATTCCTAGTAAGCTTCGGGTCTCAAACCCTCGTAGGTGCCTTTCGAATTTGGTTGATGTGGTTTCAAGAGGATGAGTAACACTGTTTCACCATGCCTCGGCATTGTCTGTCAGTTGAAATACTTTGAAGACCCTTCTGTTATTCAAACGATGTTTGTATGGGGTTGTGCCCTTCGTTTGTTTATATGATACTTGGTCTTAAACTTTGATGCCTAGTACATCGAACTAGGAGTTCTAATACTCGTCAATGTTGAGGGTTTTTGGACTTGTTTAAAATGTTTAAACTTGGGAATAACCTGTGCAATTTTCATTTTGGAAACATGTTGTAATCTTTTTGTTTCTGAGAACAATGGTTTTCCGTCCTAGAGTGGGAATTTGTAATGGTTTAAACCGTGAGCCACGACCTGTTGGTTTATGTTATGAGAAATGAAAAAAGGAGTCGAGGCTCGTCTACTATAGATACTATGTTTTTCTTCTCGGCAATGAAAATAAATATATTGTTTCGTTCTGTTCTATTCGTCTATTTGTACGTTTGAAAACTGTTGATTGATATCATGACTTTTGAGATAGGTTAGAGTCCAAATGCTTGGCGTAGATGATAAATCTGTAATGTGTAATGACGAAATGGTTTTCTTTTGTTTGTAATGGAAAAGAACAGGGTCAAACCCTAGTTCGAGTCTTGTCTTTGAAAATAGATAAGTGTTTGAATATGAACTTCTAAAAAAAGGTCATTGAAGCCAAAAACTAGGATTCGATCCATAGTTTGTGTAGATTGTAATTGTTTATGTTGCAAAACGATGGTAATGGGAATCGAAATTCTAAGTAGGTTTTGATATGAACCAAGTTTTTTGAAATCAAATATATGCAGGTTACAATATATATAGTTTATAAAATATATGAATAAGATGAAAGAGACGAAATAAGGTTTATCATATTTTCATTATTTGATTGAACTAAATAATCAAAGGCAATGGTTATAGTGGGAAATGAAAACAATGTGTGTATGTTAAATGTGAAAACTATGTAATGACTGTTAGTTGTAGCTTTGATATAATGAACACATTTATTTATTTATAGCATTACTAATTATATTGCAGACATGATAGGATGTATGGAAATTTGAATTTCATTTATTTCTTATCTACATAGTAGAGGTAAGAAATTATAATATATTTATACAGGAAGTAAACAATGTTGTTTGTAATGAAACAATGGAATAGTCTATAATATTTAGGTATTACGTAGAACTCTCTACTATTATTAACTATAGGACAGAAACTGATAAACATATAAATTACTATATTTATCTATTGAATCAATGGCAATTTGCCTATCTTTCATCTATACTTAATTTGTGTATCTACACTAGAGTACGATGCATAAAATAACATGTGGAAAAATGTAGATATTGGTTTATCAATTCAAATCATCATTGAAACTTTAACATGCAAACTTTCAAACAGAATTAGAACACATTCCTTCTTTAAAACAGAGATTAATAATTTTACTTAACCAAAACTAATAACTGAAATAAAGTAGAAACTGTAAAACCTGGATAAAATATGTAGGGAACAAACAGCCCAAGAAGACTGTTCCACCCAACAAATTCCTGAAGACAGTCAAGTACTTGCCTTAGGACCCTCGAGCCTGTTCACTGAACCACCAGCAGGAGGACACTCGAGACTTTAGGATCTCTTCTTACAGTAGCAAATACTGTCTAATCTTCCAGAGCTAGCAACCCAAATGATCTGCTCCAGCACCTTTGGTTCTCCTTAATAAATGTAGTAGGCAGACTTATGATTGCACTCACAGCTAGCCTCCCTATTCGAATCTCTCTGTGATCACCTGATGCACATGACGAAATATTCCTGCAGAAATATTGTGTAAGAGCTGTCTGCTCAATTCGAATTTGCCTTATGTAGGCTGCCTAGGCCTTTTCAGTTGTTACTTGGTCATTAAATGAGTTGCCTACCCACTCCCACCACTTGGGGTATAATGCCATCTTTTTAGGGGTAGTTGTCCCATAACCAACAACTAGTGGTGTGGTGCAATTGCTGCCATCTGTCCCATACCTTCCAACAGCTTCCATTCCTCCTAGTGGGTCAGTGAACACTCATTTAATAGTCCCCTTGGGTGTTTGTCTCCTAATTAAGCTATTTAAATAATAATAATCAATAATGACATTCATCCTTGATCAAAATTGATCATAATTACAAAACTTTGTAATTAAATTTAACATAAAGTATTTTGCAAATAAAATAATAATTTTTAGAAATTTGGGTAGGTGACATGTAGATAACTGTGAACACCAATATCCAACAATTCACCTGTATCTAGAATGGTGAACATAAGAAGGATCGGGTGACCCTTCTTGTAGTATAGAAATACTATGAAAATAATATTGGGCAGAAGAAGGGTTGGTCGCCCCTTCATTTCTGAGGGAATTCTGCAAATATTCAACCTACAAAGTATAGGCTGTCAATTCATGTATATCTTGAATGGTGAAGACTGCAAAAATAATAAGCACAAGAAGGGTCGACCGACCCTTCATTTAAAAGAGAAATGAAAAAATATTTAATCTATGAAGGTTAGGATGACAATTCCCCGCTACTGACTTCCACAGTATATGGTAGGTATCGGGACATTGGCTAAGCTATAAAATGTAAACAATATTTATCCTAAATTCCGACTGCCGACAAGAAGGATTGGTCACCCCTTCTTTTAGTAGATAATTGTGAACACCAATATCTGACAATTCACCTGTATCCAGAATGTTGAGCACTAGAAGGATCGAGCCACCTTTCTTGCAGTCTAGAACTATTATGAAAATAATAGTGGGCAGAAGAAGGGTCGGCCACCCCTTCATTCATTTATCTCGAGCCTCATTCAAAAATCAGGTGTTGGTTAATGAAATTCAACTTCAAATGACTATCATATTATACAGACAACAATTCATTTAATGATTTGTATATTTTTTACAACTTCAAATGACTGTAATAATTATCATATCGGAACACCACAAAAACCAATTTCAAAAGTGGCAATATCAAAAGAAAAAGTATGGTTTTGGAACCTGCATTTGGCACTTTTGGAAATGGATTTGGCAATTTCAGAACCGGTTTCGTCACTTTTGGAACCAGATTTGGCACTTTTGGAACCTGTTTCGACTCTTTAGGAACCGGTTTTGTCACTTTTGGAACCTTGATTTGGCACTTTCGGAATCGTTTTGGCACTTTTGGAATCAGTTTTGGCACTTTCAGAACCGGTTTTGGCACTTTTGGAACCGATTTTGGCACTTTTGGAACCCGTTTTGGCACTTTTGGAACCCATTTTGACACTTTTGGAACCTAGATTTGGCACTTTTGGAACCATATTTTGCTTATTTTAGGGTTTACAAAGGTTGTTTTTGACCCATATTCAAAGTGACTTGGACTAAAATATGTCCAAGTTTAATGAAATTGGCATTATTGGTGTTGTTGATCCATAAAACTCGTGCTTTATGACCTTTGATATCGATAAAGGTGCATTGCGGATACCCTTGTCAGTCGCATTCCAAGTTCCAATTACAATTAAAAACATTATGATTCATTGATGCATTATTGATGAAGGCATATCCACATGCATCATCTTATCTAATTTCTGGAAGCAATTGGGTTCACCATGGATAGTTCCCTCATCTATCACCCTTCATGCATATGATGGGAGACCATCACAACCTAGGAGTTTGTACCAAAATGTCTCCATCAATCTAGGGGATATATGGTAACGATTGATATCAAAGTATTCGATGCAGAACTTGACTAAAATATACTTTTGGGTCACACTTATATGTATGCCACCAAGGAGTTTTCCTCTTTATTATTCTGCATCATGATGTTTCCCTTTACTGGGAATATTGTCACCCTTAACCAAATCAATCACTATGACCCTCATACTAACAACAACCCTAAAAATGTCCTACCAACTGTAGGAAGAATGATTCAATCCCCTTACGTTGATATATTCCTAAGAGTGTACAAAGATTCCAACTTTTTAGGGGTATATTCATTCCCTCCACCTGAAATCCCAACATCGATAGATGGCCTTATGTGCACCATTTTTACCTTTGAAAATGTCTCTACCACCCCCTTGGAATCATCATAAACACCTTCTACAAGTCATGGAAATCAACAGACATTAAGTCCATCAGTGCCTCCTATCTTTCAAATACCATTCTTGTACCCCCCCATGGGAGTGCAAGGGATGTCAATTATGGCTCAGCTAAATCTACTTGTGCTCACTTTGGGAATACCTATGTGGTAACTCACTCCACCCTATCCAGAAATTGCCTCAAAACCCATATCCCACTATGAGTTTGTCCTAATACCGGCATCCACTCCATCTAGTCCGGTTACACCGTATGTACCGCACTAATGACTAAACCACCACTAGTTGTTTCTAAACCCAATAATGGGGACATAAGATAACCTAAGTTGAAAGCCCCTGTCTTGACCAACCCTCTTCTCGAACCACCATTAGATATTTCTAATCCTAAAGAAAGGGGCGTAACCCAACCTTGATTGAAATCCCTAGTAATTCCAATCACTACTCCTACAACAAGGGCCACTCCACCGTGTTCCCTATGTGGGAAAATAGTCCATGCAGCTAACCTATGCCCCATCTTGTCATAGATTAGGAATTTGATCAATACCCCTATCAGCATGACTAATGCAACACACACAATATCACGGGGCACATCTTCAACCTCATCATATTCGAATGCAACGACTATGTCCAAGTCACTGCATACCAATCACACATGCTCAATTTTCTCTGAATTTGAGAATTATATGCACCATTTTCTTGAACTCCCTCGATTTCAGGATTCCTTAGTGACCATCCACCTCAGCCTCCCTTTGGATGGTATTCCTTCACCTCAATAACATGAAACTACTTCCATAAGTGTCGTCAATACATCAGCGACAACACCAGATGCACCTGCCTCAGAAAGGGCCATCTCAATGGTAGCAACCACCAAGCCACCTATGCAAATAGAACCACAAACTAAGGCTCATGCATTGAAAGCACAACATGATGAATGTACATATTTTGGGAATTATACTCATATGATTCACAACGAGATCAGCACAATCATACTTTCCCATTCCATCCCAACCTTAACTTTGACACATGCACTTATATGTGCAAGGGTTTCACACCCATGTAGATTTTTTGGCGACACTTCCCACTTCCCTTTTCATTTTCCCATCTTACATGTCAAATGAGAACCCCCCATCAAACTTATGCAGTTGTAGGATTAGCTTCCTCAGCTCAAGGTTTTCCACAAGGATTTCTCGTTGAAGACACCATTCTCTCCTTTCCAGATACTATGATACTACATCCTCCCTGGCCTATCTACTCACCAGTGATGAATACCATGCCCCACCACAACCATCGCATGTCATCTAGACACTAGGCTATCTTCCTTAAATAGTTGGATGCCTTTCATTACCTAGGTTCCAAGAGAAGGAGGTCCCCATTATCAGAAGGGTGGAACCATCCTTCCCCATTTGAATTGTCCATTTGCATATTAAAAACAATAGTGTAACAATTTAATTTTCATATTTTTTATCTTGTGGTTGAAAATAAAACCATACTTTGTTTGGAATGCAAATGGTCTCTTGTTCAGATAACTATGCCAGCTTCATAGATGACGCAATTCGTTGGTCAATGAATCTAGAATTCGCTTCTTGGGCCATTTATATCTCATCTTAAACTCTTTACCATACCGGAGGAGTTTTCCTGGGGGCACTCACCAACAACCAAGTAGAGTACGATGCAGTCATTGGGTTGTTAAGTGATTCCATCCATCTCGAAATACACCATTTACATGCACACTTATATTCCCAGTTAGTTTTTTTCCAGCTCAACAATGTATTACGTGTCCTCAAACCACTCCTCTTTCAAAAAAAATTGTGAGTGTGCCTTCTAGTGTGACAGCCTGAAACCATTACATTCATGCATGTCCCCCATCGAGCCAACGCATTCTACGACCACATCAAAAAGGATGTGTTGGATTAGCATATGCAACATCAACCATCTATCTAAACTTACATACATAAACAAAGCATATATGTGTGTGTTTTCATCATACAAATTATGTGTAAGTACCTACTACTAAACAAAGAGCACATCAAAACTATTGGTTGTGGATCCTTATCTTATTAATTAAGAGATTGTGTTGTCTAGTCATGTTTGTACTTTAGTTTTATATGCTGTGCAAGTGGACTGTACACTCGTCCCAATGGCGAGGTGTGTGGGGGCCTTTATTTTGGTGGATGGTATAATAAAAGTACTGGAAATTTCTCTGTGGACGTAGCCCATATTGGGTCAACCATGTATATTGGTGTCTCTCTTGTATTGTGTTTATGTGTTTTATTTCTGCATCTTATTTTATGCTATTATTTTGAGATCCTATTTTTCTAACAATTGGTATCACATCCAAAGGCCTATTTGACACATAAACTCATAGGAAGGCAGGGATCTTTGTTTGAGTGGGAGCAATGGAGGAAGACATAAATTTTAGGGTCAAGAAATTTAATGGACAAAACTATCAATTATAGAAGATGCATATGGAGGACTATCTATCTCAGAAGGATCTATTCCTACCATTGTATGGAAAAAAGATGTAAGTCGACAGCTATGTATGACGAAGAATGGGAGGTTCTTGACAGAAAGGCACTAGGAACAATATGGTTTTTCCTAGATTCGTCGGTGGCTTTCAATATTTCAAAAGAAAAGACAACGAAGGATCTAACGAACACATTAGGTAAACTATATGAAAAACCCTTAGATTCCAACAAGCTATTTCGAATTAAGCGTTTATTTAACATGAAGATGTCAGAAGGTGGGTCTTTTGCTGACCATTTAAATGAATTTAATATGGTTACTAATCAACTAAGTTCTGTAAGAGTGAACTTCGATGATGAGGTTAGGGCTCTTCTAATCTTTTTCTCATTGCCGAAAAGCTGGAAAAGATTGGTCATGGATATAAGTAGGCTTTGTCTATGGTTCAAACAATCTAAAATTTGATGATCTTGTTGGTGTTATTCTTAGCGAGGAAATGTGTAGGAAAATAACATGTGAGACATCATGTAATGCATTGACCATGGAGAACAAGGGAAGACAAAGGGAGAGAGAGGAAAGAGCCTAGGTAATCATGGGAAGTCTAAGAAGGGAAGATCCAAGTGTAAACTAGGAAACATAGAGTTTTGGAACTATGGGAAGAAAGTACATCTGAAGAAAGACTGCAGATCTCTAAAGAAGAAAGGAGATGGACAGCAGGAGACTACTCAAGAAGAAAATGTAGTAGGTGATGTGTTACAAGATGTTTTGATTCTTTCATTAGATAATACTACTGATTAATAGGTAGTAGATTCATGGGCTTAATGTCATGCTATTATGATTATGTTCAAGGTGATTTTGGACATGTTTTATTGGGTGATGATGAACCATGTAAAATTGTTGGAATGGGTAAGGTACATATAAAGTTAAAGAATGGAAATGAATGGTTGATGAACTATGTAAGGCATATTCCTTCTATGAAAGGAAATCTAATCTGAACATGGCAGTTGGGAGATGTTGGTTGTTTATGTACGTTTGGAGAAATGCGGTGGAAGATCACTAAAGGATCACTGGTGATAGCAAAAGGAGACAGGATAGGTATTTTTTATTTATTTCCTCACAATACTGATTGTTCTATCTCTTTAGATTCCATAGTAATAGATACAACATTACGGCATAATAGGCTTGGCCACATGAGTGATAAGGGGATGCATATTATCCATTCAACGAAGTTGTTGCCATATTTGAAGCTGGTTAGTTTGGAATTCTGTGAGAACTGTGTTTATGGAAAAAATAAGAGACTCTAATTTCTCAAGGTTGGGAAGCAAAAGAAGAGTGAAAAGTTAGCGCTTTTGCATAAAATGTATGGGGAATGGCTCAGGAAAAATCTCTCAGTGGCTCTCCTTATTATGTTACTTTTATTGATGATGCAACTATAAAAACTTGGGTTTATTGCATTCGATAGAAATATGATGTTTTTTCCACTTTTAAGAAATGGAAAGCTTTGGTTGAGAATGAGACAGGAAATATGTTGAAGTGTCTCATATATGATAATGGAGGTGAATACTATGGCAATTATTTTAATAGTTATTGTTCATACCATGGGATTCATAGAGAGAATATATCTCTAGGAATACTATAAGAAAATGGTGTATCAGAAAGGATGAAAAGGATTATCATGGAGCATGCAAGGTGTATAAGATTGCATGTAGGGTTTCCCATACAATTTTGCATAGATGTTGTAGATACTGATGTTTACTTAATAAATAGAGGGTATTCAAGATCCTTGGATAGTGGCATTCCAAAGGAGGCATGGACATGTAAAAAGGTAAACTACTCATTTATGAGAACTTTTGGTTGTGAAGCATTTGTCCATATTGATAAAGAAAATAGAACAAAGCTTGAAGCTAAATCCAATAAGTGCACCTTTGTTGGATATGGGGTTGATGATTTTGGTTATCTTTATGGGATTATTAATATTAAAAAATCATTAGGAGTAGAGATGTGGCAAAGAAACAGGAAAATGAAAACACGGAATACATAGTGCTTGATGAAATGAAAGAAAATGAGGATCTAAATGTGCTTGAAAATGAAGAACAATAGCAGGTACTTCAAACTCCTGCAAGTGTTAGAAGATCTACCAGGTTAAGTAGACCCCCTAAACGATACTCTCCTTCACTATATTATTTATTGATGACTGATTCTAGTGAACCATAATGTTACGAAGAAGCAATGCATGTGGAAACTAGAAAGAAGTGGGGGCAATGCATGAATGAGGAAATGGAATCCTTGGTAAGAAACTAGACATGGGATTTGGTTCAATTACCTGCAAGTAAAAGAGCATTGTAGGATAAATGGGTTTACAAGGTGAATGAAGAATATGGAGGCAAGAAGTGATACATAGAAATACTTGTTGTAAAGGGGTTTGCACAAAAGAAAAGTATAGATTTTGATGAAATAATTTCTCCTATTGTTAAAATAACTTCAATTAGCAGTATTTTAAGTCTAGTGGTGGTAAAATATTTGCATCTGGAATAGTTAGATGTAAAAAAAACCTTTCTCCATGGGGATTCATGGGAAGATATTTATATGCAACAGCCATAGGGGTATGAGGTCAAAGGGAAGGAGAATTTAGTATGTAGGTTGAAGAAGAACTTGTATGGCCTGAAGCAAGCTCCAAGGCAGTGGTATTTGAAATTTGGCAAGTTTATGACAAAAAAAGGTTATAGTAGATGTCACTCTAACCACTATGTTCATTTCAAGAGGTTAGATATTGGAAGATATATTATCTTGTTATTGTATGTGGATGACATGCTTGTTGTAGGGTCTAACATGTAGGATATAAACGTTCTCAAAAGGAAATTATCTAATTCATTTGCGATGAAGGATTTGGGTGCTGCAAATAAAATCCTTTGTATGAGAATAAAAAGAGATAGGAAAAATAACAAATTGACATCATCTCAAGGTGAGTACATAGAAAAGGTGTTGGATAGATTTATAATGTAGGATGCAAAACCAGTCATTACACCTTTGGACATCCGTTTCAAACTAAGTAAGAAGATGCGTCCCAAGACATAGGAAGAGATAGAAAACATGTCCAAGGTTCCCTATTCATCAACAGTTGGAAGCTTGATGTATTCCATGGTGTGCAGAAGACTAAATATTGCACATGCAGTGGGAGTTGTGAGCAGGTATATGAACATTCCAGCTAAAGAAAATTGGAATCCGATAAAGTGGATTCTCAGCTATTTGAGAGGTACTACTACTCTTGCATTATGTTTTGGAGGTTCAAACATTGTTCTATAGGGATATGTTGATGCAAATATGGAAGGTGATAAAGATAGCAGGAGGAGCACCACATGTTATGTTTTTAGTAGAGGTGGAACAATAGTAAGTTGGATTTCGAAACAACAAAAGGCTGTTGCACTTTCAATGATGTAACTAGAGTACGTTGTTGCTAAAGAGGCTAGTAAACAGATGATTTGGCTATAGAGTTCCATGGGGTAATTGAGTAAGAAGCAGGATAATAGAAAGTTTTACAGTGATATTCATAGTTCTATTCATTTTTCAAGTTGTACAGTGATAGTGATAATAGCATATTATACACTGATGGTGATGGTGATTGAAAAAACTGACAATATTGGCGATAAAGAGACTCAATGACATTGATCAAAGGTAACCAGGGGTTGCATCCAAAAGAGTAAGGATTATCATAGTTTTTTATGGATCAGGGAACTATTTGTACATAAATAATAATTTCTAGGATACCCATAGGTTTGAGTGTGTCAAGGAACAAATTTTATGATGGGTGGGATTCCCACGGTTTGGGGTGAATTGAGGAATCAATTTTATGATTGGAGGGGTTCCTACGGTTTTGTGTGAATCAAGGAAAATTTTCAATGATGATATGAGGGTTGTTTGCAAATGAAAATATGGATTCTCCATGAATCAATTCTATGCAGGCTATTCCTATGGGAAGAACCGAATAGAATTAGTTTCTTCAAAGGGTGGGGGCTCCATTTTTTTCATAATGAGCATGATGATATGAAGAAGAGTGTAGATGGTAGATTAATCATGGAGGTATGAGTGGTTAACTATGAGTCTTGATCTTAACATGTGCCGAGGAATATGATGGCATGAACTGATGAAGGTGGGGTAGTAAATGCGCAACTTTAAAATGATGAAATATGGGTCAATATTATCAATGTGGATCACATTCGTTGGACTCATGGGGGGTTAGCATCACAGGCATTAAATTATAATAGGGATGCAATGGTGCGAACACCCATGGGGGGGGGGGGGATTCTCTTCTCATAAATCACATTGATGGCACATCATTACTGGGATTAGAAACCTATGGTTAGCAGCGGTAATATTGGTAAATGCAATGTAAATAGAGGGAAAACATTTTCTATATGCCAATTTGGGTGCGATACCTATGATACAAGTCTTGTGCCATTAATGAAAGGGTTGAAGTATCATTGTCTTTTTCATTCTCCTACACACATGACACCAATACCCAAGTGTAATAAAATACATGAAAAAGGTATTGGCAATGCCAAAATATTGACCAAAAACATATCGCACCTGTGTAGTGCATCCGAAAAATAGGTGGTGGATGAAATTGTCTATATCAAAGAGTGAGTAGTGCCACTGTGTATATTGCGATGTGTTGATAGTGGTGGATGAACCTATTGTTTGGCCATATCAAGGGTTTGAATATTGGTCCAAATATATATAAATTAGGGTGGGTCCCATACACTTCATCTTCCAATAGAGTTAGGGGCTAGGTGGAACTGAGGTCTATGGAGTGTAGCCATAGATTTCCATATGATAAAGGAAATGAAGAGTCGATAGGGTCCTCCTCCACCTATGAGGAAGGTACCATTTCAAGTACACGGACTAGCCACAAGGCCACGCCAGAGAGATGTCGCAAGAGTAGATGAAGTGGCGCCAAAGGTAGTGCAACCACTAGATATCAAGGTGGACGACGAGCCAGGACCAGAAGGGGAGCTGTGAGTGCTAGGCACTTTGTATTTTGTATATGGATTTGGTCGCCATTTTTTATTTTGTATAGATGGAGCCTATGGGAAACCGGTTTTTTATGTACCCCCATAAGGCATACGATTCTATGTATTTTATGGCCCATGGGGCACATGTTGTACATGCCAAACATTTTTTTTGGTTATATATATATATATATATATATATATAAATGAATTAACCCAAAATTCAATCAATTTCACATCATGAGAGTAACAAACTTGCATTCATAAACGCAATTATGAAATTTTATCATAACAATATTCAAGCAATTTCACCATGGAAGTAAAAAAACATAAATTCAACCTTGAAATTTTAAATTAAATCATAAAATAACTATGAAATTTTCTCTACCTATAAAGTAGTGAAATGCCAACTTTGGATACAACATTGCATGAAAAAATATGTACTTATATAAGGAAATAAAATGAATTTAACATCACAGTTTGATTGAAGTGTTATCAATTTCCTCATCATCTCGTTAAGCCTCGTCATCCTCACTCTAACTTCATGGTAGTGTATTTCTAGTTTTAGCATATGGGAGACTTTATTAGTGATTTGGGGACTCTCATTTCACACTGATTCATTTTTCATGAATAAATAAAATATTTGGTATGTGATTGATATACATTTATTTTTTCATAATTTTCTACACCTGCTTTTGTTTTCCCCTTTTACATTTCCCTATTATTTCTTAGGTGATCATCATTATAACCTTCAAAATTAGATCCATCTAAAATAATATCTATAACAAGGTAAGTACATAATTAAATACTTAGTGAAAATTAAATAGAATATAAATGAAATAACCATATAGTGTAGAGAAATAAAAATGTCCATATTACACATAGATATTTAGGATAGAATTTTGTCTAGAATTATTTCATCCAAATTGAACAACTAGATGTTCATCATATCGACCACCAACATGTCCACTGCACTCCCAATCTTGACCATGAAATTAATGAAATGCTACAATCTCCTAGTGAATTTCTGGAATGTCATGGCCATGGGTCCCAAACATAGGATTTGTCATCCTTACCTCATCTTTCTAGTGCACAGTGAATAAAACCTAGACATATTCATGTGGATGAAAGTGTTCTAGCAACCCTTGAAGGTAAGTTACCTAAGTGAACTATTGATTGGAAGTGCGACAAAATTATTAGAGACCTTTTTTAATCTAAAAGTGATGCATCTAAATGTCAGTTATTTTTGGCATTGCTTAAATCACATAGTTTAGTTGTTGGTAGGAAAATTGTTGGCATAAGGATAGTTAAAATTTCATATACCACTAATCATGTTGTCAAAAATATCAGGTTTCTTTTAATGTAGTTGGAAATAATGCTTGTTCAAAGGATCCTAATGCAACAAATTGTGTATTGTCAGAATTGATTGTAAATAAGACCACAAGGCAACATTGTTTGCTCACACACACATCTAAATTTTTTAAAGTAACTGGAAGAACCCTTCGAAAGTATTATATTAGAAAATAAATCCTTGACAACCATTGTTGAGAAGATTATTGGACCTTCATTGGTATGATTCCTCGTTGTAATTTGCAATTAATTGAAGCTATAAAGGGATTCGTCAAATTTTTTTAGCATGAACATACTAGGCAATCATCCAATCAAAAGGATGTTCTAAAGTTTAGAAGAGGTTCTAGTGACCATGAACCCCACATTAAACAATTTTTTGACATGTCACAGACATAAATCTATGAGAGACTCAAGAATAAGAACATGGAATTAAATTAAAATGAACATAATATATATGTAAGAAATAATAATAATTATCTAAGTGTCATAACCCTTCATGAATAGTCACCAAGGTGCCCCTTTATGGAATATATATACAGGCCCTCTCATTTTAATCTAATATCCATCTCATATATATTATTCAATCAATATTTGATTATCCTCTATAGTATATTTTCTTTTATCCTTTTTATGTTGGATGTTTCTTTAGTCAATTAGATTTAGTTCATTACATTGGAACCAAAGCTTATTTTTTTTATCCATCTTTTCGCCACTCTAAATTTTTAGATATTCTTTGAACTCCATGTCCTCAACCATATGTTGTCCCTTTGATATTTATATTTATAATTTTTTTGAATAAGTAGTCCATTGCAAAATAAAATCAATTAAAATCAACAATGAACAATCCGCAACCATTTTGTAAAAGAGCAAAACATAGAGTAAGAGACAATAATCCATGGAGGACATATATATATTAAATAAGATTAGATGAGATAGATATTAGATTATAGTGAGAGGGTCCATATACATATTCCCTAAAGGGGAACTTAAGTGACTATTCATGAAGGGTTACAACCCTTAAATTATTATTATTATTATTATCATTAGATTGCCACAAAATATCAGATTGGGGTGGTCTAATGCAATTATAGTAAAAAATTTATGTTTTACACTTCACAAATCATATCATCTTGTATCATCAACTATCACAACCACGAGAAGGTAGAACAATCCAAACAAGAGCGAAAGTCTTCCCATAAATATTCTTTGAGGACAAAGCATTTCTAAAGGGGATGGTGATTTAATGAAAGGTTCATAACCCTTCATGAATAGTCACCAAGTTGACCCTTTAGAAAATATATATACAGGCCCTCTCATTATAATCTAATATCTATCTCATATACTCTTATTCAATATATATTTTATTATCCTCTATGGATTATTGTCTTTTATCCTAAATTTTATGTTGGATGTTTCTTTAGCCAACGAGTTGTAGTTTGTTACATGAGCCTAGGCCATATATAGTTTGAGAAATGAAAACCTTCATATGTTAGAATATGCAAAAGTCCTAACAATGTTGTTCTAGATATCACATAGAATTTGGTTATTATTATTATATGTATATACACATCCGTCGTGTTTTTCATACTAACCATGTGAATGAATGGCCCACTATTCCACCACCAATATCATCAAGATACTTTATTCATAAAATGAAATTATGTGTTCAAGGCCATATTGACAAAAATATTATCTAAGATGTTGTTTAGATGGGACATGCTCTAGGTGTAGTGGATATGCATTATTGAGCCAATGCATTCATGAAAGTGAGGGTCATGAATTTGGTAGAATGGTGGTTGACATGAAGAGTTTCAAATATGTTACTTATGAAGTAGATGGTAGAAAAGAAAAAATAATATGGTTTCATCGTTTTTTTTGTTCGGCATCTAGTTTCATCATGCAAAAAAACATTATGACGATTTGTTTTTGTTATGCATCTGGTTTCATCATGCAAAAAAACATTTAATAGAAATATTGTTGAAAAACATTTAAAAGCACAACAATTAACAAATAAAATGTATTAAGAGAATATAAAATGATGCAAAAATAGCTTATTGAAGCATTAGGATCTCTGTCCATGAGGCCTTTTCCTTTTTCTGCTACTCTAATATAGTTGCTTTGCATGTGAGTTAATCATCATGCAAAAAAAATATTCATCTTCGATTCAGAGTCCACGAACAATGGAATAAATCAATTCAAATTTTGCGATATATAAAATACTATTGCAAATTCAAAAGTAGAAACCATTAATTCCAATCATGTTCACCGACACAACCTAATTGTTGTTCACTACACAGTCATCTGATTGTATTAATTGCATATAGAAAGATGCAAAACAAATTATTGAATCATTAAGATCACTAATGCCCATGATGCCTTCTCCATTTTCTCCTGCTCTAATATCGTTTCTCTGCATGTTATTTAATCATTATGCAGAAAACATTATTCATCATCTATTCAGAGTCCAAGAATAATGGAATAAATCAATTCAAATTTTGTTATAACAGTGCCAAAAGAAAACTCTCCTAATAGGGAGCTAAAACCTCCAACAACATAGGAAATATAATTCTTGATTGAAACAACACTAAAGTGTGGTTCATGTGCTCTACGCAATGGAAATTGCACTATGGGTATCCCAATTCCCAGCCTGTAGTTCAAGTGCAATACATATATTTCATTTACAAGGTCAATCTTGATAAAAATGAATGGACAATTGCCATTTTTATCAAGATTCTTGTGGCCATTATGATCACAACCCAAGAGTAGAAACCCTCAACTCATTAAACAAGTAATCCCTTCATGCATCACCTTGCACCAATGTTAGATGCAAGAAGATGTGTCCTACGTGCAAATGGACAAGTACATCAAGTTGAAGCAAGAAAGCAAGGTCAACAATTAGGAAACTAGTCTTCACAAATCCAAAATGGCATAAATGAGTCTACAGTTGAAACATAAATGTAAAGGAGTGGCTATTACTAACAAAAATTGCAGAATTGCAATCGAATATTGTAAGTTTAACAGAAAAAACTGCATGCATTCAAACTAAATCTAATCAGTTGCAATGGTACTTGAGCTTTGATTCCAGTTGGGAGGAAGAAGAGAGATTCTAGCTGACACAAATGCAGAACATTAATATCTAAACTAGGAGATGTAGAAAAACATAGAAAATATTTGATGAAGAGGGTAAACTATTTGAATAATATGTTAAAAATCCCTAATACAATATCATTTTTTCGTTAGGCACAATCCAAACACTTAGTATAAATAATATGAAAACATTAAAACATTTGATACACGTTTAAATGTGACTTATACTTGTAAGCCACATCATCATACATCTAAGTTTTTGGAAGCATCAACTAGTAAAGGAAAGAAAAAAATTCTTAACCAAAATCCTATACAAAAATCAATATATAGAGGCTACAAGATGATGAGGGAGGGTAAAACTAGAAAGGAACAAAACCTTCAAACTATAGTTCATGCAAAATAACTAAATTCCTTAGTTGCTATGAAAAAATAGACTAACATTCAATGGATTTCACTGGATAGTTACCAGCTCAGGACTTCCCTTGAGTATAGGAAAATTTTAGATAGAAGGATCAAGAGAGTAGAGTTATAAAGTAATAATCATGCCTATATTTGAGCACAACCGACAAAATTTGGCAGATATGATAGCTTAACATGATTGCAAAATCAAATCCTACAAAATGAAATCTGAGCATAGGAAAGGACTAATCTCTTTCAAATCCATAGAGATTCCAATATTTTTATGGTTATCAAACAATAGTGAATCCATACAGAGATTCATACAATTTCTAGAAGAGAAATTTCCTTCTATTATATAGTATGGCATTGAAGACAGCTATCAAGTTGCTAAACGGAGAGGAAAAAGAATAAAACAAAATAATTTTGGAGATCAGGTGCCTCAATTTTCCTTGGAAATACTATTATGTGAATGCTCTATATAATAGGAATAATCGTAGGGATGACGTACAATTGGGCCAAGTACTTGTTAAAAAGAATGCAAGAAAACTAAAAATATGTTTTTCGACTAAAATATAGCTGCATAATACTTGAATTTGGCTTTATATAACCAAGAATTCTACTATGAAGGAAACAGACAAGTAAAGAGGGGGAAACCCACATATTCCATTTGTTTTCTAGCTTAAGGAAATTGGACTACCATAAGAAACAATCCAAGTGTTATTTGAAGGAAGAAAAAACATGTGTATATAAGTTCCAAATTAAGGCAAATGGGATAAAAAAGGAAACACTCAAAGTGTTATTTGAAGGAAGGGAAAACTTATGTGTTCAATTGTGTTTAAAATAGTTTCCAAAAGTAGTTTGTGAAATCAATCAAGATGAACCCAAAGAAGAAGTAGAACAACAACTAAGTAGGAAATCACGAAGTGTTTGCACAATTTCTTAGAGGTGTTTAGATATTTTTCATTGTTTAGTTAGGATTTTGTTCACGAGACTGCAGATCTTTGTATCGTGTTCTCAAGGTTAACAGTTACCATATTCACCACCTGAGGGTGGAGATCCTGGATCCAATAAGATAGAATCTGCAGATTTTTCAATCCACACCAAATTCTACAGGATCTAGCAACATTTTGTTGTTGGATTAATTTCCAATTGTCATAACCATTTTGATAGTAGAAAAACCTACAAGAAATGTATCTTGTGGTAAGAAACAACAAAAACGCCTATGGAAAAAATTTGTTGCAACAGGAAATGTTTCCCATAGGATATGAAAAAGAGCAACAAGAAAAAAAGAAAATTAGCAGTAATTTAGGAGAGAAATACCCACATGGATTCCCCACAACCAATGGATACTTGAGGACGCATAGGCCCGCTTGTTCTTTTATTTTTATTTATCTCTTCCTCACTACAAAAGCATTTTGGACCCTAACTTTTCTCATGTTTCACTCTCATGCTTGGTCGAGGTTGTGATTTCATTCTCCGAACGACTTAAGGATATTTATCTAATCCCCAAGAGCTCACATAACCTTCTTGATCTATTGTGCAAGCTCTCAAGTGGGGGAAAAAACCAAAGCCTTCCATTCCAACAAGCCATAGTTGAGTTGCTACGGAATTTCAGAGTAGAAAGTCATTGTCTTGCCCATTCTATATTGGGCCTACTGTAGCACATAGCCAAAAGACAAACAATCAAGCAGAGACTAAATATGATGGGAATCCAGACCAAGCTCAGAGATAGTTGATATTGAACCAAGAGACCCAGAAATATGCAAGAAATTAACGCAAATTTACAGATAAAACTTTGGAAAATATAACAGGTCTCGGGACTGAAACAAGCTTGTAACATGCATGCTACAAGAGTAGACATGGGAATAAAATATGAGAAAATATGGAGCATATGAATAGGTGGAAAAAGACATAAAAGAGTCAACTGCGTGCATTCCTAGAAGCAGAACTAGACCTTTCCCTTGCATTATGAACCAAAGTCAATAAAACCACTACAATATATCTAAAATGAGGTTTTATGAGGGGAAGCATGAAAAAGAGACCACAGATACTTTTCATCAATTGGTTATCAATAAAATACTTCCAAATGGCTATGAGCCTCCATGTTCAAATACTTTTCATCAATTGGTTATCAATGAAAGACAACTTGCATGTCCTCCTATTTATAACCATGAACCCCAATAAGAAGGTTATGAATCAAGCACAAGGCTCACACTTTTTAATAAAATGGGAAAGAGGGCATGTGCCATCAACAAAAAATTCAATAGTTGCCCAAATTCAACTAACAATTCGAGGCAGAATTACAAGTGAGGAGAGTCATGGCATGTGTTAAGACAAACAAAAAGGTAGAATCATTGGACGAAAAAGTACAAGAAATCCCTCTCCTCTGTTTGGGTACATAGGGTACTCCCAAAAGACTGAACACCTAGAGAAACCAGTTCACAAAAATAGATCACAGATCGATACACTGATGTTTTGATGTGGTTAAAACCCTCTAGAGGGAAACAGTCCATGACCCCGTCCAAATAGCTTCTACCGAGCAGTTTATTATGTAAAAGAAAGAAAGTTACAAATGAGCTTCTCATAATCGATCAACTAGCCAATGACCCTCCATGCTCTTTAAATAGAGATCATGGACCAATCGGGTTTTAAGCCATGGATCAAGGGTAGGTATGATCTAAGGGAAGTTGAACTGTCGGATCACTCTATGTCTAGAACATATCGTGATCATCGGATTAAATATTTACAAATGCATACTAAAGAAACACACTTTACCTAATGGATATATTACACAAGTTGATCTTAACTAACTCCTAAGTGTATAAATATCCTAACACCCCCCCTTAAGAACAACTTGGGATAGGATTGAAGGATTTACAAAAGTGACACTATTAGGAGAAGGAAGGAGGCATTAGAGCCTATCCCCCCTTAATGACAAATTCATGAACTCCTAACATAGATTGAAGTTTAGAAAAATTCACTTATGTAAGAGGCTTGGTGAAGATGTCTGCAACTTGATCATCTATAGGGAAAAAGATCACTTCAAGAACACGATCATGAACAAGATTTCTGATGAAGTGCATATGTAGCTCAATGTGTTTGCTGCATTGATGTAGAACTGGATCTTTGGCAAGCTTGATGGCACTTTGATTGTCGCAACAAAGTGGAGTAGGATGTTGTTGCTCGAATCCCAACTCTGAAAGGATCTGTCAAAGCCATAAAGCTTCCTGACTGGAATTAACTGCGCCTCCATATTCTGGCTCTGCTGAAGAAAGAGAAAGATCTTGTTGTTTCTTACAAGCCCAAGTGACAGGTCTAGATCCTAGACTAAAAACATAAACTCAAATAAATTGAAGTATTCTTTTAGCTACTTTCCAGTGACTTTCATGAGGTGTTTGCATATAACGGGAAACACTACCAACGGCAAAGGAAAGGTCAGGACGAGAATGAGTCAAGTATAAGAGACTACCAACAAGCTGACAATACAAGATGGCATCTACTTCAGGTGAAGTACAAGTGGAAAAAAGTTTGACTCTAGACTGGAAGGGAGAAGGGGTTGGTTTACAATCTTCCATGTGAAAGCGACAAAGAAGGTCACAAAAATACTTAGACTGAAAAAGAAAGATTCCTTCTTTGGTTTTTAGGCTTGGACACCAAGAAAATAATGCAAATGTCCTAAGTCTGACATTTCAAAATTTTGCTTAAGACTGGATTTCACATGGGTTAAAAGCTTAGGGTCACTACCAGTAAGAATAAGGTCATCAACATATAGAACAAGTGTGATGAGATGGTTTCCTACTTTCTTGGTATAGACATTGGGGTCAGAATGGCATCTATAAAAACTAGTTTCAAGTAGAAAGTTATCCATTTTGGCATACCAAGCTTTAGGAGCTTGCTTAAGACCATATAAGGATTTCTTAAGGCGACAGACAAGACCAGAGTTATTCCGAACTTAATCAGGAGGTTGTTCCATGTAAATTTCCTCCTGAAAATCACCATGTAAGAATGCATACTTGAAATCCATTTGATGGAATTCCTAGTTATGTAAGGCTGCAAGGGAAAGAACAAGGCAAATGGAGTTCATTTTTGCGACAGGAGAAAAAGTTTCATTGTAGTCAATCCCTTCAACTTGTGAAAATCCTTTGGCAACTAACCTTGCCTTCAGTCGTTCAACACTTCCATCCAATGCATACTTAGTTCTATAGACCCATTTACATCTGACAAATTTTCTTCCTTTTGGAAGAGGTACAAGATCCCAAGTATTGTTCGCCATTAAGGAACGATATTATTCATCCATAGTTGCATCCCAAACTGGATTTCTTGAAGCTTCTGCAAAATTTTATGGATCATGTTTCTTGGAAACTTGAGCCAAAAGAGAAGAGACTCGCTGAAACTAAGAACGTGTTCGGCATTGATCTCTAGGATCACCTTCAAGATCACCAGCTGCTTCACATGTTGAATAAACCCATCGAGGAAGCACTTGTGTTGGTGCAACTGGAGGAACATGAGCAAGCGGAGGTGGATTTTCATCCTCACTATGATCATCAGAAACTGGACTTGGAAATCTGTCAAGGAAGTTGGAAGTAGAAGAACACAAAATCGTCGAATCAGGCTCGCAGGCCAAAGATGGCACAACCACCAAGTTAGGCTCGCAGGCCAAGATATTTTCATCAAATTTAACATCTCTTCTAATAATTATATCATGATAATGTGGTTGAAGAAGTTGATAACCTTTTACATCTTCAGAATATCCAACAAATATGCACTTTTCACTTTTAGGCTGCAATGATTTCCGTTTTTCACCTACAATGTGAGCCCATGCTTCACTACCAAACACACAGAAGTGACTTACATCGGGTTTATTTTTACTCTATGATTCTTCCAATGTGATACATTGTAAAGATTTAGTGGGGGTGTGATTAACTATATAATTTGCACAATTTATAGCTTCAGCTCAAAATTGAAGACTTAGTCCCTTAGATTGGATCATACAATTAGCCATTTATTTTAAAGTGTGGTTCTTCCGTTCAGGTACACCATTTTGTTGTGGTGTATATGGAACAATGTGTTGTTGTTGGATTCCTTGTTCAATGAAGAAAGTAGTGAACTTTTTGTTAGCATATTCTCCTCCATTGTCGGATCTTAACTTAATAATTTGATGACCAGATTTTTTTTCAACAAGGGCATTGTAGGACAAGAACATGTTAAATACTTTGGTCTTAAGTTTTAGGAAATCAACCCAAGTGCGTTTGGAGTAATCCTCAATTAAAGTTAAGAAATATTTGAAACCAGAAAAGGAAGCAGATGGAAGAGGACCACACAAGTCACTATGCACAAGCTCCAAGGGAACTGAGGCATGCCAAGAGGCACGTTTGTCAAAACTGTCATGATGATGTTTTTCGAGTACACAACTGAAACAAACACCATCCCTGCAAGATACCATTGGAAGACTTGTCAACATATTGTCTTTACATAGTTGTTGCAATGAGCGATAATTTAAGTGACCAAATCACTCATGACAAAGTTTGCTCAAGTTATCACTATGAGAAACAAAAACTGAAGGAAAAGGTGATGACCCAAAGTTGTTCAATTTGTACAACCTGGTAATATCATCAACAATTTCGGTAGCTAGGACATGTTGAAGATCTTTGAAATCCTTGATTACAACTTAGTGAGGTGTAAACATCACAGTTTTACCTTCACTAGAATGAGTGATTTGATAGATTGATAAACAATTGCAGGAAATTCTTGGAACACATAGTACATCACTGAAATGACCATTATCTACTAGAACTGTTCTAGATCCTAGAACACTTAGAGATCTATCATCACCAACAAATATTTGTTTGGTGTTACATTCATGCATAGTAGAAAAGATGGCTTGATCCTTAGCCATAGGATAAAATGCTCCAGAATCAATGAGCCATTCATTTGAAGTAGGAGAAGAAGATGTAGTATAAGAATAACCAAAAGCACAAAGTGCATGTCCATTAGAGGTAGATTCTGAAGGTGAATCTAGTTGATGTGGTGCTTCTTCATTGCTACTTCCAAGGCTTCCATCTTCTTGAAACACTTAGATTCATCATGATTATCTTTCCCGCAATAGTTGCAATGATGCTCATTCTTCTTTCCTTTTGGATTGGATCCTTTGTCACTTTTTAAAGAAGGACTTGAATGAGAGGTTTGGGACCCTTATTTGACTTATTATTGCGAAAATTTTGTTTCTTGGGAGACTTGGACTTTTCTTTCTATTGGGACAATAAGGCTTTCCCAAATGTATCTGCATTGCTAATCATTCCAATATGGACGATCTTATCTTGCTCTCTAATCAAGGAATCACAAAAGGATTCAAGACTAGGCTCTTGATAGCTGGCTTCATTCAAGGATTCTTTCATGGAGTAAAATGTAGATACAAAAACAGAATATGCAGGTCCAAGTTTTGAAAGAATATGATAAATGCATTGTTTGTCTTCCCTCTTAATCTTGCATTCTTCACATAAGAGTTTAAGAGTTTTGTACGTAGATAAATAATCCTGAATGCATGAAAAATCACTTGGATTTAAAGAAATCAACTCATTTTCGAGTTGATGACCTCAAATTTCATTATGTTTACCAAACACAGCTTCCAACTTTTCCCAAGCTGTATCAGGTTCATCAATTCCAGATATGTGGAATTGCAAATCAGTAGAGATTGACATTCCAATCAATCCACGAGCTTCATCACATCTATTTGCCCATTTTATTTTCTTATCATCATCAGTAGGTTCTATTTCTTTCCCTGAGCTAATTCTAAAAAGTCCCCTACTTCGTAGAACATCCTCCATATGAGATTTTCATGAGAAATAGTTGGAACTGGTAAGTATAATATCACAAGGGGCGACCATATTGTAAATTAATGGCTATAAAAATAGAAACCAATAGTCTAGATGCGAAGAGCTCGAAAAAATAGGCAGTTTTAAAAAAACGGCACTGAAAACTGACTCCGTATGATGAAGTTATGCTTGATCAAAGAAAATGTGCAAAATGTCCCCAATATTGATGTGGCAAATAGAGAATGGCCAACTAAAAAAAAGAACCCTCCTCTTCCCAAGATGAACCTTTGAAAATCACTTTACAAGAAAGTTGCTGTAAGTGAATCACTTTGGTAAAATAAATGATTTTCACTTTTACAATAATGTTACTTTAAATAGTGCAGAAAAAAAAGGAACTTAAGTGACTCACTTTTTATTTTTAATTTAAGTAAGATGCACTTTGTACAATAAAGTAACTTAAAATTATAAATTGCATGCACCTTTTTTTTCTTAAAGTAACTTAATAAGACTTGAACCCAAGACCTATCAAGGAATAAAGAAACTTTGAACCAAGTGAGATAATATTAAAAGGTACATAAAAGAAGGGAAGGAGGAAGGGGTTTTTTTTTTTCTGTTCTCTCTCGGTCTCCGTGCTTGCCTCTTTTCCTACAAATCACACCATAAACTAAAATGAAAAAAAAAATTCCACACTTTTTGGGTTAGATCTCGTTATCTTTCTTTGAAAGTCTACGTTTTCTCTCTATTTCTGATTCGCCGCAATCGCACAAGGTGCATGGGAAAGAGCATACGCAGCCGAGAAGAAATATTTCTATTTCTGTTTTGATTTGCCGAGATCGCACAAGGTGCACGACAAAGAGCATACATAGACAGGGAAAGCAACAATCTAAAACTAAAAAAAAACTAATAATCAAAACTGATCAAATATGAGATTTTTTTTTAAAACGTCACTGTAACATTATACCTTCAGATCTGATGAAATACGCGTTTCTGAAGCAACCAGAAACCGTTTTCGATCAAACGAAAGTATTTCCCAATGAAAATGGCATTCTAGACGCAATGGAATACATCCCACAACCCATAACTTCACAATTCTAGAACTAGAAACCCTTTCAAGTTTCGGCAATACTAGTTCAAGATCTAGATTGTAACCGGAAGCGGCTCTTCATAATCGCTTTGATACCATGTTCGGGTACACAGGGTACTCCCAAAAGACCAAAAACCTAGAGAAACCTCTTCACACAAATAGATCATAGATCGATACATCAATGTTTTGATGTGGTTAAAACCCTTTAGAGGGAAATAGTCCACGGCCTCGGCCAGATAGCTTCTACGGAGCAGTTTATTATGCAAAAGAAAGAAAGATACAAATAAGCTTCTCATAATCGATCAACTAGCCAATGACCCTCCATGCTCTTTAAATAGAGATCATGGACCAATCGGGTGCTAAGCCACGGATCAAAGGTAGGTATGATCTAAGAGAAGTTGAACCGTCGGATAACTCTATGTCTAGAACATATCGTGAACGTCGGATTAAATATTTACAAATGCATACTAATGCATACTAAAGAAACACACTTTACCTAACCGATATATTACACAAGTTGATCTTAACTAACTCCTAAGTGTCTAAATATCCTAACATCCTCATAGTGGCAAGAGGAACCCTAATTGTCATTCCATGTTGTTAAGACAATCCTGGCACCTTTCAACCATTCTACAAGACAATTATTTGATTGAATAACATACTTAATACCCATACCCTATGAGCACCAGTATAAAGAGTATGTGGTATAAAATTATATGGCATACTCATTGTCCTATGTATCACATTTCATTATGAAACTTGGTATCATATGCATGGTTTCTTTGAAGTGATTTACAATGGAATACCCTTCATCAATACAATAAACTTACCTTGTCTGAATCACTATCCTTATTATATTGATTCCATGCAAAAACTATTGGCGTAACAAAGGAAACCAACTTTGAAAGTGTATCATTGACCCCATATATGCATTACATTACATGTTGGTACCCATCATTCATGTTGACATCTGTCTTTACAGTGGTTGTTATAACTTTGCTTCTTTCAACTCCAACATATGGAAGGGAAAAATCTAGTGACAATATATTTTTCTGTTGGATCTTACTGTCAGATTTACTAGAAACCAGTGCTGTCATATATTTCACAACATCTTGTGCTCTTGGTTCTTTCTTACCGTATTCCATCTAAAAGACAATGCCAAGTTTTAACACAATCCATTCAATACACAAATCCAAGTAAATAAAATGACATAAATTCAAGCAAAAAGGCATACACTTACTACAAATTTGTCTTTTTTTGCCCGCAAGCTACCTCAACCAAATGAATATGTAGCCATCACAATATCTCTTTATGTCTTTCCTTTGTTCCTCTTTGAAAAAAAATCCAAGGAACACATACTTTCCTTAAATGCCTCCCACTATTTGGGAGTTAGAGAGGAATATGTCCTATGTTTTCCCTCCATGATTTATTTTCTCCAATTGTAACTAAAATTGTTCATCAGAATTCGCATCTTCTGCTTGTAATGTTTTCTAGAGATCTGTCCACCAATAGTCTCAAAAGATTTTTCCATTTTTTGTATAACATATTCCACAACTCTTGGATCTTGCTCTGCAAAATTTTACTTGCAAATATCAAATGATCCCTACATTGTGTACCCAGCTCAGTGTACCACCTTTCGACACTTTTCCCAATGGGATCACCATATTTCGACACCTCAACCAAGAATGTCTTCTTACCTTCTAATTTTCTTTCTTTTTCATTCTTCCTCATAGATCTATACCAATCTTGGCTCAATATTTGTCTTTTAACAAAAGTAGTCACATCTTTTGAGCCACTTCCATTATATCTGGATGATCCAGTTTCATCAAAATTCGTAGATGCATTAGGTGTATTTTGAGGCGGTTCAGATGTAACCAATGTCTCTTCATGACTTGCATTAACTGGAGCTACATGATTCTTGGACACATTAGTTGTGGAAGTAGGTAGCTCAATACCGGACTCCTTAGGTGTGGTAGTAGGTATCCCAATACCGGTCTCCACATGTATGCCTTCAAGCATGTCCTTTAATTTTGAATAAATCAAATGCAAAACTGATATAAGTTTTTTTTTCTCACTTTGAAAAATAATGTCTTGTAGAGATTATGTTAATAGAGGATTATGCTCCTCAAGTTTCACATCACCGTGTGCTATATCATGCTTCACATCAGCACCATGTTCTCTATCAGGTTGCACATCACCACAACTCTTTGTTTCATCAACATCATTTGTTGAATCATGGGAAATGCGTTGGCTTTTACGGGTTGGCAGCACTATATCTTTACTTTCCTTTGATTTTTTCTGTGGTTTTTCTTTGCAATATTTGTCTTCCCTATAAAAAAATATATATCATAGAGTATTTATATACATGAATTTATTACCTATCAAACATTAACAATGTCATCAAACAACTAATATAATAAAGTGGTTTAATAACTTGCCTATTTTGCAAACCAAGAGATGATAAATATCAATCATTCTCGGTCATGTTTTCTCTACGGGCATGTTCATAGTCTGACAATCCTTTAATGTTATCTCTGTCATCTAATTTACACCTCAATATATTTTTCTTCACGTCCTAAAGTCCAACAATTCAGAACCAGCCACTTCAATCAGTATAACAACAATGGAAGAATGATCACATTTCTATATCATACATTTGTACAATTAATCCAAAACATTTTAAAATATAAATTATAATGAAGAACAAACAGTCAATCTACTTTATCATCTTCAGAAGGAATTCCAAGGAAGTGGTGGTTGGTATATTTCCATAGTTCAAGGGACTCGTGTGACTATTCATCAAAGTGTATTGAAAGATGAAATCTTAGGGGGTTCTTTATTACCTTGGTGCCTCCTTTAAATCAACATTGGTCAATCCTGATAAAACTGAAAGGATTTTTCACAAGGTCTAACCCCTTATTGTTAGTGTTATCACAAGAAATTAAAAAAATATTCGTTGTCAAAGGGGAAGAACCTAGAATATCTATACAATCAATATCAATATCTTTGTACTCTCTGGGATCGTGGTCCCCTCATATTTAAACAGCTTGACCGCAGTAGGCAGGGAAGCACCAAAGAGACTATTTATAATTGAGTAGACAAAGAGAGGACTAAAGGGAAAACCCATAAGCAGGATCCCCAGACCAAAACAATCAAAAAAGACCCTTGTCCCATCAAGAACCCAAATGTTCCTACACATTCCATGAATATGAGAGTTAAGAGGCCTCTAAATATGACATCGAATTAAACATGTGCATATGCCAACCATACTTGGAATGCTCACAAAACATTTTTGAACTATGTTTTTAATCATTAGTATTATTCCCATGCTTAAAATACGTAAATTTTCATGCTTGTGATAATGTACACATGCCAATGGACCTCATATGCAAAACAAAAAATAATATCAAAATTTAATCAACACATAGAAAGGTCTGCTTACTTGCCTTCCATGAGTTGTTAACTACTAAATATCATATGAAATCATACATGTATTTCATTCATTATTTATTTTCTACTCATAAAAAGATAACAAGTTAAGGTGACAAGATAACAAGTAAAGATGACGAGACAAGAAGTAAAGATGACAAGATAACAAGTTAAGGTGAGAACCTAGTTAAAGTGACAAATCATCATAATCATCTTTATTGTCACCAAGATCATAATTTGTGCCATCACTTGTGTATGAATCTGATTTTCATCCGCACACCCATATGTGACGTGCAATACTGCATTTTGTTGATGTATATGTAACTTTGGAATGTATTTCATATATGTATATTGTACTCCTATAGAGATGGTATTATTCCTCTATACACAAGTGTTTGTATTCATATAGAGATGTTATTATTCCTCTATACATAAGTGTCATCATTTATATTGTAAGTGTCATAACTTATACTTGATGGGTTATTAGACCACCTTGTTGGGGTCGGCCCTGTATAAGTCATGTGGGTCGAACGGTTATTAGACCACCTTATTGGGGGTCGGCCATGTGGGTCAAAGGGTTATTAGACCACCCTATTAGGTGTTGGCCCAGTCAGTATTATGTTATGTGGTTAAGTTAAGGCCGACCTAGTAAAGGTTATTAGGCAAGTCAAGTCAAGTATAAATAGAGTGCGGGAGGCACTCTATTTCATCATTCTATTCTCTCTCACACTCTTGGGAGAGTGGCGCACTTGTGGAGGAGAAGTTGTTGCTAGGAGATGTCTATCTCTTATGCTTGGGTTGTATCATTGCTCTATCTATCTCTAAGGAAGTTATTGGGGTTTTTCACCTTTATGGTTTTCCCCAAGTAAACTCTGTGTCTCTTGTGTGCTTGCATTATTGTGTCCATGATTGATATGCTGTAGATATGTTGTACATGTTGTTCTCTTAGTTAATATCCTAGATCAGATTGAAGTAAATTCTGAAAAATTAACACATTCTCTCTCCCAATCTCTTCATTAGTAATGAAATTATCTCCTTCAAACATTCTATGCTCATCATCATCCACTTCTTTGAATGTTTCTTTTAAACTATCATATTGCACATAAACCACTATATCGACAACTTCCATGAATGTTTTTTTCGAACGAGACTTTATTTGAATGGCATACGACCATCCAAGGCTTCTTACATCATCAATAAGAAATGATTGGTTAATTTGAATAGGGGAAACATATGGCTCATCTGTCTTTGATAAAAATTGCTATGTATTTGCTCATACAAATCCATACTCGTCATGTTGTACTATTGTTGGTTTGATCCACTTAGATTTTAATAATATAGGACTATGTTAACCAAAATAAACTTTAATAATTTCTTGGATGAATCCAACATAAAATTTCATCTCAGTTTCATGATTAAATTCAACACTAACAATACAATCACAATTTCCCTTTCCCTTGTCATTTTCTTCCACTCTTAAATGGCTACCATAGGCCCACATTCCAGTAAAACACCGAGCCCATAAATGTGGAAGATGTGAAATATCAGTTTCATCCGACGTTAGATCTTCAACTTGTTCATATGCATCACGAATTGCATCACAGATCCATTCTTCAAATTTCGGAAAATAATCACATCCTCCAATCAAATCATGATATCTACGCTTTTGAGGTGGAGGACGTTGACTCCATTTTTCTCTCCCTTCTTCATATTTTATACACATAATATGAATGAAAAAGATAGTTATACTAATAATATAAATGTGTAAATGAAATTCATTAAATAAATTACTGTGTAAAAATTATTTTTACCTGCACCACTTATCAAATGAAGAAGTTTTTTTAAGAACATAGGCATGTATCGCACTTATTTCTTCATGTGATAGATTGAAGTGACGTCCATTTCCTTCTAATAATTCGCCTACAACTCTCTCCTCTTCATCATCATCCCATACACAACGATTTACATTTTTAAAATCCTTCATATATTCTGTGCAAAATCCCATGGCCTGTTGCATTAAATATCCCTCGGACATGCTACCTTCTAGTTTTTCCCTAGAATGAACAACTAATTTCAAAACCTTCATATATCGTTCTATAGGGTATATCCATATTGTTCTTACTGGGCCACAATGTTCTATTTCATATTGTATATGCATCAAAAGATGCATATAAATGTTAAATATTGTTGGTGGAAATTATCATTCCAATAGACAAAGGACCTCAACAAACTCATCCCTCAAACTATAAAGATCAAAGGATCTAATAAATGTAAACTCGTTCTCTTTAATATTAAGCCCAACCTTACAATTGGCAATCTTGGCCCCTTTTCCAAATTTGATATGATGACCACAATAGGTAATGTATTCTCAATTATGACATGATAGTCATGGGTATTGAGGCATTTTAACCTATTAATGTAAGTTTGGATTCTAATACTATTACTTACATATCTAGTTGGAAAGTGAGTCTATGACATCAACTTCAAGAATTGACCACGTTGTTCTTTTGTGCACACATAAGGAGCGTTGGGTTTTCTATATTTTTCATCATTATATTTTTCAACCCAAATATTTCGACGAATCTTTAGATGTGGAAAGTATTCATGTGATGCAATAGTATCAGAAGTGCCAAAAAGAGATTCTAAAATTACATAGGCTATATTTTTCTCAGTATGCGCAAAGTCAATAGTATGCCTAATGGCTATATCCTTAAAGTGTGTCAACTTATACAATATGCAGAATCGTTTTACATCACTTTCATTAGATGGATCATATCTACTACGAAAAACCCCACCACTTTCAATAAGAAACATTCTTTTTTCTCCATTCTCAATAATGTATTTAGCCGTTATTGTCAATGGTGCATCACAATTATCTTCCTGACCATTGAAACATGTTTTTTGTCGACGATATCGATGATCCATTTTAAGATAATCACGATGTCCACGATAAATAAACTTACACAAAATTTTTGAGTACCTCAAAAAATCATTAAATTTTCAAGCATGACATCCATGGTATCCATGAACAGTGAGACTAGTCAATGTGCCATATGTAGGAAGATCGTGAATCGCAAACAATAATGAAGCTCTTAAAGCGAATTTGATTGAATGACCATCCCTAAAAATTCAATTGGTTCAATTCCTTTCCACAATTCCATTAGCTCATCAAGTAACGACTCTAAATAAACATCGATTGTATTGGAAGTCCCACTTTTCTTTTCTGGTACGATCAATGACAGCATTATAAAAAATGGCTTAGTTGTTAATCGTGGAGGCAAGTTATAATTTATTAAAAAAACTAGCCAAGTTGACCATTTATTACTTTCATTTGAGAATGGGTTCACCCCATCTAGAGCCAAATGCAATCTTATATTATGAGGATATTAGGAAAAATTGGGCCATATGTTATCAAATTCCACACACATCTTAGAATCAAGCACATGTCGTCGTTTCCCATCAGTGCTCTTACTTTGGGCATGCCATTGCATAAGTTCAAAAATGTCTCTGCACCTATACATTTGGAGTAGTCGTGGGATTAGCGGAAAGTGATGAGTGACCTTTATAAGAACAATAGTTGATTTCAACCCTATTCTATACCTTTCTTATTCACATTTCGTACATCTAGTCTTGCTTGCAAGATTTTTCCAAAATAATACACAACCATTCACACATGTGTGGATGTTTTCATACCCTAAGCCTAGCTTAGTGATTTTTTTTTACATTGACTTTGTTTTGTTTGAAATGTGTATTCAGGTGGTAACAAATGACTCAATAATTCCAATAACTCATCTACACTCTCATTTGTCCAACCATGCACCAGTCGCTAGTTAAAAATTTGAAGGATTGTCGTCAAATGACTTAACTTGAAATTAGCATACACAAGTTTTAAAGCATCCTCCATCGACATGGCCCAACCATCATCTACACCCTCATTCAACATTCTATCAAATTCAAACCCTTCATCTAACAATGTTTCCTCTACATCTATGTTTCATTCCTCTTCATCTATGTTTCCTTCATCTTCATATATGTTTGGTCCCTCTTCATCTCTCACAGTACGCAATTGTAACATATCTTCATAATAATTGTGATTCCAAGGGCTTATACCACAATGCCCATTTCTTATCATATGTCAGAAAATCACAGTTATGTTTCTCACCTTTCTACCTTGACAACCGTTACATGCACATGGATATTTGTTTGCTTCCCTCTCATTGGCTATTCTCTCATCATATGCACGGTATTCATCCATTTTCAACCTTCGATGTTGATCCATATTTGATGTTTTACATTTCAATATTAATGATCCAATATGTTAATTAACAAATTTCAAATAATTTAGATATACAAGGGCACAAATCAGCTACATTGGTGTTAACAATAACAACTTGACAAGGAACACTATGATGAAAGAACTCAATTTGATGACAAGATTAATTGCAAGATCAAATGAAAAAGAAAGCAGAAAACTAGGCATTTCTTCTCAGTTATCTTTACGTAATGTTTTAACTAATTATGAATGATCTCAAACAAGCAAAGAAACTTATCAAAAATATCAAGGAAGACTTATTATAAATGATCATTTTGCAGCATATCTTATTATAAGGTCAATCCTGATAAAACTAAGGTCTTTGCCTCAAGAATGAAACTAGGCCTTCAAATACTACTAGGTTTCTTTGCTAATACTCCCTTCCATATAGGTGTATGGAACTATGGAAGAGTTGTTAGGGATGCTCATTTTGCACCATATCAAAGCTAGCCAATAGCATGAGAGGCCTTTACATATCAAGGAAAATGGAAACCAAATTTCAGTGGGATTCCTAGAAGGGTATACCGGCCACCTTGTAATAGATGTCTACATCCTATTCATAGTTGCAAGATTTGTAAAAGATACCAATCTATGTTGGAAAACCTTAACTCTGCAACAAAATGCAAACTTGTTTCTCAAGCATGCTTCTATATTTTTCAAATTTCTAAAATTCATAATATTTTTGGGGATACATATTATTTTGTGATTTTCTAAAGCAACATAGTCATCCATTGATGTCAAGGTGAAAAAATGATTTCCTTATATCCTCAGATAGATTAATGGACAGAACTGGAGACCGGGAGGGTACTACAATCAAATAGAGTATGAATCTCTTAAGACCTAGAGACTCAATTAATCTAATTAGATTGCTTTGGAATCTTACATTCTTATTTATGTACCTCAATATTTCAAAGGATGAAAATATCTTGGAGAGTTTAGCTTATTTCCATAAATATCATTCAATGACTCTTTACTATGAATATATGAATGCTTCCTCACCAATTTGGTATATATGAAATCTTTTTTTCCAATGTACATATATTAATTTCCTTGTTTACAATTTTCCTATGCTTCAAGATCTGCTAAATTGGTTCCTCATGTTAAGGTCCATTTTAGTGTCAACTTCAACTATATCCTTTCAATTGATGTTATTGAATAGAGTCTCAAGATATGCTAAATTGGTTCTCCATGTTTAAGATCATTTCAGTGTCAACTTCAACTATATCCTTAAATCGATGCCACTATGTAGAGTCACATATCTTGAAAGATATTGCTACAGGAAAAATTAATGAAATGGAGGTAACATTTCCAAACTTTACGGATCACTCATAACATCTATCATCATCTACCCTATGACATAGAAAACTGATATGATTTCATTTATTTTTGAGTTTGATATGTTTTATAAAATACAACTAGGTCTTTATATTTCTAGTCTATATAGAGACGAAGAGGTTACTATGAAGATCCATAATTTATATTTCTAATAAAGCTCCTCTCAAGAACATTTTGAATAGATTTAGTGGTCACATTGGTAACTAGTATGCTCATAGCTTCTTATGAATCAGATAGGAAGGGCATCAATCTTAGGGAATTCAATCAAACACATAAATGAGATCAAGAATTAAGTGGAGATATCTACATACCAATGTCTTGTCTTAATGGGACAAGCCCTAAGATGAGGCAATCAAGTCTTTGTCTGTAAGGTTAGATGTTGCAATATATACATCTAATGGAAAGTATCACATTCATGATTTTCATTTGAATTACATTCAAACTAATATTGGGTATGATACAATCCAATTTCACTATCATTCAATGCATCATGTGTGAATTCAATATATGCATATAATTTGAGCTTTACAATTTTTTGTTTATATCAATGTACAATTTAGATGAGTATATACATACATCCAAAGATGTATATATATAAGTCATTCCATATGAGAGAGATAACCATTCACAACATCCATCACAGAGACGGATACCTTTCCAATCCATTAAAGACAAATACGGGGGGGGAATATACATATAAATTCCATCCATCTGATAAAAAATATAGACATTCACAGCTATGAGAGGGATACACTACTATCTACCTACAATCTAAATTCACAGCTATGAGATGAGAGGGATAGACACCCTATCTACCTTCCATCTGAGAGAGATATACATTGGATAAATTGTACATGGGAGAGAGACATCCATGCAATAAACTCCACATGGGGGAAGGGACCTAAACTACACTACACACGGGGTAGCAAAGTTTTATAAAGTGGTATTAAAGAAATTTTTCTATGAGCAACCAATGTGGAACTCCCAAGTTACAACGTTTAAGAGAAATGTTGGGCCTAAATATTTCAATACATAATAAAAGTGTTATCAAACTATCATTCAATGCATCATGTGTGAATTCAATATATGCATATAATTTGAGCTTTACAATTTTTTTTTTATATCAATGTACAATTTAGATGAGTATATACATCCATCCAGAGATGTGTGTCTATATATATATAGTTGTGTGTGTGTGTGTGTGTGTATGTATGTATGTATGTATAAGTTAGTCTATCTAAGAGAGATATCCATTCATAGCATCCATCATAGAGACGAATGAAGGGGGAGAGATACATATAAAGTCCATCTACCTGATAAAAAATATAGACATTCACAGCTATGAGAGGGATACAGTACTGCTATCTACCTGCAATCTAAGTTCATAGCAATGAGACGAGAGGGATACACATCCTAAATACCCTCCATCTGAAACAGATAGACATCGGATAAAATGTACATGGGGAGAGATACTTCCAGGCAATAAACACCACACAGGGGCAGGGACTAAACTACACTACACATAGGGGAAACAAAGTTTTCTAAAGTGGTCTTAAAGAAATTTTTCTATGAGAAACTAGTGTGGACCTCCCAAGTTACAATGTTTGAGAGAACTGTTAGGCCTAAATAATTCAATACATAATAAAAGTGTTATCAAACTGTGGGTTAACTGATGGGATATTTGTTGGATAACAATAGATTTCATAACTATGAATTGGAAGAGATAGATTTCATGGAGCGCACTTAGAGCCACAAGATGCCATTTAGGTGAAACAATATCAAAATTTTATCCATCCATTCATTCCAACAAATATGCATCCATATTATCATGAATATTTATATGCACATCCTTCCTACTAATTAAATAAGATACACTCAAATTATGTCTTCTTTGTATGGATAATACCAAGGAAAGAGGATCCAATTAAGTGGATTTACCTCCTATGCTTAGTGGCTTGATCCAGACACTACAACCTGCTAACAATGGGCTACCTTGAACCACACACTAGCTACTTTATCTATACAGGACAAAATTACAATGATACCAAAAAAAGAAAACATACCTGCGAACTTGTTGCAGAGGGTCTTAGTGATTGCAAATTTGTTGCAGAGGGTCTCAGGAACTACGAGTTTGTTGTCATCCTCTTCAGAAGCCTCCATGTTCGGTCCAAGGATGACTTATCTTCCATTCTAGATGCCATGTTTATATAGATTCCAACTTTAAAATCCTGAAATAACTAAAACCCCAAATCTTGTTGGCTCCAATTCTCAGATCGCCTGGTTAGATCACTCTGAAAAATCCCCAAATAACTAAAACCCCAAATCCCATCGGCTCCAATGCACAGGTCGTTTGTTCAGCCAAGTATGTATAGGTAAACTCTCAAGTTAAACACTCTGCACCAGAGCTCTCACACTGTAATTTAAAAATCCCCAAATAACTAGAACGACCCAAAACCACAAATAACTAAAACCCCAAATACTCAAATACCCAAATCCCCAAACAACTCTGCACTGTGGCACTTTCCCAAAACCACAAATAACTAAAACCCCAAATACCCAAATACCCAAATCCCCAAACAACTCCGCACTGTGGAACTATCCCAAAACACTCCCTAAAATTAATTAGCTTTCCACACTCCTGACATTCCCTCCATCACTACATTGTGAATGCAATGAACTCCACACCATATTTCCACTCACCAAAATACCCAATCCTACAAAGAGCGCCACTTAAGAACCTACACTTGGCAAAAATTCCCACTCCTACACTGCATAATGCAAAGCGCTTGTCCGTAGGTCTTCCCCCCACATAAAATGGACCATCGTACTTTCACCACTGACATAAACATTTACCTCCACCATTTCACCCCTAACCATGCACGCCTCTACACTGCACCACTCTGACACTCCCCACTCACACAAACAATGTCCCAACTCACTGAATTACAAATCCACACCAATCTGCATATTCATGAATTTTTCCCACTCCACACCGGTCTGCATATTCATGAATTGAATTTTTTTTTCCAAATGATATCAAATGTATTGAATTATGGCTAATCAATGAATGTTGTCCTATTATGAACGTGGCATGTTACTTTAAGTCCGTGTGGGACAATAATGTATATCTTAATCATTTCCATGAGTGAACCTAGGTCATGTCTCCCAATATGTTATGTGCCACTAACTTAGGTCATGTCTTCCACTATCATGTTATGTACCACTAGGCTAATTTGTTAGCCTATGTTTTGGTTAAAAAATCATTCTTAGCCTATGTTTAATATTATTATGATGCAAGCAATGCCCTTCCATTATGGAAGAATTAACAATGTATATTTTTAGTTGGTGTAGGACACTCTTGAAATACCCCTTTGGCTAAGAGGTCATGGGGGCATCTAATATTATGCCAAATTTACCTAGTTCGAGTTAATGCACATGGCCCCAACCACATGAAAATAGTCATTTTTCCAATATTTCTTGCAAGGGGTGAAACTTGTTTTGATTAGCATATATTCATTCTAGACGACAAGGTGAGGAGGAAGAGGAATATGTGAAAGAGGTTGCTTTATGTTCATAATTTTTGGATGAAATTGATAGTACTAAGGTTGATTAATTTCATATCTTCTATTTAATATTATATAAAAATTTCTAATATGCTTATGCCTAAGGACATAGTTTTTTACCTGACAATCAAATTAGTCATTTATTTAGTCGTGTTTATGTGTGTGACTAATTATTTTTTTCCTGAAAATCAAATTAGTCATTTATACTTGTGTTGCAAAAAAATAGTAAAATTTGGTCATTTTTTTGTTGTCGTGACTAAAAGTTTTAGTCACATAGTCATTTATCTCACTTTCTCTATTAGTGCACGATATTGTTTTGTCAACTAGGGTGCATTTATATTGCATCAAAAAGGGAAAGCAAATTCTTGTAAGCCCCCTAGCCAACCATCCTAAAGGGTAACCTCTTGGATTACACTAATGCAATGTCCCTTTATTATTCTAAATCACTAGATATTTGATCTTTTCATATACGATATCAAATCCTATTGAATCAAATCCCTCCAAATCACCATTCATTGGATCTCTTCATATACAATATCTATCCTATCAAATCCTATGGATATGGGATCTATGATATTGATAATATATAACAACTCCTATCACATATTCTCAAAACCATTTATTAATGCAATCCTCTCTCCTATTTTTTCCCAAAGTAGGAAAAGGTCTTTGGTACTCGAGGTTACCAACTTAGTAGCATCCTCAAGTCTACCCTGTCATCCATCGTTTTGTAGAGACACGACCTAATCACCTATAATAACACAATAGTGGTGAGTAAGAGGAAACTTCCACTGTCTACTATATGCCTCAATCTCTTGGGTTGTTAACCAATTTCCTTACATATGAGGGAGAGTATCTTTTAGCCAAGAAAAATAAATTTAATTTATTTCTTTAAGACCAAAAGGAGAATCAAAACCCATGAAAATTATACACCACATACCCATACCCAATAAACCAAAGTTTTATCCCTCTATAAACCAAAGTTTACAAACATTTGTATACCATAATGAAAGTTAGTAACTATATACCATAAAAAAAATTTATATATGAATATATTCAATTTTTTACTTCTACTAATGTCTATAAATCACATATGCATGTGATAACATTGGTTTTGAAAATGAGATAACACAAAGCGATAAGGTGCATTAATTCTATTTATTATAATATAAATTCCATCCATCTGATAAAAAATATAGACATTCATAGCTATGACAGGGATACAATACTGCTATCTACCTACAAGCTGAATTCACATCTATGAGATGAGAGGGATAGACATCCTATCTACTTGCCATCTAAGAAAGATAGAAATTGGATAAACTATACATAGGAAGAGAGACATCCATGCAATAAACTCCACATGGGGGCAGGGACCGAAACTACACTACACACAGGTGCATCCATGTTTTCTAAAGTGGTCTTAAATAAATTTTTCTATAAGCAACTAGTGTGGACCTCCCAAGATACAATGTTTAAGAGAACTGTCGGGCCTAAATATATTAATACACAATAAAAGTGTTATCAAACTAGGGGTTAACTGATGGGATATTAGTTGGATAGCTATATATTGTCATAACTGTGAATTGGCAGTGATAGATTTCATGCAAAGCACTTAGAGCCACAACATGCCATCTAGGTGAAACAATATCAACATTTTATCCATCCATTCATGCCAACAAATATGCATCCATATTATCATGAATATTTTATATGCACATCCTGCCTACTACTTAAATAAGATACACTTGAATTATATCTTCTGAGTATGGATAATCCCAAGGAAAGAGGATCCAATTAAGTATCTTTACCTCCTATGGTTAGTGTCGTGATCCACACACTACATCCTGCTAACAATGGGATAGCTTGAACCATACACCAACTACTTTATCTATACAGAACAAAAGTACAATGATACCAAAAAACATAAACATACCTACAAACTTCTTGTAGAGGGTCTTAGTGACCGTGAATTTGTTGTAGAGGGTCTCAATGACTATGAATTTGTTGTCCTCCTCATTAGAAGCCTCCACGTTTGGTCCAAGGATGACTTATCTGTCATTCCAGATGCCACTTTTATATAGATTCCAACTTAAAAATATTGAAATAACTAAAACCCCAAATCCCCAAATCTAGTCGAATCCAATGCTCAGGTTGTCTGGTTGGTTCAGTCTAAAAAAATCCCCAAATAACTAAAATCCCAAATCTCGTCGGATCCAATGCACAGGCCGTCTGGACGGCTAAGTCTATGTAGGTAAACTCCCAAACTCTCAAGGTAAACACTCTGAAGTTTGCACCAGAGATCTCACACTCCAATAAAAAAATCCCGAAATAGCCAGAACAACCCAAAACTACAAATAACTAAAACCCCAAATCCCAAAATACCCAAACCCCCAAACAACTTTGCACCATGGAACTCACCCAGAACACTCCCCACAATTAATTAACTATCCACACTCTTGACATTCCCTCCATCATTGCATTGCGACTGCAATGAACTCTGCACCCTATTGCCACTCTCCCAAATTCCCACTCCTACATAGAGTGCCACTTGAGATCCTGCACTTTCCCAAAATGCCCACTCCTACATTTCATAATGCAAAGCGCTCACCCACAGGTCTTCACCCCACATACAATGGACCATCGAACTTGTACCACTGACATAAACATTTACCTCCACAATTGCAACCCTAACCATGCACACCTCTACACTACACCACTCTGACACTCCCCACTCGCACAAACAATGTCCTGCCTCACCGAATTACAACTCCACCCCAATCTTCATATTCATGGATTTTTCCCACTCAGTACCAGTCTGCATATTCATGAATTGCATTTTGTTTTACAAACGATATCAAATGTATCGAATTATGGTTAATCAATGAATGTTGTCCTATTGTGAATGTGGCGTGTTACATTAAGGCCATGTGGCATAATAACGTATGTCTTTATAATTTTCCATGAGTGAGCCTATTTCATGTCTCCCAATATGTTATGTACCACTAACCTAGGTCATGTCTCCCATTATCATGTTATGTACCACTAGGATAATTTCTTGGCCTATGTTTTGGTTAAATTATTTTTCTTAATTATCTTATGTTTCAGTTAAAAAAAATTTCTTAGCCTCTGTTTAATATTCTTATGTTGCAAGCAAGGCTCTCTCATTATGGAATAATTAACAATGTATATTTGTAGTTGGTGTGCAACACACTTGAAATACCCCTTGGCTAAGAGGCCATGGGGGAATCTAATATTATTCCAAATTTACCTGGATCTACTTAATGCACATGGCCTCAACCACATGAAAATAGTTTCTTGTATAAGCGATATGTCTCACAAGGAGTGAAACCTATTTTGATTAGCATATATTCATTCTAGATGACAAGGTGAGGAGGAAGAGGAATAAGTGAAAGAGGTTGCTCACCATTTAGAATTTTTGGACGAAATTGCTAGTACTAGGGTTAATTAATTTCATATCTTCTACTTAATATTAATAATATACAACTTTATAATATGCTTATGCCTAAGCACAAAATTTTTTACCTGACAATCAAATTAGTCATTTATTTAGTCATGTGTATGTGTGTGACTAATTAGTTATTCCCGACAATCAAATTATTCATTTATTTTTTCATTTATACTTGTGCTGCAAAATATTAGTAGAATTTAGTCATTTTTTGTTGTCGTGACTAAAACTTTTAGTCACGTAGTCATTTATCTCGCTTTCTCTACTAGTTCACGTTATTTTTTTGTCAATCAACATGCATTTCTATTGCATCAAAAAGGGAAAACAACTTCTTTCAACCCCCCTAGCCAACCATCCTAAATGGTAATCTCTTGGATTACACTAATGCAATGTCTTTTTATTCTTCTAAATCACTATATGCTTGATCTTTTTGTATACAGTATCAAATCCTATTGAATCAAATCCCTTCAAATCGCCGTTTATTGGATCTCTTCATATAAAATATCTATCCTATCAAATTCTATGGAGATGGGATCTATGATAATGATAATATAACAAGTCTTATCACATATTCTCAAAACCTTTTAGTATTGCAATCCTCTCTTCTATTTTTTCCCAAAGTAGGAAAAGGTCTTTGGTACTCGAGGTTACCAACTTAGTAGCATCCTCCAGTCTATCTTGTCATCCACCATTGTGTAGAGACACAACCTAATCACCTGAAGAACACACTATTAGTGATTAAGAGGAAACTTCAATTGTATATTATATGCCTCAATCTCTTGGGTTGTTAACCAGTTTCCTTACATATGAGGGAGAGTAGCTTTTAGCCAAGCAAAATAAATTTAAGTTCTTTCTCCAATACCAAAAGGAGAATCAAAACCCATGAACATTATCCACCACATACCCATACCCAATATCCCCATATGATAATCTCTAGGGATTCCAAAGGAAGGGTCATGTGATATGTATAACACATATTCATTAGCCTCATGAATTAATCCTCTCTCCTATATATATGGTTGCTATGTGATATTGTTTTTCTTTGTTTTCTTATCATTTTTTTAGCTAACATGTGCAACCTCAATGTTACCCACTTGAAAACATCTATGTTTTAATACATTGTAGAGCGCCTCTTCACACAATTAGGTATTTAAATTAATCTTTAAATTCATCCTGTACTGTAGTGCTTTACATAAAGCAATGTGTAGCATTTACTTTCTTGTGGTAACAATTTCAAATTTCACATTCATAGAGTAAACACTCTACTTTAAAAATAGTTTACCTTAAAAAAAGTTTCAATTTGTTTATCACTTCAATACTTCTCTCATTTGTATAATTTATTGAGCTAAGAGATGCTCTACATACACTCTACATCCTAGTATGGGGTAGATACACTCTACATCCCAGTATGGGGGAGATGTTGTCATGCTTACAAAGAAAAAATTACATAAGATTGAATAAGATATAGCATTGTCATCAGTAATTCACACACACACACATTCAATTTATATTGATTGAATTACTAAGGAGCGAACACTTTTAAGAGAAGAGTGAAATATTTATTCTTTCAATATACAACTTGCATGTCACATTTTTTTATCCCTCTATAAACCAAAGTTTACAAAAATTTGTATACCATAATGAAAGTTAGTAACTATATACCATAAAAAATAGTTATATATGCATATTTTCAATTGTCGATTTCTACTAATGTCTATAAATCACATATGCATGTAATAGAATTGGTTTCGAAAATGAAATAAGACAAAGCAATAAAGTGTGTTAACTCTAGTGATGATAATGTGAAACTGATTTAGATCAATCAAGTAGTTGCATTGATTCAACAATGAAAATGGTGTTATACATCAAAACAACCTTCTCGTTAATTTGTTTCACTCTTTTCTCATGATGCTAAAAAAACACCACCAATCACTATAAAAATCAATGGACAAACAAGATTTGATGAAGGAGATTCCAACAAGCAAAACACATATTTAATGTATCATTTATGTCCAATAATATAATGCATCGAAATACAGTGGTTACATTCATTTCAACAATCAAATAATGCAAAAGGGTAGGGTGTATTGATTTCAGTGACGATATGGTGAAAATGAACTAGAGAAATCAAGTACCTGCATTGATTTCAATAATGCCATATTGAAAAACAATAGGTTGCAATGATTTCAACAATGATAAACTGAAAAAGTGACTTAGAGTAATTGATCCATCTTATATCTAGATGTTTCAAACACCTAAATAGATCAAATTCCCTGAGGTGCAAACCTTTCTTGGAGTTTTTAACTCTAAAATTTTTGTGCACCTCCAGGGATTTGATCCCTCTTGACGCCTGATAGATCTTGAAATAAGGTAATCTATAATAGTTTACACAAAACAAGCACTTCTATATAATTTTGTCAAATTGAACTTGATATGCTAGAGAATGTCGAAGTCATCCTTGGTATCCCATCCATGAACCTCAACATCAAACCAATGTCAATTTGATTCCTTCACCATATTATTTTTGTAAAATGTGAAACTATGATCACGCATAATACTAAATAGAGAACGTGCAATAGTAGTGAACAAAATCATCGTCATTGGAATGACTTCAACAATAACACATAAGAAACCAATTTAAAAATACATTTAGATTAATGATCATAATCTAAAGTTTTGATGTTGCCATTAGCATAAATCCATCTTAACTACAGATCTATCGAGTTCCTAGAGTTATCAAATACATACAGGTGCAAACCTTTCCTCCATTTTTGCACCCTAAAAAAATATTTTCACCTAGAGCAATTTTATCATTCTCTATCGGTGATATATATGGAGTTATGATAAATCTAGAATGGATCCAATATGTAGCTATGGTTTTCACCCTAGCTTCTGCAAATAAGCACCTACTAAGGAGAAGGGACTCCTTAGTTGCAGTTCAGAAAAACAGTAAATGAAAAACAGTACAATAAAATAGTAACTACTCTAAACATGTGCATAAAACAAAAAAGACAAGATAATAAAAAGGGTTTTTGTATTGATTATACCTCCAATGTGAAGGTTGGTGAATCCTTTGCAGCAGTCCAAGAGGGTTGCTTCCAAGCTCCAGTTTTGTTCCTTTCTCTATCTCCAAAGGGATTTGGAAATGGGCCAAAGGGGCACTCAAGTGTGAAAGTAGCTCAAGGGTGAGCTAGGGTTTCAGGAGTGATTTTGGCAGAGTAAGGGTGTGTTTGACTGTGGATATGAAATGAGAGGCCTCCATCACCTATTTATAGGTTTTTAGTGGTGAAGTGCTGGCCCATGGTTTTGGGCACCATATGGTTTAGGTCAGTTGTATAGGGTTTTTGCTTCCTTTTTCCCTCTTTTTCCTCTTTTTTTGTATTTTTTATTCCCTTTTTAGAGGGTTTTTGCTATTTTGGAGGAATTTTGGATTATTTTGGGGGGAAAAGGGGTTTTTTGGCCTTTTGGAGGTTTTTTAATGGTTTTGTGGCCTTTTGGAGGCTTTTTAATGGGATTTTAAGGTTTTGGAGGCAAATATGGTAGGAAATATGGACAAATGAGTCATGTAATGGGGTAGATGAGGTAGTGAGCACTTTTTGGGTGTTAACAGATTGCCCCTTGATGTGTGAGGGCAGGAGCTCATCGTATGGCCGATAGACATTATAAGTCTTTTATGGTTTTCCTGGGGTGTGGAGAAGAGAAGAAATGAACTAGAGCCCGGAACAACGGTCCCGAACAAACTGCAAAAATTGAAAGTACATGACCTCAATAATGAATGAGGAATAATCTGAACAGATGGACAAGGCGGGCATTCCCATGCTCGTATCAAGATATAGAACAATAATAACAATGGGGTCCAAAATATGGGGACCTAACATATACATGGCCTCAAATAATGAATGAGGAATAATCTCAATATATGGATGAGGCGGGCATACCCATGCTCATATCAAGATACATAAAAAATAACTGTGAGGCCTAAAAAAGGGGGACCTGTAGGATACATAGAGAACCACTATGTACATCATAAGGGTCTAGAGGAGACACAAATCTAGGACATACTGATGGGCTGACCATGTCTGATCTGAAGAACTGGTACACTGGAATAACTACAGTGTTGCTGAGTGGGGTACCAGAGGAACTAATGAGCTGCTGGATTATAGTGACAGGGAGTCATATCCTCAATGGTACACTGAACTGGAATGGAAATAGGTACTTAAGGAAGCATATAACTGGATGGCTTCCGAATACAATCACCAACGCAACCCAGACATCCACGAGAACATATAACTGGGTGTTCCGAAGTGACTCACCAATGTGCTAGAGTCGGGGGAAATCCAGGGTCTTTGACTAATAACTGAAGGGATATAAACCCGGTGCGATTCTCAACGATGCGATCAGGGTCTTGAAGTCGAGCATGTGAGAAACAACCACTCGAAGAGGCAATGATGACTCCTCTCAAAATGGTCCATAGGCACTCACCACAGATGGTGATGGGTCCAAGGCACAGGAACTTCTGGGTCTATCCTCTGGAATAGAGGGGCTGTCGTCGACAGAGGGAGACCTGCAACTAGCAAGGCAATGATGTTTCCTTGATAGGAGCGCGAGGTGGAGAACCAAAGTGTGAGAGTACTGATGGTAGGACTGTCATACTGTGGGGGATAACTGGGCAAGTAGAGTGGGTGGACTCAAACTTCCTTTGCTCAGAGTATGAAGGCGGGGATGATCGGGCAACATATGGAACTGACTGGTGGGAAAGGGATCATAGCTATATTGGATCAAGGATAGTGACTGGGGTGAGTGATACTCAAGTTGGTGTAAAATGGCAGGAGACTGCAGAATACTCTGAACAAAGGTGACCTGATTGGGGGTGCTGCCGAGATGATCAATCATAGTGCCAAGAGGCATGGGGGGACTTCTTCATGGGTTAAGGAACTAGAAGAAGTGTGTTTAAAATGGCACTGTCATGTGGATTTATACGAGCCCAGGACAGTTCATGCTCGTGATTGCTTTCAATGTTAAGGAGTTTGAAAGCAATAAGAAGACTCTGAAATAATGGAATGGTACTATCGTGTGGATTTGTACGAGCCCAGGACAGTTCATGCTCGTGGTTGCTTTCAATTTTAGAGAGTCTGAAGGCGATAAGAAGACTCCAGGGGGTTGCTTTTTCATGTGTTAGTCTCCAAGGCCCGAATTACCATAAAAGGATGCAATGAAGAACTCTTCTAGCCGGTGTGACTAGAGTATTCCTTTTTCATAATTAGTCTACCAGGTCCGGAAAAGGGTTAAACTTATACCAGATAGACGCCCTTTCAGGTACTTTAACGAGCATGAAAGGAAACAAGATTGCTCGATGATCTTTTCATTGTTTTAGGAGTCAGAAAAGAGCTTAACAGAAACTCCCTAACTGCCTTTTTCGTAAAGGACTTGTCCGGCCCGAAAAAGAGATAAAATTATACTGAACAAAAGGAATGGTCAGGCAAGGAGGAAGTGCTCAATCAAGGAACATTGATGATGACCAAGAACGAGGGTAGGGGGTAACATTGGTGGGACTCCTTGCGGGATAATGAATGGTGGAAAAATAACGAAATAATTGTAGTATGACAGGAGTGAATGGCTCATGTAAAAAAGTGGAACAATCCGATGGCAGCCAATGTGGTGCGCAAATCGAGGCAGCAAGGTGTTGGGACACAATGTCGAAACTATACATGGTGAGAGTGAGAAATGATCTAAAGCATCATCATGAGCTCGGAAAAATGAATCCAACGCTATAAAAAGTGTCAAAAATGGATAACGGCCGATGTGGCATGCAAACCAAGGCAACGGGGGCGTTTTGGAAAAAATACCGGAAAAATATGGGGGTGAGAGCAAGAAATGATCTCAAGCATCATCACAGGCTCGGAAAAACGAATCCGATGATATAAAATATATCAAAAACAGAGAGTAGCCGAAGTGGCAAGCAAACCAAGGCGACTAGTGGTGTCTAGAAAAATGCTCAAAAATTTTTGGGTGAGAGCGAGAAATGATCTCAAGCATCATCACGGGCACGGAAATATGAATCTGGCGGTGCAAATGGTGAGAAAAACAGAGGTCATAGGGACTCCAAAATGGTCAAAGGAAATAACTAGGTTAAAAAATGGTTGCAAATAAAGGTGAGCCCACCAAGCTAAGGATGCAGTGGTGAGGAGAAATGATTACCCGCGGGGGAAGAATACTAGGTGCATCAAATCAAATCAAATATACAAGTGATACGTGACCTCAAAAATGGTTGAGATCACAAATGTGAAAAAGTGAGTAGGGTTAATGACCTGCCCCCATGCTATGTTCATGGGGTTTTTGATTGTGGATCACATATGTGTTGGTTTGAACAATGGGTTCATTGACGTGCTAAGATAGATGTGATGGGGTAGGGTCAAAATGATTGATCATGCCCTCTATCCCAAGGTCGAGGTAATTTATTATGCCCCCTAACTCAAAGGTGTCAATGTGGTGTTATATGATAATGGGGTCAAGACCAGGCATTTTGGTATAGGACCAGGCAAAGACATCGCGGAACTCTTGGAAAAAAAAATTGTACTCTCTAATCTTATACTCATTGCAGGAGGCTCCTAATGTAATGATTTCAAGAGCACCAGGTGGGTTAGAGATATTGATGTGGATGACGGGTGAGATGTTGGCCATGTTATCTTCCTCAAAGGCATCAAAAGCGGGAATGGGATCATTAAACCAGTCAATTTTGGTGGGGAGGAAATCTTTGGACTCAACCAAAAATTGGGTGGCTGTAATGGGGGAGGACTCCTCTGGGAGGAAATAGGAATGATGGTGCATATCCTCCCAGGGGTAATTAGGGGCAATGAGAGCCTCTAGAATCTCCTCATTATTGTGAAAACTTTGAGTTTTCAAATCGATTGACGAGGGAGTGGTAGTCAAAGAGATCATATAAATGGTGTTAATCTCTCCGAATGAGGATGATACTGGGGGGTGGATCTCCTCGATTGTGGGGGGTGCCGTCTCAAGGTCCAAATTATTCAGCTCGTAGAGAGCTGATCTGTAATCTGGGAGATCAAGACAGTGATGTGAGTGATGGCCATAAATACCGCATATTGCACAAGGGTGGTTGGTACGTAGTGATTTATCATGAGGCTTAGGGGTTGGATCGAGTTCAACAACCGGGATGTTGGGGTCGTCGTCAAGCATTTGCATGTGTTCCTGTAATGCAGGTAATTGTGGACATTGACGAGTTGGATGGCCTAACGCATCACACAATGAGCATTTGGGAGGAGCACGAAACATGGGGGGGTTTCTAACTGTTTTGGGCAGGGGTACAGTAGTGTATGGTTGTGGGCTTCTGCCCCGAGTGTGCTTGATAAGAGGGGGGGGATTCGTAGATGATGAAGGGGTAGTGACACCGGGAGGTGGTTGATTAGTAGTGGTAATGGGTTGCACCGGTTGTAGGATGAAATTTGGTGTTAGCGGGGAAACGGGAGGCGAAATATACCACACGGGTAATCCTAAGGTTAACCCGGGGAGGCTGAGAGTAGCCATAATCGGGGCGCTTACTACACCTGAGGGACGAAACAGAAAGGGGATTGTGTGGATGGGTGTAACACCAATGTGACTAGGTACCAATGGTGGTTTGGGTAACAAGGGTGGTTGATTGTTGGGTGTTTGTGTATTGTGGAAAAGGGTACATAGGTCAGATACTTCGGGCACGGGTGACGGGGGTGGAATGGATTGGAATGTTGAGGTCATCGGCGTATCTGAGTAAACTCTGGGTCCCACGGAGGAAACAAACGAGGTAGTTGCACCACAAACAGGTTGTTCAACCATGGGGAGAACATTCTCTGGTGCAGTGGGGGCATTGGGATCGTAATAGGTGAGTTGATCGACCTTGACCACGCGTCCGTCATGGGGGAACATCATGGTACGAAAAACGGATGAGGCAACCGCCTGCATGGCATACATGTAGCTATGGCCAAGTAAGAGGTTATAATCAAGTTGGGCATTGATGACCTCTATGTCAATGAGCACTATTTTACCAGCCAACTGGATGGGGACATTAGCTAAGAGACCTTGGGGTTGAGCCAAATGGCCATCGTAGGCTCGCAACGTAGTGGTGGACTGTTGGAAAGTAGGGGATCCTAACTTCTGCCAAACGAATGTGGACATAACGCATGTAGAGGCACCTTCATTGATAATGCATCGATGGATGACAAGATTCCGAATGGAAATAGAAACTTGGAAAGCTAAAGTGGAAGGCAAGCGTGGTTCGGACTGGTCCAAATCGAAGGCCATCAGTCGTGAATCATTTGGGTCAATAGCACCAATGGCGGAGAGCAAAGTCTTGCACTGTGAAGGACAATTTTTTAAGACTTCTAACACAGACATGGCTGCAGGGGACTGGGCTAAGTCATCTATAATGTTGTAATTAGATGCAGCACGAGCATTGGGATTATTGTTGATGCGACGAAGTGGGAAGCGAGGTGCTTTGGAGGTGCCATCTAGTGGAGCCAGAGGTATACGTAATGTCTGATCAGTGGGATGAGTGTTAGTGTCTTTGTCAGCGGGAGGGGCTTCAGGGGTGGATCCATATTGGTTCCGACAGGTTTGGAGGTTGACATCGGAGGATGACATTATTAACAAGTGGTGGGTACCTGAGTCTATCATAGGTTGATCAGGAGCGGCATAAGTGATTTGCTATTGTGGTGGCGCGTTTCCTTGAGGGGGAGCAAATGGCTAAGTGTTCACTACGCCTTGGGTTGGTAAGGGGTTTTGTAGCACCAATGGTTGATGTGGAGGTGGTGAGGGGCTGGGCAGCGCATGAGGACCCGTGTGCCCTTGGCGATGGGCATCATCAGTCCAGAGTTGTCGAGCTCACTCCAAATGTGGGCAAGCATGTGTGTAGTGGCCATAGACCCCGCAAATAGAACAAGGATGGTTTGTTCGCAAATTAGGATTTTTGTCCTGCTTGGGCGGCCGATCAGGGTTTTGGTTGGCAGGTGCTATGTTATTGTTATTTGGGGGATTGGGAGGTTGATCGCCTTGGTCTGGAGGGGGGTTATTCCCACGGTTATGACTTTTGCCACGGTTTTGCTGGCCCTGTTGGCGCTGGTTATTTTGGTTCTACTGTGGATTCTGTTGGGCATACACTTTCCCTTGGGCAGCAGGTGGGTTCTGGGGTTGTGCAGGTGTGGGAGCAGGTTGCGGTGGATAATAAGTAGGTGGAGGCTGCGCAGGTGCTAAAACTTGTGGGGGTTGTTGATACGTCTACGGAACGAGTTGTGGGTTCGCCACAGGGGCTGCATGTGGTGGGTAATAAGCAGGTTGGGCTTGAGAGGACATAGGAGCTAGTGCAGCCTATGGGTGGTAATATGGTTGAGGTGCGACCGGAGGGGCATAAGCGGGGGATGCATGACCAAAGCACTGAGGTGGATAGGAGGGTCTGTGGGAATGGTGGTGATGTGCCATGGGAGCATACGAATTGGTTGCTCTGGATTGAGATGTAGCCCGTAAAAGGTCGGGGCCATGGCTATGACAGGCTATGGAAAACGGTTGAGGATGCGAGGCAATACGACTAATGATGCCATCTACGGCATGGGATGCCCCTGGCGCATCGTGTCGGGAGGAATTGCCACGAGGGGCATCAAGTATGATGGAATACAAATAAACCGACTGGGTGTAAATAAGGTCAAATTGATGGGCTTTGAGTATGGCCTCTTCTTTGGACTGGGGTTGTTCGGATGCCACATCCTTGGAAATGACAGGAAGGAGGGATTTTAGAAACCAATCTAAGACTATATGGTCGTCTAACTTGATTTTGCAGAGGCTGCGGCGTCGATGCCACTCATGAATGTGGTCAGTGATGTGGGTAGTTGTGTTCTGTCTGCAAGACAGTAGGATCTCAACTCCCGCATCATAGCGGACAGGTAACTGAAAGAACTGCAGGAAAGTCGAGGCAAGGGAAGTAAAGGTGGCATGGGTCCCATGGGGCTTCTTGATGTACCACTTAGCTGTAGAGCCAGTGAGGGTGTGCTGTAACAGACAGAGGTGGACAGAGTCGTCCACTATGGAGTTAGAGGAACACCATAGATGGAAGGACATAATATGGTTCTGGGGGTCCTCACCTGCCTTGCCTTCAAACTTAGGGATGTCAGAGGGGAGCTTGGTGGGCATGTGAGGCCACGCAGGGTTGTGTCTGATGGGATCGTTAATCAGTCTAGCTAGGTCAGGAAGGTTGAGACTAGCCATGAATGGAAAACTAGTAGAAGGATGTGACATACTAGTGGCTGTGACCATGTTGGGGCCAGTGCCCCCAAGTGAAGGGGCTGGGTTTGGGATGTTGCCCCCAAGTGGAGGAACAAAAGTGGTATGGGACGGTCCTGCACCGCCAAGGGTAGTGTGAGTCATTGATGGAGTGGGGATAGGTATGCCAGCTATTGGAATGGGTACAGTGACCGAAATGGTAGATGTGGGCCCCATTGAGGGAATACCCAAAGCAGGTGTGGTAGCTGGTGTGGTGGTGGTTGCTCCACCAATGGTCCCTACAAAGAAAGGGGTGGAAGTCATGCCAGCCATGGGGCTAGTTGGTGCAGTGTAACTGGGGTTCTCGGACTCTACCTTAGAATCAGAGGTAAAATAAGGGGCGTCAAGATCGGGTGACGCAGTTCTATGCCGTTGACAAGTGGAGTCAAGTGACAAGGCTCGAGATCTATGATGAGTGGTATCAAGTGATGAAGATCTATGTCTGTGACGGGTGATGTCAAGTGAACCGTGCTGTGGGGGCTCACCCCGGAGGCGTCGAGAATGTCTCGGGGACTCAATGGTGACAGATGGTGTCAAGTATCTAGGGGTTGTGTTGAGTGAAAAATAACTCAAAAACCCTAATGCAACCGAGTGTGCAGAAGGAGAGCGCAAAAAATATGGCACTCAGGCCAACAACCAACTCAAAACACTTACTGTAACAGCTGTGCTACAATAAGTGGAGTATCAACAGAAATGGTTAGAATACCAACAAGCAGCAGGTTTCCTAAAAAATAAAAATAGTGGACTCGCTAGACCAAAAGGAGGTAAGGGAGCATGCAAACACCTAGCTAAATAGTATTCTAACTCAACTAGATATATCCTCTGCAAGGTGATGAAATCCAAGTCAGACAATATGGATAGTAGAGCCAAGTGGCTAAAGATATCCTCCTACTGGGAGGGACACCGGGTAGTCAATCCTAGAAGAAAAGCAACTAAGATACCTCGTTCATGACACGTTTGGTTGGGTGAATCTGCCATTTGGTTCTATCACCGCTATATCCCCATATGGGTGATACATCGAGAACTGCGAAAGGTATCCTTTGGTTATTGAATGGATTGCGGTATTCCACTTAGGCTTCCGGAACCAATCTGGCGACTTCAACCCTCCTAGGGGAGAGGCCTTCCCGATAAATTGGTTTTAAACCGTGTCAAAAAATACTAGGGGATTTTGGTTCCCTAATGGACAACAGATATGTCTCAAGTGTAAGCAACCGAGGGGTGTTATTTGGATGCCTATCCCCCCGATCCTACCTAACTACAAAAATTCTTATGTGTTCCCCAAGTGGGGTTAGAATGTTGGTTGTGTTAAGTAGTATTTTAGGGATCACTTAAATTAGGTGACAGAGTGTGTGCATGTGAGATGATGAACCCAAGTAAAAGTGCCACGGGGTGGGCAACTTTCTAACTAAAAATAACAATACAGAATTTAAACTTTGAAATGCAAAATTTTCTCTCTTTCAATTAAAATGCTGAAATTTTTTAAAAAATATTCTGTAAATGGAACAGAAATAATACTGCAGAAAAAATGATGTAGGGAAGCATGGCTGCAGATAGGACAGATGGCTGTGCAGGTGTAGAAAATATTGCAGCAAAGTGTTGGGTTCAAAATAGTGAAAAAAGTGCAGAAAACAGACCGCGGGTCTGTGGCAAATCTGTGTGGTCGGACCACGGGAAACAGCTCAACAATCACGGATGGGTTGTGGGATTTTGGTCGAAAGATGCAGGTGGACCGCGGGAAAAGGGCTGATAGTCGTAGGCAGGTTGCAGGAAAATGGCTGAAAGCCACAGGCAGACCACGGGAAAAAGGCCGAAGGACGAAGGCGGGTTGCAAGAAAATGGCTGAAAGCCGCAAGCGGGACGCGGGAAAAAGGCTGAAAGACACAGACGGGTTGCAGGAAAATGGATGAAAGCCACAAGCAGCCCACGAAAAAATGGGTTAACAGCCGCAGTTGGACAGCACGAAACAAGCTAATAGCCGCGGTCAAATCACAGGTAACAGATTGGAAACCGCCGGTAGATCGTCGAAAACAGTCTAAGAGCCGTGGTCAGATCGCAGGTAAATGTATGAAAGACACAGTCGGAAAGCAACTGCAGGGGCAAAAGGTGCAGTTTACGGCAGCCGAAAGGGACAGTCGAAAGGAAAAAACAAAAAACTATTGCAGAAAATTAAAAACGTTTAAAACTTTAAAACTATAACCAGAAATTCAAAGGAACACAAGGGGAGTCGCCAAAACTGTAGCTAGGGTTTTCACCCTAGCTTGTGCAAATGAGCACCTACTAAGGAGAAGGGACTCCTTAGTAGTAGTTTAGAAAAATAGTAAATGAAAGACAGTACAGTAAAATAGTAACTACTCTAAACATGTGCATAAAACAGAAAAGACAAGATAATAAAAAGGGTTTTTGTATTGATTATACCTCCAATGTGAAGGTTGGTGAATCCTTTGCAACAGTCCAAGAGGTTTGCTTCCAAGCTCCAGTTTTGTTCCTTTCTCTTTCTCCAAAGGGATTTGGAAATGGGCCAAAGGGGCACTCAAGTGTGAAAGTAGCTCAAGGGTGAGCTAGGGTTTCAGGAGTGATTTTGGCAGAGTAAGGGTGTGTTTGACTGTGGATATGAAATGAGGGGCCTCCATCACCTATTTATAGGTTTTTAGTGGTGGAGTGCTAGCCCATGGTTTTGGGCACCATATGGTTTAGGTCAGTTGTATAGGGTTTTTGCTTCCTTTTTCCCTCTTTTTCCTCTTTTTTTGTATTTTTTATTCCCTTTTTAGAGGGTTTTTGCTATTTTGGAGGAATTTTGGATTACTTTGGGGGGAAAAGGGTTTTTTGGCCTTTTAGAGGCTTTTTTAATGGTTTTGTGGCCTTTTGGAAGTTTTTTAATGGGATTTTAAGGTTTTGGAGGCAAATATGGTAGGAAATATGGACAAATGAGTCATGTAATGGGGTAGATGAGGTAGTGAGCACCTTTTGGGTGCTAACACAATATAAACATGAAGTTTGAATATCTACCACAACTTAAGGATAGTGTATTTATAATCCATTATTTCAAACACAAAATTTTAATCCCATATCACAACACCAACACCACATTCTCTAATGCTTATCTGTTTGTATGTGCCATACAAAACTCTCTTTAAGTAAATTTCATGAGTTTGAGCACCATCAACCCAAACTCCCACTAACTTCAGCTTACTTCAAACTCTTCCTGACTAAAAAAATGTTCTTTCTTATCATTAGCATAGTATTTATCTTCTCTGCATTTTCACATCTCATCTAGTGTACATCCACCTCTTAAATCATCTTCTCCTTTAACTCCCATACCGGCCAATAGTCCAACTATCCATCTAATGACTCCTCTACTACTTTACCTCCCATACCCAAGAACCTAGCTATCCACCTGTTAGAAAACACTTCCTCTCTATAATATATATCCTTTACTTGCAAGAAATTTCGTAAGTTCACTACATGCCTAGACAACCATCCAAAGATATCTATCCTTTACTTGCAAGAACTTTCCTCAGTTCACTACATGCCTAGCCAACCATCCAAGGGGGTAGCCTCCCAATTTACCCCAATTGATGTAGTGTCCCTTTGTGTATTTCAATTATCATCTATTCAATCTCTTCTTTTTATACAATATCAAATAAATTTTCTCTGTTTTTCTCAATGAACATCTATTTGATCTCTTATATACATATATAGTATCAATCCTATCAAATACAATGAAGATAAGGATCTTGTTCATATGGAGTGTCCTTTCAAGTGATGTAATCTTGTTTCATTTGATATTGTTTTGTAATTTTTGTTATTTTTAAATATATGTGCTACTTCATATTTATCCATAACTTGGACGAGAATGTTTGAAGAGAAAAACATTGTTTGAGGATCTGATATTGTTTGAAGAAACAACCATTGTTTGAAGAAGCAGTGGTGAGAGAAAATATAAATTTCCAAGTCTTACTTTTAGATCCATGATGTTCATCCTGATGATGAATGATTATTGTACTTTAACACCAACCATATCCACTAGATACTATCTTCATTTTCTTTAACATTTTATTTTTTATGTTAATTATGAGAGATTTATCTGTGAATTCATAAACCATTAGCTATGGCATTACGATTATTATTACATTCAAGAAAGTTCATTCAATCACCACTATTCCCTTTGGTGGGATTCAATTTTCTATATTCTTGAAGGGACTATTTATTCATGACTAGATTTATTTAATCGCTTATTATTCACTTGTAAGATTTTCAAAAAAGAATTATTAATGAGTTCAAAAAAAATATTGATGCATATTAGACTTGCCAAATGCTTGGAGAAATAGTTCACATGACATGGATTGCAAATGAATGGCCTTAATATTTCATATTTAAGCATATGTTTAGCTCTATACATGGGAAAGCACAAAGCGTTATTGGAAAAATATGCTTAATATATGAACATGGGAAAACCTTCAAAAGAGGAACATACATGGCCCAATATATGTTTCCTATGTAGAAGATCAGAGGAAACTTCAAAACAATTATTCATTAATTGTGACTTCACTAGACATGTATGGAGAGAGATGGCTATCATATTGTGGATTATAAATGAATGGTATGGAAACATGGTGGTATAATGTCTCAGGAGGGTTTTGAGAGGAGGGGTTTGAGAGGGAGGGCCTGAGGAAAATCAAATGTGTGCCTTTCCCGGTGTTGTGGGGAATATGGACTACTCAAAATGAAAATATTTTAGATGTTGATAAGACATAGACCTTACAAATTACGACACATGTAATGTCATTAAGGAAGGACTTTGAAAAAAATTCAAATGAAAATTTGTTATGAACAGTAGGATCTTTACAAATAGAGAAAGGGAATAGTTGGTGTTTTTTTTATGGGGCCTGCCAAGGTCCTGAGAAGACCTGTGGTTTAGGTGGTGTCCTCTATATTTATGAAAGACATCATATTTCATTTAATGCTAACAATGGAAAAGGGAACAATAATATGGCGGAATTAATGGCTCTTTGGACATTACTAAAATTGGCATACGAAGGAATCCTAGAGCTTCAAACATATGGTGATTTTGCTCTAGTAGTTAATGACAAGGAAACATGAACTGAGTAATATTTCACTTCAAAACATCCAAACAAACTTAAAATAATTAGTTGGTGCATTGAATTCCTTCAAAATTTTCCACATCTACAGGGAACAAAACTCAAGGACAAATGGACTCTCAAAAGAAGGTCTAACCATTCCAAGGGGCTCTGTCTACCTTACCATATGGAATGAAGAAAATACATAGGAAAAGAGAATGACTATGGATCTATGTTGATTCAAAACATATTTTTTGTGTGCAAGGAATTTTGAAATATGCAAATTATGTAAACAAAATTCTAATATTAAAAGACTAAATTTTGAATAAAACATAATTCCCCCACTACAGCCAAAAACTAAGGGGTGTTGTTGTTAAAATAAAAAAAGGATTTAATTTTGAAATAATTATGTTATAATTCCTATTTTTCGGTTGAGAAGACTGGAAAATCATTGTACCCATGATTTTATAGCAGTAGGAAAGAGTTGTCAAAACCAATACATCTCCACCTTAAATGTATTTAGTTTTTCCATCGGAAGAAAATAAAAATATGAGTTTTTTCTTTGGAAAAAAATGCTCTATTTCAACTTTTTCATCTATGAAAAGAATAAAAGAATGATGAATAAAAATTATTCAACAATTAGCAAATTAGTAAATTTATGCATAATAGTGTTAGATGACATGTAGCTAAATAACAAGTTCTTGCACTGATGTTTATTGCTTGTCATACACCTCAAACAATTAACATCAAAAATCAAAATTGGGAGTTTCACCAAAACAAATACATATACAAATTAATTATTTTATAATGGTTATTAATGGAAGCTCCGCAACAGTTTCATGGCAGATCCTAGGGTTCAATTATTAGTGTTCTATGGGAAGGCCCTGCTATTCTTATTGCTTTCATCGATCTTGGCAGGGTAGGTGCTATTTTTTATCAACCTTCCTCGATCTTTATTAAGTGTCAGTCCCTGGGGTTTTTTGTCACCTTCTTGTTATTCTCCATCTTGTCCTCTATTTTTTAAGTGCCTTTTCTATGGGTAGATGGTTGGTTCATATCCAGTGGGTCCCACTTAGTTTTTGTCTCTCCTGTGCCAATATGGATGAGCTTAAAGGCATTTGAAGTTCCTGCAAGTGGTTTTTTCGGGAATACTTTTGGGAGTCTCCATAAGTGATGGTCGTACCATTTGAAAGGTTTTCCATTCCCCCCACCAACCTCTTAATCTTAATATAGTGGGATCTTTTTATTTTTAAACATTATCTCCTTGAACCTCTTCTCTTGTGGATTGTGTTCCTAAGTTTAAGATTCCTATCATTGGGGAAGGGCTAGAAAATATTGATGGTGTGCATGTAGAGTCGTCAGTTGTGCTTCAAAACCCTCCCCTTCCTTCAGGAAAATCTTGCAGATGCATCTGGAAGAGGGAATCCATGAAGAACCTTTCCCTCGGTAGTGACATCCTAATGAAGGATGTGCTACCCATGTCTGAGTTAGCAGTGGTGGGACATTTCAAAGGGAAATTTATGAGCCATGTGGATTTTTTTAACTGGGTTATGGACAATTGGGTAGGGTTTCTAGGTTATCGACCGCAGGTTTTTTCTTTGGCTAGAGGATGGAAAATAATCATCCTTTCATCATCATAAGATGTTGTGACTATCCTCCATGGTTACTGGTGTTGGGAGAAGGTACCCTTTCAAGCTAAGAATTGAACGACATTTTTCATGAGAGGAAAGAAATTTTTTATAAAAGGCGTACATGGGTCAAGTTGCCTGGTCTACCCTACAAGCTTTGAACTCTTGAATTCTTCTATAGCATAGGGGAAGCTCTCGACAATTTATTACAACGGACTAGGGTATTTTTTAAGGATTTTATTATTATACTGAAGTATAGTATCCTAGGTGATTATTTTGGATTGAAAAAAACATGTAAATAGATAGGTAGGCGAATATTAAAAATGAAACATACAATTTACTATTGAAATGTGTAAATTTTGGTGAATATTATGATAAAAAAAACATATTTTATGTTTAAATATAAGTGATATTAGACACTAAAAATGACCAAATAACAAATTTACTTTTTGAAAAAAAACCCAAAAAATAGCCAATTCACGAAATTTCGCCCCTAAAAATTACCTTATAGCGGACTATATTTCATAGAATTAGGGGTTATGGCCCTCATGCACATTCTTGTGGATGTTGAACTCAAGGGAGGCTTATATGTCAATATTTTTATATCAATCAGAAAGGACTCCCTTGTACGAATCTTTGACTATTCTGGCATTCCTTTCCTATGCAACCGTTGTCATGAATATGGACATCTAGCCCGTCATTGTCCTCTCTCTTCCAGTTTTTTGGCTCGCCCTCCATGATAGCAGGTGAAAAATAATTTAATGAAAAATCCTTCTCCTGATAAGGACTTTTCCTCTATCAAGGATCAGTAGGGACCTATTTTATGGTATTCTCTTCCTTCCCTTTCATGGTCAGAGGAAGCTCATGATGTTGAAATGGGATTCTATGGGGATTGTCTCCCTAATTTTGAGGTTCCCTCATTCTTTCAGAAGGTTACCATTTCTACAGGTTCTCCTCATTATGGCATCTAACCACTATGGTCAGAATTGATATGTCATAAGCACTCCTCTCTTGGAAGATCGTAGGTGTCTCAACAATCTTTCAAAGGTAAGGGAAATTTTTATCTTTCAAGAATCTATTCAATTCATCCTTGCCTCTTTGTTTCTTGGGTAAGGGTTTCTTTTTTGGGGTCCCCTTGTGATGGATTTGGTGGTAGTAATCCAGTACATGTTTGTGGAAGTAAGGATGTCTCATATTTCCCCCGTGGGCCACTGGTTGCTAAATCTCAAGTAATGGGGGTTTGGATGGACCCAAAAGGATTTCCCTCCAACCCTCCCCATGTGGTAACCCTGGTTTAAGTTGACCCTACAAAATCCTTGTTGTGGGAATAGGCTGGTGTCTAATGCTTTTGGCTCGCTAGATGGTTTAGCAGGAGAGCATCCTGATTTTCACGGGGACCTGGATCATCTGAGTCAAGGTGTTGCAGGCATTATTAAGGATCTCATCCTGATGACAAAGAAGGTGGACCTCTATGATTTTCCCATTTTGTCTCATACCCCCATTGTTTCATTAGTTCCATCTTTGCTTCATTATCCTGAGTCGGTCACTAATTGCCGAGGTGAACCCAGGACCATTCGATCTCCCCAAGTGGTTCTCATTATTTCCCACATCCTCATTGACCCGTCTCTTTGGGTGGAAAGGGTTGCGTGAAAGGTGGTTTCTATAATATTCCAAAGTCTCCTCCCTCTAGGTTAAGGGGATGCATTTATACCCCGACTCATGCTAGGGTTCAAGTTGTTTGTGATGTTCAAGCCAGGAAGCAGAAGACAATTACTGGGACTCTTAGAGTGATTTATCCCTCAAATAGGTTAACCCGATGTTAGTTCTCTCTTTGAATTGTAGAGGGTTAGGGTTACCCTAAAAGCAAGCCCTTAATAGATTGGTGGATGTACAGAATCCAACGATCTTATTTCTTAAATAATCCATGGCTAGAGGGGATCTTGTTCTGTCATATTTTAAACTATTGTTACCTGGTTGGGATTTTGCATGCATAGAATCCCAAGGCATATCTAGGGGAATCATCATAGGTTGGTTCGAGAAGAATTTCCTCTGTTTAAATAGTTGAGTCATGGTTTATGGACTTGGTACCCATTTGTTCTCCAAGGAGTTTGGTATTTCCTTTGAATTCACTAATATTTATGGGCCCTATTAAAATCGTTATGTTTATTGGGAAAAATTGTTTAAGTCATGAATCTTGTTAGTGGGAAGGACAAGTGTTAGAGAAGACTTAAATTTCACTCTTGGGGAGGCTGAAATATTTGGGAAATATGCACATAGGGACCTTTTGTGTGATTTCTTCATTAGACACCTTGTGGAAAACTCTCTTTTTGACATTAACCTGGTTAGAGTTCAACCGACTTGGAGGAATATTTCAGTCGGTGATGGGTGTATTTCTAAAAGGCTTGACCATTTTATTATTAGTGAAGGCTCTCTATATGTGGCTGCCAATGTCAAACAATTGGTGTTTTTGGGGGCGACTTGGATCACTTCCCCATTCTGTTGGAGATGAATATGGGATGCCCTAAACCTCCCAGTCCTTTCAAGTTCTACTCTACCTGGATTGAGGACAAAGCTTATGTGACAATGATAAAAAACCTATGGATTCCTTTCGATAGTAATCAAATAGAATCAGACGCCATCCAATTTTTATACAATTTCAAGAGCATTAAGGAATAGTCCATCAAATGGGATTCAGAATGCAGAAAGAATATGAAGGTCGATCTGTGGAACATCGAATCTCAGTTAGATTCTTATTATTATAGAAATCTGGAAGGGTAAATCTCTCTAGAGAAAAAAGAAGAGTATTGTGGACCTGGAAAATAGAAAAAGGAATATTCTAGAGGAAAATGAAGCAGTTTGGTGCTTAAAAAATAGAGATGTTTTGTTAAAGAGCGGTGGCGAAAATAATAAGTTTTTCCATAACTTTGTGAATCATCGGAAGAGCCTTAATACTCTATGGCATCGTGAGGATAAAAATGGTGATCTTTGTTCAGGCTTCAACGATCTAGCCAAGGTTAGTGTTAATCATTTTTCTGGACTCTTCCAGGAAGATTCCTCGGCTTCTGTTGGTCGGATGATGCATGTTACAATCCAGTATCGATGTTTTGTGAGTGATTATCAAAATGAAGAACTTATGGTTCCTATCACCATGGGGGAATTGTAGTAAGTGGTTAAGAGCCTTCGGTAGGAAAAAATTCTCGGGCCCGACAGTTGGTCGGTTGAGTTTTTTTAAGCTTTTATAGACTTGTTTGAGATTGATCTGCTCAGGGTTGTGGAGGACTCCAAACTCAACGAGAGTATCTTATCATATTTTAACTCAATGTTTATAGTCCTCATACCTAAGATGGATAATGCTTCACATATGGAATATTTTAGACCTATTTCTCTTTGTAACTGCATTTATATGATTATTGTAAAAGTTTCTCATTTATAATTTTTCAATGATATTATGATATTTTCAGATGGCTCTAGAAGGGAGGTATCTCTAATGCAGGTTATGCTTAATTTATTTGTAGATGCCACAGGTATGGTCTATAATGTTAGGAAGTCCTCTATGTCTTTCATTGGTCTTGATCAACAAGACATTGAGTGGATCTATGATTCTCTTTCGTTTTCTGTAATGGATATGGAGATTGATACCTTGGTTTTGTTTTAAAGCCTTGAATAACTACCATAAAAAGTATTGGAAGTGGCTCATTGGAAAAATTGAAAATAGATACCTTCTTTGGTGTAATAAATGGCTCAGCAGGGGTGGTTGATCTTAGATAAATATGTCCTTGAATCCATCCCAATTTATTGGGTTTCCTTGGCGTATGTTCCTAATGGTATTTTGGAGCATATTAGGAAGATCAGTTACAATTTTCTTTGGCAAGGGAGTAATGAAGGGTTCCCATTTCATTGGGTTGCTTGGCATTCCCTAGCATGGCTAAACGTTTCTACTTATTGGAGCCTGAAAAATCCTTTTTTTTTCGCTAAGGCCAGAGGAGTTTGGAGTATTTTAAAGAATGATGGTCTGTGGGTTTAGGTTGTTCATACAAAATATATAGCCCCCCTTACCATGGAGTAATAGTTTAGAATGCAATAGAAACCCTCAAGGAATGTCTCCAATATGTGGAAAGCTATTCTAAAGGTCATTGAGGTTATTGGTGATAGGTTGGAATGGCAATTTGGGACTCTAGAAGGAAAGTAAAAAATATTCAAGATCCTTGGATTGGATTTGATGGGGATTTCAATCTCCCCAATGCTCTCGTAGAAAATTTGAGGGTCAAAGGTTATTTTTCCTAGGAGCAAATCAAGGATCTAGTAAATTCTTCTTTGATGGCTCAAGAATGTCTATGCGCTGAAGCACATGGAATTTTGGATGAAGGGGACTAATCCACATGGTCTAACTATTTAAATGCTCTATTCATCTCAAATGATCGAATAGAGGGGACTCTTTGTTGTGGTCGAGGAACAAAGAGGGTGGCTCATACACTCCCAAGATCGACTATTTGGTCATTAGAGAAGAATAAGTTCAACCTATTTTGGACTAGTGGCACTCTATCATTTGGACATACAAGTGTCCCTTGAAAAGCAAGTTATTTTTTCTGGTTGTTGCTTTCTTATAATATCTCAAACTCAGATCAATTACTCAGGAAGTTTTGGCATGGTCCATCTGATGTCCTATGTGTCTGAGTGATGTTGAATCATTCAAAATATGTTCATGCCTTGCCCTTATTTCAAAAAGGTTTGGGATCATGCATCAAAATCTTGTAATCTTTGTTTGTTTGGCAAGGACAGTCTATAGAATAGGCCCTTAAATCCCGGCACAATTCTGTTGCATACAAGAGTCACTTGGAACTTCCTGTTATTTTCTCTTGGGGCATCTCGACCTCCAGGAATAAGGTTTTTTTGAGGATGTTGTTATCCCTCCTTCGATCATCGCTTCTCAAGGCCTTGTTGTTTTAAGTCTTTTCCATCAAGAAGATAAGCAAAGACCTGCTCGCATCATAGCTGTCGAACCAATTGATCATTCCATTCCATGGTTGTATTTTGACAGTGCCTCCCAATGGAATCCTCCTTTGGGAGGTGCAGGGGAATACTTTTCTTATATGATTCCCATGGGATCAAATTTATAGCAAGTATTGGGTGAAGCTCCAATAATAAATCTGAATTGGCGACTCTTAAATTGTCTCTTTCTCTTTCCCTCCCGATGGGTGTCCAACAACTTCAGGTTTTTGGCGACTCCATCCTGGTCATAAAATTGGTTAGGAACAAGAGCCCCCTGTCAACATTTACCTTTTCCCTTATATGAAGAGATCAGTAGCATGGTGGAGTCCTTTCAGTCTATCAACTTCCTACACATTTATCAGGAAAAGAACTCACAGGAAGACCAAATTTTGAAGGTAGGGTTATTGTTGGAGAAGGGAAGCTCGAACAAATGGGAGCATATAAATGATTTAGTTCAAGTTTTTGATCTAGGACCATATATGGCTTGATTTCCAATAGTCATTAGTGATTATATCTAAGAACTCTGGTACACTTATTTTTGTTTTTTTCTATCATTTGAATTTTTTTAGTATGTGTCTTCTTAAATCTTTTTGGAGTCATCTACATGATTTTGAGTCTTGTATTTGTTGAACACCTTAAGATATTTTGATTTACGTACTATGTGATTTATTTTAATATATATAAATTGTTGTTATTTTTCTAAAGATATTCTTATTATTTTATTAAATTTCAACCATTATAAAAATTCACAATGAAACCTTCCACATCATAAACCAATAAATTTGTAAATCAAAATCAAATTTTGTAAAAGAACATACCTTGTAAAAGAAAACTCTATAATAATACAACAATTATTAAAGTTCAAACTCAATATATTGAAATGATACATATTTTTTAAACTTAAAATATAATTATAATTTTTTTTAAAATTTTATATTTTTTTTAATATAAAAAAATATAATTATATATTAAATGAAAGATAATTTTTCTTTCTATAACTATGTTTTAAGTAGTATCATAATAAAAAACTAAATTCATAATATCAGAATTCTTACATAACTGTGTTTCACTTAGTACTATAATAAAAAAATAAATTCATAACATTAGAATTCTTACACTACAAAATAGAAAGTTCTTGAAATTTTATTTCAAAAATGACTTGTAGCTTTGCTAATAACATAGGCCATATAATCAAAGATACATTTTACTTAACATACTTTTGATGTTAAATACAAAAAATAGTTAAAACAATTATATATGGTTTGCCATAACATATTATCTATAAAGATTAAAAAATTCTTACATTACAAAATAGAAAGTCCTTGAAATTTTTTAAAATGAGTTGTAACTTGCTGAAAAATGACTTGTAGCTTTGCTGATAACATCGGCCATATTAACAAACATACATTTTCTTGACATACTTTTAATGTTAAATACAAAAAAGTAGTTAAAACAATTATATATGGTTTTGCCATAACATATGATCTACAAAGATTAAAAAATTCAAATTAATTGAGGTATAATTTTTTTAAAGTGTAGAATTTCAAAAATGGTCCCTTGAGATTTGATCTTTTTACAAACTTGATAGATCCAAAATTAAAGATAAATTTATATTAATTAAAATAATCATATTTTTATAAATTTAGTAAATCCAAAATTAAAGATGAATTTATATTAATTATAGTAATCATATTTTATTTATTTATAGTTTATGTAATATATCATTATAGATTTACCTAGTTATTGATGATGTACAAATTCATTAAGTATAAATAAAAAATATCAAATTTAAACATTATATTTTTTAAGCATTAATTAAAAATAATAGTTCTTTTAGTTTTATAAAATCTTATATTAAATTAAGACATAAATTATATATGGCAATTTATTTAATATTAAATTGTAAAATTTAGTATATATTTATTTTAGTGTTATAAAATCTTATATTAAATTAAGACATAAATTATATATGACAATTTATTTAATATTAAATTGTAAAATTTAGTATATATTTGTTTAGTAATTGTATTTATTATTATTTTTTAATTTAATACATATTTATTTAATTTTAATTATATATTTACATTATATATATATATATATATTTAAGTAATAAATATTATATTATATCACATTTATAAAAATTAATAAAGAATAAATATTATATCATATCATATCTCTAAAAATTAATAAACAATAAATATTATATATATCATATCTATAAAATTTAATAAATAATAAACAATGATGGATTCCCTCTAGCTTCCCTTTTATTCATTTTGGTGGTGGAAGGACTGGACCAACTCATTTTTATTATTGGACACATTGGAGAATTCAAAGGTATTGTTGTTGGTGGTCATATAACAGTTTCTCATTTATTATTTTTCAATGATATTATGATATTTTCATACGGCTCTAGAAGGGAGGTATCTTTAATGCAAGTTATGCTTAAGTTATTTATAGATGCCATAGGCATGGTCTATAATGTTAGGAATTCCTCTATGTCTTTCCTTGGTCTTGATCAATAGGACATTGAGTGGATCTATGATTCTCTTTCATTTCCTATAATGGATATGGAGATTGGTCTTAGATACCTTGGTTTTGTTTTAAAGCCAAATAACTACCAGAAAAAGGATTGGAACTGGGTTGTTCAAAAATTTAAAAAGAGATACTTCCTCTGGTGTAATAAATGGCTCAACAAGGGTGGTCGGTTGATCTTAGATAAATATGTCCTTGAAGCCATCCCAATTTATTGGGTTTCCTTGGTGTATGTTCCTGTTGGTATTTTGGAGCACATTAGGAATATCAGTTACAATTTTCTTTGGCAGGGGAGTAATGAAGGGTTCCCATTTCACTGGTTTGCTTGGCATTCCCTAGCATGGCCAAGCTTTTCTACTCATTGGGGCCTAGAAAATAGTTTTGTTTTCGATAAGGCCCTCGCAGCTAGAGCAATATGGAGGATTTTGAATAATGATGGTCTGTGGGTTCAGGTTGTCCATACAAAATATATAGCCCCCCTTGCCGTGAAGGAATGGGTTAGAATTCAAGAGAAACTCTCAAGGAATGTATCCAATATGTGGAAAGCTATTCTAAAGGCCATTGCGGTTATTAGTGACAGGTTGGAGTGGCTGGTTGGGAATAGAAGGAAAGTCAAAATTGGTCAAGATCCTTGGATTGGATGTGGTGGGGATTTAAAAATTCCCAATGCTCTAGTAGAATATTTGAGGGTCAAAGGTTATTTTTCCTTGGAGTAAATCAAGGATCTAATAAATTCTACTTTGATGGCCCAAGAATTTCTATGTGTTGAAGAACATGGAATTTTGGATGAAGGGGACAAATCCACTTGGTATAACTATTTAAATGCTATAAATATTATTCATCTAAAATGATTGGATAGAGAGGACTCTTTGTTGTGGTCCAGGGACAAAGAGGATGGCTCATACACTCCCAGGATAGACTATTTGGTCATTAGAGAAGAATAAGTTCAACCTGTTTTGGACTAGTGGCACTCTATCATTTGGACCTACAAGTGTCCCTTAAAAAGAAAGTTATTTTTTATGGTGTTTTCTTTCTTATAAGATCCCAAACTGGGATCAATTACTCAACACATTTTGGCATGGTCCCATTTGATGTCCTATGTGTCTAAGATCATTCAACATATGTCCATCTCTTTCCATTATTTCAAAAAGGTTTGGGATCATGCATTGCAATCTTGTAATCTTCGTTTTGTTTGGGAAGGAAAGTCTATAGAATAGGCCCTTGAATCATGGCACAATTATGTTGCATACAAGAGTCACTTGGAACTTCCTATTATTTTCTCTTGGGGCATCTGGACCTCCAGGAATAAGGTTTTTTTAGGATGTTGTTATCCCTCCTTTGATCACTGCTTCTGAAGTCCTTGTTGTTTTAAGTCTTTCCCTCAAGAAGATAAGCAAATACCTACTCACATAATAGTTGCCGAACCAATTGATCATTCAAGTTCGTGGTTGTATTTTGATGGTGCCTCCCAACGGAATCCTCCTTTGGGAGGTGAAGGGGGAATACTTAAATTATTATATGACTCCCATCATGTAACCTACCTAGTACTTGAAACATTTTGTTTTTGGAAAAACATTACTTTAAATTTTGTTGTAAAGTTTTATATTAATGACCAAGGATGGTCAAGGATGACTGTAACTGAATAATATTATTATTTAATAAATTAAAATAGGAGACACTCACCCAAAGAGACTGTTGAAGAGTGTCCATTGACCCACTAGGAGGAATGAAACTAGTGTAGAAGGCAATGGACAAGTGGCAGCATTTGCACTCACTTACTAGCTATTGTAGGGGGGGAATTCCCTAAATATGTGGTCATGTTGCCCAAGGATGGTGGAACTAAGCTGGTGGCTCATTAAATGTGAAACTGACCAAAATACCTAGGAAATATTTTATAGCCATCGAATTGAGTTGTTGACTCGCAATGTTTTCCTTGTGGTCTTAGAACTAAGCCCACAAGAGATTCAGAGAGGGAAGCTAGGTAATGAGTTGCAGAGTAAGACTGTCTTATTCCTGCTAAGTGTAGAGGAATTCCTGCTGAGTGCAAAGGTAGTTTTATGTATGCAAGTCTTCATAATTGTTGAAGTACATAAGAGTGATTTGCATGCAAGTCTCTATGATTGCTGAAGTACAAATAGAGTTTGTATGTGAGTCTTCTTGATTGATGAAGTACAAACAGAGTGTCTTGCTTCTACACAATATCGTCATCCTGGTGGTTTGGTGAAAAGGCTCGGGGGTCCAAAAGCAAGTGATCTTGGATGCTTTCTGGAGAAGGTTGGGAGGAACGGAGATGTTTAATTAACGTAGATTAGAGATAATAGAGCTTTAAAGCAAAAGAATAATTATGTATAATATCTCAGTTATAGAATTCATTATTGTTTGTTGTTTCTCATTAGGATATATATATATATATTGTTTATGCTCAAATAGTTCATTTTGAAATTCAAGTAGCAAAGTTCATATTTAAATCTACATAGGTCTTTACACAAATATTACAGATATAAACCCTAGATTTGTAATTACGAATAATGTTAATATTTATACATAGATAGATTATCTTACACATAGAATGAACAAATTACAATAAAAAGCCTTGTGTCATCGTTACATACAGAAGTTAGAATCTTTTAAACAAAGTATACAATCCATATATTCATAAGAAACAAACATAATATTCAGAGTAAAATACTGCCCATATACACAGCATGATTACTTATGTATTACACAGTATTAATACAAGCATCTTTAATCAGAGTATTATACCATCACGAAATATACAGGGTTATTATAAATCTCTTTAAAATAAACAAGTAGAATGTACAAAACTCACATCAAACTCTTATCAACTTTATAGAAATAAAAATCTTCGAAATATTCCTAGATAAACCCTACATGAATCGATTCTCATAAAACAAAGTATGATATACAATAGTATATTAATAATTAAATAATACAAATCGAAACAGAGTTCTGGAAAATCCATCCACTTATACAAATAACATGACTGATAAATTATATTATGAAATCATTTGATACTACTCGATATCATAAAGGATCAACACGCAGTATACAAATAGCATATCAAGTTTTCAAAGAATAGTTCAGGGTAAAACCCTGTTTACAACTTATAACGATACCAACCAATTCAAGGGTTAAACCTTGTAGGCATCAACTATTATCAAGTATCGAATAGTCAAAATACTATAGTAAAAATATATTCATTATAGCAAAACCAGCAAGGGTTCGAGGCTCATGAAAGGCTCAACCTGAGTACATTAAATTTAAGAACTAGTTTAAAAGAACCCAGGATGACAACAACGATACTTTTGGTCCCGGAATTAATATATAAATAGTAAAAACCAAATTAATTCCTAATACAGTTGAAACATTTGAAGTGATGCAGAACGCATCCATAGGATGCATCGTTGCCATCATTTTTAGACGGGTAATAAAGAATGAGTTTCATTTAAAAGTTAAGGGTTCGACTCACAATAACGAGCTCGCCCGGTTTAAGCACTTACACTATCATATCCATTACGAGACAAGGTTTAGGGTTTAACCCTGTAGAAACATTTTCACAACCGAGAAACATTACAACCACATTTTATATTAACAACAAAGCTACGAAGTTGGGCTTGGCCCCAAAATAAATATTTACTAATTCTATAAAAAATATATTTATTTAAGCTATAAAGGAGGTCGAGAGCAACACTTGGATAACATTCAAAGAAGTATCGAAACCTGTAAACTTTCTTTCCATAAACGAGTACAGTACTATGAGCATTGCTCAAGGTCTACCAGAATGGTACCCAAAAACAAAACAAACAGAAGTTTAAACTCTTAACATAGTGGTTGAAACCCTAGCATCATCTAGAAGAAAATAGAAATGCCATCTCAACTAAACGCTATAATAGCTCATGCTCGTAGACAAACCAGAAAACCATTGCGGCATATAAAATCACTATTGACAGAGGTCACCTCTTGTGGATGGGCCCAAAGCTTACCATGGTTCCAAACCACTGGAGTTTCCTTCCCTTGCTTCCAAACTTTTCACCAAAACCCAAGTCAAGACCAAAGACCAGGTAGAAACCCTGTCAAACAAAGAAACGAGTGGTTAAATGATGTTCAACAGTGTATAAAGATTATTTACAGGGATACATACAAACAGTTAAAAATACGAATTATTGCAGAACCTTAACTTCATTCAAACTCGAGCTTGGTCGAGAACATCATAGAAGCATGTTGGCTAAGAGCCAAGTGACCGGAACTGTAAACCCTCACCATAACCGTATCAGCAAAGACCACGATAATAACTTACTGGTATTCACCTCTGCAACCAAGTTTTGCTAGCCTACATTTCAATGGCTCATAGCCATGGCAGCCGAGAGAGCATGGCTCTCCAGCCCTCCGAAAACACAACAACAATGCCAAGACCAAACTCTTAGCACATGGATCGGGTTTACCCTATATGTGGAGCTCACTCCCAATCATTCACATGGGTTCATTTAATGCATGAACTGTCAACCACCACCTTTCAAATTTAAAACCCACATTACTATAGTTCATGCCATCGTTTTTGGAGAGCCCAATACTTTAACGACGAATGGTCTTGGATCCCACTTTTTATATAGTTCAGATCACATTAAAATAACACCATTAAAATTGCATAGGAACCTTGAAGTCTATGGTAAAGAAGTAATCAACTAATATGTGTATAATGTAAATCAACTAGAGAAATAAGAGTTTATCACCATTAAATTTGGGTTAGAAGTCTCCAACTCCTTAGTAGAGTTTGGACTAAGTTTCATAAGGACAATCTAACTAGTATGAAGTAAAGAAGTGATTTATCACCATAATAACCTCAATATCAATACATTCTCTATGGATGTGTATTCTCACCTGTAACCTGGACATAGTGGCAGTATGCAAATTAGCGTAAAGCTAGGTAAGCTTTGGGGTGTCACAAGGAACCCCTTCAACAAAAGGAAAACAATTTAGTGTTAACATTATAAATATAAATATAATATCATATTACGACACAAAGGAAAGCAAATTAAAATATCAATATCGCCTCAAGCTTTAAATCATCATATTAATGACAGTCAATTAGAAGTCTTATTTCAATAGTTAAGACACATTAATAAAACAATGAATTTGGAAATTAAGTATTGCCATGATAGTTTATAGTTAAGCAGTTAACTAGGAGATTAACATTCCAAAATTATACTTTCCGCATATTAAATTGTAGTATTTATGCTACACAAAATTTTTTTAATTTGTACAAATTTTGGAGGTGTTACACATTAGATTAAATTTATACCAAGTATTAGACAAAGCTCCAATAATAAATCTAAATTGACCACTCTTAAATTGTCTCTTTCTCTTTCCCTTCCTAAGGGTGTCCAATAGCTTCAGGTTTTTGGCGACTCCATCCTGGTCATAAACTGGGTCAAGAACAAGAGCCCCCCTGTCAACAATTACCTTTTCCCTTAAATGAAGAGATCCGTAGCATGGTGGATTCCTTTTAGTCTATCCACTTCCTACACAGTTATCAGGAAAAGAACTCAAATGAAGACGAAATTTTGAAGGTAGGGTTATTTCTCGTGACGTGAAAACAATAGATCAAATTTCGTCATGATAAATTGATTTTAATATAAAATATATATATCTAAAGTAGCTTTGATCAAAGTGAAATAACCTTTGGCAACTTTAATAAAATCAAAATAGTATAAAAAATTGCCTATATGGCTTTTTTTACCATTTTCCTTAGGAGGCCCATTTTTCATCCAAATTTCCTCTAATCACTAAATGATTCAGTTCAAGTTTTTGATCTAGGACCATATATGGCTTGATTTCCAATAGTCCTTAGTGATTATATCTAAGGACCGTGATACACTTATTTATCTATTTTTTCTATCATTCGAACTGTTTTTAGTATGTGTCTTTTTGAAGCTTTTTGGAGCCATCTGCATGATTTTAAGATTTGTATTTATTGGACACCTTAAAATCTTTTGATCTATATACTATGTGGTTTATTTTAATATATATAAACAAATATTTTTACATATACAAATAATGTTATTTTATTAAATTTCAACCATTCTAAAAATTCATAATGTTGAACAATTTATGTTCTATAAATTTGTAAATCAAAACCAAATTTTGTAAAAGAACATACCTTATAAAATAAAACTCAATAATAATATAACAATTATTAAAGTTCAAACTCAATATATTGAAATGATACATATTTCTTAATCTTAAAATATAATTATAATTTTTTTTTTATATATATATTTTTTTTTAAATTAAATAATTTTTTTTAAATATAAAAAAATGATTATATATTAAATAAAAGATAATTTTTTTTTTTATAATTATATTTTAAGTAATATCATAATAAAAAACTAAATTCATAAAGTTAGAATTCTTACATTACAAAATAAAAATTCCTTAAAATTTTAGTTCAAAAATGACTTGTAGCTTTACTCATAACATAAGCCATATTATCAAACATAGATTTTACTTTAACATACTTTTGATGCTAAATAAAAAAAACTAGTTTAAACTACTATATATATATATGGTTTGCCATAACATATGATCGACATAGATTACAAAAATCAAATTAATTGAGGTATAACTTTTTTACTTTTGATCTTAAATACAAAACAAATTAGTTAAAACCACTATATATATATATATGGTTTGCCATAATATATGATCTACCAAGATTAAAAAACTTAAATTAATTGAGTATAATTTTTTGAAAGTGTAAAATTTCAAGAATGGTTTGTAACTCAAAAAAATTGAGATTTGATCGCTTTACGAACTTGGTAGATCCAAAATTAAAAATGAATTTATATTAATTATGATAATCATATTTTATTTATTTTTGATTTATGTAAAATATAATTATTTATCTAATTGTTTTATTGATGTTGTATAAATTAATTAAATATTATATTTTTTAAACATTAATTAATAATAATAGTTCTTTTAGTTTTAAAATTTTTTATATTAAATTAAGACATAAATTATGTATGCCAATTTATTTAATATTAAATTGTAAAATTTAATATATATTTATTTAGTAATTATATTTATATTTTTTTAATTTAATACATATTTATTTAATTTTAATTATATATTTATATTGTATATTCTCTTTTTTTTAACAATAAATATTATATTATATCACATTTACAAAAATTAATAAAAAATAAATATTATATCATATCATATCTATAAAAAATAATAAACAATAAATATTATATTATATCATATCTACATAATTTAATAAACAAAGATGTAATGTCTTTTTTAAATAAAAATATTTCTTATACATATTCACAACCTTTTAAATTTCAACTACTAAAATAGAATTAGAGTTAGGAAGCCTTAGCAAACTCGTTAACTATTAATGTTATAAATGTTGTGCTTCCTATAGCAAACCTTAACTGTGTTGAAGTATTATTATTAGAAAACACCATGATCTAACATTGATATGCAACAAATGTCCCAATAACATTGATATGCAACAAATGCCCCAATGGATAAAATTTTAAGATAAAGCTATTTTATAAAAAGTTATCTTTTTGTTCCAAAAGAAAAAGAGTTTCCTGCTATTCAATTATGAATTTAAGAAACTACATATTGTCTCATATCACATGACTGTTACATTTTAACCTAGTGCCTCATATAGAAGCCACTAATTCTAATCACCACTATTATAAGCTTGATCCCAGAAAGTTTCTCCAAAATTATACTTTCGAGTAAACAAAAACTAAACCATGTGGCCAAGCTCCAAAAACACAGGTCCGGAAAAAACCCATATACATCAACCCATAGATTCATTGTCTCTATAGGATGCAATAGCACCAAAATAAAACTATCATATTCTCTAAAACAGAAAACTAAAAACAAAAATTGAAAACATGAAGGAGGTGACAATCATTATATAGTGACCAGCTTCTCCTCCACAAGTTGATCACCTCAGAAAATTGGATAATAGCAAAGCCCTCAGCCAGATTAAGGCCCTTTTTTGAAAGTTGGTCTGCTGCATGATTAAATGTTCTACTCACCTGGCAAAAGGTAGCAGATGAAAACCAAGCAAATAGAGTCTCAATCTTTAATTTCCAAGCATTATGGGAAGGGACCTACAACCTGTGCCTTTTTAATACCCAATCAATAATTACAGTGGAGTCCCCAAAAACTGCAATGCTATTGACCCCCATAAATTTTGCCAAATAGAGGATGCCCCACAGAGCTAAAAGCTCAGCTCTAGTATTATTCTCTGTACCACATCCAAGATGTAAGTAGACCCTATGTTTCTTATCCAATTTTATAATGCATCCGGCACCACAGCGATCCATCTGAGCTGCCCCATCAAAGAAACCCACCAGATTTTTTGAGACAACCACCTGAGTACTTCTTAAAACAGCATTCGGAGGTTTTGTCTTCCACACCAATCCATACATAAATCCTCTAATGTATGCCACGGACTTTGAAAAGGAAAATGTTTTATGATCAAAGAGAATAGAGTTTCTGAGTCTCCAGACTCCCCAAATGAACTTAACAAGAAATAGCATAGCAAATTTGTGTCTACAGGACCAATCGAATAAGCATTCCAACAACGAGCATCCACTCCACTCTCCTTGTTGAGCCAAAAAATGGGACCTCCTCCCATAATTGTTTAGTGTATGAGCATATGGCAAATAAATGGTCGGGCATAGGTAGCAGAGTGATAGACCCATGCCTCCGTGGAGTCTATATCCATCCCCAGTAAAAAGTTATCCACGTAAATATCATTTACACTTTTCAAATATAAAATAAGTTTTTTAACAACTTAAGAGGGAAATATAATTGAACGAGCTAATAAATTAACAAATGTAAATTTAAGTTTAAATTTAAATAAATATATTTTTTACTAAAATTTATTAAAGAGAAATCATTTTTTTTAATTACTATAGATTTATTTTAAACTAGAATTTATCAAAAATGTAAATTTTTTAACTTCGAAAAAATTTACGTGTAAAAAATAAGATCACTTCTCCCATATATTGGACTATAAAAATACTTTCATAATCATACAAAACTTCAACAAAATTTAATAATTTCATAAATCCTATTTTAAATTCAAAATAGATTTACGTTAAGTTAATATATTTTATCAATAAATTAAAAGATTGAAATTTTGAATAACAATGATAATCCCTGACTACCATACGGAAAGCATTGAGAATCGACTGCAAGATTCGATGACTCCTGATTGTTTCAACACGAAGGCCTCCATGAAACATGCACCAGACCTTTCAAATCATATTTTATAAAAGGAATCATAAATTAACATTATAATGACACTAGTGTACTTTTATTGCACATAGAAAAATAGCAGTTTTCAGAAAACTGAAAAAAATAGATTTAACTGGAGAAAAAATAAAATACAAGTGGAACCAACACATCTATGGTATCAAGTCGTTTAATTATCCACAGCATTAATATCGAAAAGACATAAAAGAGGGCTATGGAGATATGGTTTCTTGCTGTGTCAGAAAACTGGTTAGGGCATGAATCTACTGTATTCTTTCCATTTACTATTATCGAATCTCTGGAGGGAATATACTAGATTAGGTTTAGAGTTTAGTTGGGATCACGATTTCTGCAATGAGTTATAATGGGTTTATCTTAAAGGAATATAGTAAATTAGGTTTAGGGTTTAGTTGCGGGTTTATGTTAATAGTATACGAAATCTAGTAACCTGAGAACGTACGATGGCCTCGCTACATTAACCGGAATAGTGGTGATAGCTCTCTTTACTAAAATAAAGAAATAATGGGTGTCATTAAATCAAACAGCAATAGAGCAAAACCCTGATACCAAAACCCTAGTTTTAAATATTTCTCCTGCAAAACCCTAGTTTTAAATATTTCTCCTGACGTCATAGCAAAACCCTGATACCAATACTTCTGAAAAGAGTACCCCAGAACTGGGACTCCTTGGACCAGATAGCCAATGGGAAATGAATACAAATATAATCTACTATTGCCAATAGCTAATGAATACAAATATAAATTACCAGCTAATTCTGGAGCAAACCTGCCAGTAATCTGTATTTTCCTCTTGCTGGCCGCAGCTCATGAAAGACTCGCATTCGAATTCGGCAATGGAATAGTAAGAGCTCGGAGAACCAGAGCTTCTCTGAGAACCAAATGTGCCTTCCTCTTGAACAACTTTCATGCACTGGAAGGCCCATTGGATTCCCGGGAGAAGCTCTCCTTCTCCTTCCGATAAAGTAAAGCTGAGAGTAAGTAATCGAATAGGACAGGGTTGCCTTGCCTTCACTGCTGCGACTGAATGAAATTTGGGCTACTTTGCCAACGAATAAATAGAGAAACTTCATCCAAGAGCTGGATGTTCTGAGGGAGCAATTTTGACAAAGAAACCACCATGGATTGTACAGTAGACCTGTGACAGCAACACTTGCGACAAAAAGATAAAGGCGCCGACCAACAGTGAAAAGGATAAGGGATCTTGTGATTTCTGACACACATACCGTGAAATGGGCGGTGATTTCTGACAACATAGAACATGGCGAGCACTACCTAGGCATCTTCCTCGCCCTTCCTGTATGGCATTAAATGATCAGCATGATGTCATGTGTAATGTTGGATCGAAGTGGCGGTGGCAATATTAAAGGAAGCTTTCCAAATATTTGAAAATTTTGGTTTTAGATGGTTTTTTATTTTGTAAATTTTGAATTTAATTGTGTTTTAAAGATGATTTTGATGATAGAAATTGATTTAACTAAAAGCATTCAAAATTTTATAGTTTGATAGTTGTAACCAGGATTTTTATAAATTTCTGTTTAATTTTTTTAAAATAGTGTTGAAAAAAATCAAATTATTCAGTTCTCTTACTCACACTAAATCATTAAATGTTGAGTATGATGTATGAGGCTAATAGTGGTGCTGTATTTTTATCCTTTTTGTGTAATTTAATTCTTCATATCTTAGACTTATTTTCCTTCAATTTTTTATCACATATACTTTAGCATGTTGTTTATTTAATCATATTGGTCTTAGCTCTCATTAATCTAAAATGATGTCATGCCACCCACAAAGTTCCGAGTTGTCTAATCCTAGTGTATTTCACAGTATTTTTTGTTGTATTTTTGCTTGGGATTAATGGATGAACATTGATGTAACTTAAAGTGAAAATGATTTATAATGAGATTTTAAATTTCAAATATCAATTTTATTTCAAAATGTAAAAAAATAAAAATTTAATAAATAATTTTAAAAAATGAAAATATCGAGAATGCCAACACCACTTCTATTTCTACTACTAGTTTCAATGAATGTAAGATGGATTTATAAAAGCATTGAAAAAAGTATGAAATTTAATTGACAAAAAGTTTATTATGAATATTTTATGATTAAATCAAATTAATATTAATGATTATTTGTAAAAAATAAATAATTTTTTAATAATACTTAATTTTTATATTAATAAGTATTTTTTAATAAAAAAATTTCAAACTCCGTATGTATATTATGATGAACCTATATGGTTGATCACACCCATGATATCTAAGTCAAAATGGGCCTAAAACATTACATTCATTTCGAGAAAATATCGACAATGCCAACGCCACTTTTATTTCCACTACTGATTCCAATGAATGTAAGATGGATTTATAGAAGCATTGAAATTTGATGGGAAAAAGTAGATGTAGAATGGATTAATGAAAAAGTGTGGAATTTAATTGGCAAAAAGTTTATTATGAATATTTTATGATTAAATCAAATTAATATTGATGATTGGTTGTGGAAAATAAATCATTCTTTAATAATACTTAATTTTTATATTAATAAGTATTTTTTAATAAAAAAATTTCAAACTCCATGTCTATATTATGATGAACCTATATGGTTGATGACACCTATGATAACTAAGTCAAAATGAGCCTAAAACATTACATTCATTTCGATAAAATATCGAATATTTTATGATTAAATCAAATTAATATTGATGATTGTTTGTGGAAAATAAATCATTCTTTAATAATACTTAATTTTTATATTAATAAGTATTTTTTAATAAAAAAAATTTCAAACTCCATGTGTATATTATGATGAACCTATATGGTTGATCACACCCATGATGACTAAGTCAAAATGAGCCTAAAACATTACATTCATTTCGAGAAAATATCGAATATTTTATGATTAAATCAAAATATCGAATATTTTATGATTAAATCAAATTAATATTAATGATTGTTTGTGGAAAATAAATCATTCTTTAATCATACTTATTTTTTATATTAATAAGTATTTTTTAATTTCAAACTCCATGTGTATATTATGATGAACCTATATGGTTGATCACACCCATGATGACTAAGTCAAAATGGGCCTAAAACATTACATTCATTTCGAGAAATCTACCATGGACGTTGGGGTGTATGCTACTATGTATGTTGATTTGTATCGATTTTTTTATTAATATCAAATTTGTGACTCTTGCGTTTATAGTTATAAAAATGCTTTATAATTCATCACTTTTGATTATAATACGAATATTGTTTCATGCATCACAAAGATGTACTGATGATGCCCCAGCCTTGAATGGTTTTGAGCACATTCATTATATGATCATTTCGGTAGTTACTCATTAGCATAGATGAGCATACTGAAAGTTTGATGGCTAGAAGAGTCAATTTGGGTCTCTTTGGTGCATTTGCAATTAGCAAGGTGTACCACAAACATTTCAAGTGTGATTGCTGAAAGGTTACACTTGCCACATCGCATATGTTAGCCACTTGCATTAGTTGGATGGATAAGAGAAACATGGAAGGAAACTTGCTGAGGGAAGGTGAAGAAGGTTAACTCATTCACAAGCATGTATTACCCATGACGAACAAAGTGGCTAAGATGAATTAATTGGCTTATAAATGACTTGGGTGCACTTGGTTGGGTCCATGTTGGTTGGATGTACTTAGTTAGACTCACATTGGCTAGGCACACTTGGGTGCACACCAATTGGAAGATGTTGGTTAGAGGCACTTGTTTGGTGCATTTTCTACATATGCATAAATTGGGTACACTTCTAAGCACTTTTCTCTAAGTAGTTCTAGGAACAACTGGGCACTTTTTTAGTCATAGTTTTGGGTGCACCCCTCGATACACTTGGACAAATGATATTTAGATGTATAGTTGGGTGCGCATGGATATGCGTGCACCCTTGGATTCAGATATTAATGGAAAAGTCACGTGGGTACTTGATTGAGTTGAATGAGTAGGAAATTGGGTCCAAGTTGGATTTGAAGGGGCTTTCATAATGCCTAAATGTTATAGGGATACTTTACACCCTTACTCTATGCTACATGAATAATTGACAATCCTAATAACAAATAGTTAAAAACAAGAAGATGTCATGGTAAATTTGCAGTTTGCATGCCTTTTCATCAGATTTTCTTCATTAACAACACAAGTGTCATGTGTTTTCTTAAACACAACTACAGTGACTTGCAATTTCTTAATAATAAGAACATAACCACATCTTAAAGCCCTTAAAAAGAAAAGAAAACTTAGGAGTAAGAAATAAACAAATGAAATCCGCACATGGAATACACATATAAGACATGCCTTTACTCCAAATTTTGAGCTTATCGCCATCTTGGTCTACAAATATAAGATCTAGGTATGAAAAAAGATGATAGAGAAAAGGATTGAAAGCATCTAAACTCTCGAGAAATCAAGAGTCACTCATTGAAGAAAATCTTTGACCCTTTTTTCCCGATCTATTGGTTGATTTCTTTAACAATGTAGTGACCTTGTGTGGAGATTTAAGAGCTATCACTTGGATTCTCCACCAATATAGTAATGTTCAATATCATAGTCAACATAGGATTAGTACGTGTTGCTAAGGAAAAAAGAATCCAAACCCCTGTGAAGGGAATGCTTCTTCATGATTTAGATATTTAAGTTGTAGTAACATTTCCTTTATATTTATTATATAGATCGATTTTCAAATATCTGTTGATGTTGATTTATGTGAAAATGCATGAATTTCATATTTTGTTGTGAATTATATTACCAAGTAGTTTAAATTTGATTATATGATGTGTTAATTTTATGCAAAGGATTTAAAGGAAGGTGGTTGTTTGAAGTGTTTGAATGTGTCTAAGTCCTAGGTAAGTGGCCCATCGCGGCCACGGGAATGCATTCCAACTTATTTCAATACATGTCCACGTCTCTATTAAGAATTTGATACTGCACAACAGGTTGCGCAATACATTTTTAATTCCTCAGTGACACACCGTGCACATCATAATTTAGTATATGCACAAAACTACACGCACTAATAAGAATTTACTCTTGTGCGAAGTCTGCGTGTATCAGTTTCTCTATTGCGCAAACACACCGCACACATTAACTTGATCATCGTGTGACCCACCACGCAGCAACCTTTAGTCACTTCACGTCGACTATTGTGCATGACAACCTTTGTGTGGGAAACTTTAACTTATGATGACAAATCACTACTTCAAGTAGGATCAGTGTTGTATGCATGATGGGTTAGTGTTGTATGCATGATGGGACTTCATATAGAGGGTGTTCATCTATATACAAGCAATCATGAAATGTAATAGTAGATATTCACCAATTAAATACTAAGAATTATGATTACTATTAACTAAGATGATTCATATTCACAATCATCATTAATCACAACATGTCTTCATCAATCCAATTGGCCTTCCTACAATGGAATTGAAATAACAACAATAAGATATCAAGTAGACACTTATATTGAATGTAGCTTTTTCAAGCAACTCATTACGCAAGGGCAATGTTCTACCCAACTGTAGGTGCTCTATCTAGCAAATACTATTTCTACTAATAGGCCAACCCTAGGAGTGGGCGTGATTCCCTTAAGGAAAGGGGAACTATCGATGGATCACTCGCAATCAATAAGCACAAGTCCACAACCGCATAGACTCAATCGCAAGCCAAGCTAGCACACTGTTGCGTTGACATGCTTCCAAGGTAGCATAGGGTGAATGCTAAACTAGTGAACTCACCATAGATTTATAGGCACCTCTACCTGCATCATTCAACTTAGGGTCCACAATGCCCACCGCACACAACACCAAGAAGGTACCCGTTCTCTGCTCAACAGTCCCTTGGGCGTCACCTTCCTCTAGGTGCTATTCAGTGTATGCATAGAAAGATCACCCAAGCCCGTGTCATTTTCGAGGAGGTCACGCCCTTCACTAGGTTCATCAGCCATATCTTCACTCCATACAACTCTTGGATTTCATACCACTTAATCAACACCACAAGGTTATAGACAACTTGGGAAAGGAAGAAACAATCATATATAGTTTACTATCATATTTTCACGTACCTTAGGAAGACTCATCCAACTTGGGATCCATAATACCTTCCCCACACAACACCAAGAAGGTATTGCTTCACTACTCAAAAGTCCCTCAAGAATCACCTTCCTCTATGTGTTATTCAATGTGTGCATAGAAACACCACCCAAACCTTGTCCATCTACTAGGAGGTTGTCATAATATCCCGATTTTGACCCCATTGCATTAAAAATGTAAATGATGTAATATTGTTATAAAATCATGGTGAGAAGCCCAAGGCCAAGGCCCCACCATCGATTTGGTGTTAAAATTAATGCATATGGTTTGGGTGCTATCCAGGCACAATAGAAATTGTAAATATCATGTAAATATGCATGTTTAATAAAATACCCACAACTAGCTATGCAATGCAATGTAATAAGAGTATGGGGGCATGATTTTTACAAGGAATTGAGAGGAAAATATTCAAACCCTTGGAGCCAATCAATTCAAGCCAAGTGTCAATGAGAAAACCTATGAATCTTCAACTACCCATGTTGACTTTTGTACCCAATCATTTATTTCTCCCAAGAATTGGTTGAAATAGTAATTATTTGTGGAAATGGAGAGGTATGGGTGTCCAAATTTGTGTATGGGAAAGCCACCTTTTTTGGAAAACGTGTTTTGGCTTCTTGAGCAAGAAAGGAGCCATGAAATTGTCCCCCAAGCCATTATTCATCAAGTAGTTGGGATCTCTCATGCAGTCTTAGCTGGTGGAGCGTTTTTCATCCACTTTTTTCTAGTGTTTTTTTGTTTTATAGCTGTGAAGAGGGCGTTTTTTATGTTGCTGAGCGACTGGGAGGAAGGGAGATCGATTTGGGGGTCCATAGAGGTCATTTTTGGCCATTCAAATGCTCATATACATGTGGGGGAAAACGTTTTCTTCCCTATGGTCAATTTTCCCTCCCCATAATTCATTTTGGATGTGTCACGAAGTGGAAGAACCAATGGGGACCCTGCTTTGTAAATCCCAATGTTAAAAATGTGTATCCATGCCCAATATTTGAGATTGTTGTGTGTGGGACAAAATGTTGTGGTTGAGATGGGTATCCATTTCTTTGGCTGTGCATGAGCTTGAGTGTTCAAACCTTTCCTTGTAGAAATCATGCCTAGCTCCACGGTGGAAATTGTGTTCAGAGATTGATGAACACAATTGGCCTATGGCTAGGTGGAACGTTGCAGCTGCATAGCTAGTTGCTTGGGACAACTTCACCATCAAGATAAGTATTCTCTATGTGTTTAAACTCTGCAAATGGTTTTAATTTAATGCATGCTATCAATATGTTGAATGCATGTGAAATGTGTGTGGATAGTTTAATTCCACTGTGCATGTTTATTTTGATTTTCATCTGCACACATGTGTTTTATTTGTATGAATCTAATGAATGGGGCTAATTTTGTTGAAAATCCCATAATGTTATCCATTTTCCCTTCCTTGCACCAGATCGATGGGAGGGGACGTGACAATTACAATCTTCTCTAGGATTACAATGTAGGTTGCGTGCAACTAATTACCTTCTAGGGAGTCATTCCAATCGATATCTAACTGACCATTCTGATTAGGACGAGACTCAAAGTCAATCGGGATCAGGATAAAATCAAAACAGTGGGGATTAGGGGATGTCTAGCACATAAAGGATATGTGTGACTATTTCAACCACTCCAGGGCATGCTTTGGACAACTAGTTGCACTTTCAAGGGTTCATAGGAAAAGATCTCCACTATTAGGAAACAAACTTTCAATCACTAGAATACAACCATGAATTCTGAGTGCACAAACACAATTCTACAAATGGGACAATATTCCCGAGAGGGCGCATGAAGATGCTCCCCATATTCATGGCAATAGGGCCGCGCTAGTGGAGAGAAAAAATTACGCGACCGCACCTAAGGAGACTCGCACGCGCCGCTAGGTTCGGTACCGAACTGAGGCGCATGCACATTGATGTCGTGTGCGCGTTGCTGACGCATATGCGCAAAGGAGACGCGCACGCGCCTCTGTTAAAAATATTAAAAAAAAAACAGTGCACAATTTGCACAATTTCCATTTGGCTGGTCGAGCGTGTCTTCCTCCTCCACATACGCGTCGATTTAACCACCAACGGAGGCCAAATCCACTCCAAATCCACCCAACAACACCCACAAACTCATCACCACTTCGATTAATAGGTAAATATCACTTTTTTTCAATTTTATTCATTATTTGTGTCAATTTTTGTATTTTTTTTGTTTATGTAATTGTAAATAATTCCCAAATTTTGAAAACAATGAACCAATTTTCAACTACAGATTGCAACTGAGACAATAAGTGAACAAGATGTTAACCTCAAGTCCAGTGGAACACAAGAAAACCCGAACCTTGGACCTGTTGTGGCCACAACAGATCCCATGCTTAGTTGAAGCACGGGAGCCCCATTTCTGAATAAACGCAAAGGTATTTGGGTGATTTGTGTTGTAAATATCAGGATTTTGATTTTACCTCTAACATTCTCCACCCATGCTTTTGATCTACTTGTTTGTAAGGGTTTGTTCCAAAGTGTTTTGGTTTCAAAAAGCCAAAAATTTTGAGTATTTTGTTGACTGATAAAATCATCCCGAAACCCGACATTTGGACAACTCGCGATCTGACGATTGTGGCATGTGGAACAGTTGTTTTTAAGTTTCGATTTTGGTAGTTCCGCAACCCGCAACTCGACGGTTGCAGATTGCGGGGTCACTTTGTAATGAGATTGGGAAATAGTTACTCTGAAACCTGAATCCCGCAATGGCAGCATTCGGCTTTCGGGATTGTCGTTTTTCGTCGATTTGGTATGTGCCTCCGCAACCCGTAATTTCGTGATGCAGCTTTTGGGATGGTTATCTCTCCTCACAGTCTCACGTCCCTGAAACCCGCCACCCGCATGGTTGGTTTTCGGCTTTCAGAAACTCGTTTTTACGTTGTTTTGGTTGGTTTGTAATCTCGAAACCCGCAACCCGCAAGTTTCGGGTTGCGGCTTTCGGGAATCATTAATAAAGCTCGCCAATAAACACCCGTAACTGCAGATTGTGGCTTGCAGGAACCTTTGTTTATTTGTTTGAAGTTGCGTTTCCGCAACCCACAACCCGCACTCTGGATTGCGGATTGCGGGATGACTGTATATATTTACGAAATAAAACCCTGCAACTTAACCCCAGAGCCACAAAATTCAATCCCAACCGTCGATTTGTTTTGATCCTGAGATTGATGTTACGCTGCGTGATTTGAATAATTTTTTGGATTCCCATTTTCTCTGGTATTATTTGGATTATTTCCATTCTTAATGATCTCTAGTTTGAGCCAGTTTTTATCGTTTCAGTTGGTTCCATAATCTCGGTGGTTAGCTTAACATGTTGTCTTTCACATTTTCCATCTAGATTTGGTCTTCATTTGCATAATCTGATTCATTTGATTGGTTTTTCAAAGAGTTCGAAGATGTTGTCATTTGATTCCGACTATTGTGTGTAATGATTTATTATCCTTATTTGAACTTGTTTGAGTCATTTGCATGCTTCAATATTGACTAATTAAATTCATGTTTCGGTAATTTTGGCAATGATTTCGAAATCAATAAGTTTAAACAACATCTTGATGGGTTAAAATAATTTGATTAAACACTTATTTCTAATCATTTTGATTTATAACTTGGAATGGTGTATATCAAATAATGGAACCATGCATCTGATTATCAATTTTGAAAGGATTATTGAATTTTACTAAGTATTGAATATTTGATAAAATTTGTCATTATGGGAAGATCTATAATTTTATGACAATTTTTTATAATTCAATGAAATCCTAAATAACATATGGAAAGAGTCAATAACATTTTCATTAAGCAAAGTATTGTATTTTACAAAAGATAATTAACTTTGCTTATTTATAAGATCATTATTATTGTTTAAATTATATTCGATATATTTTTTGAAGAACAATATTAATAATCTTATTTATATAATTGACTTTGGTATATCATGTTATTTACAAAGTTTAATGCATAATATTTCACTAAACCCTAATTTGCGGTGCAGATAAAATTTGAAAAAATGGAATATGTAAAAGACACGTTTTTGCACAGAGGATTGCGGGAAAACCGTGAGGAATCCGCTCAAACGGTTAAAAACCCGCTTCCCAAATGGGCTGATTTACCCCTATCTGCAGATAGTTTTGCAAATATGTGAACAGTTTGGGAGGAAAATGTTTCCGAACAGGGGTGAATGTTCAGAAATTTATTCCAGCCATTTTTGCATACAGTGAACGAACCAGGCATCCGAGAATTTGATGTTACCCTTCCCAGTGCTATTCACTCTTATAAATTCGACCTCCCAAGCCTATGAGAGGGGGGGGGAAGAGTTCTCTAAAGAATGGAATAATTTTCATTCTTCTCATATCTGCATTCTTCTTGCAATAATTTCTTGTTGACAGGGAAGAAGAAGGAGAAACGCTACTTCCAGATGGTTGGTAATTTTGGAGCTTGAATCAGTAGGAGACGATTTGGAGACACTCTGTCTTATCAGAGCCTATAATTTTGTTTGCAGACCTCATTAATACAGTGAAGTAATCTCATTGAATCATTTCTTATTTATTGTTCAAATTTCTTTGATAGTGTCTGATTTATTATTTCAAAATTATCATCTATATTGTGTGATCTCTTTGCATATATAAAATAATGCACAGGTCTGTTATACAGATTTCTCTTTATGACTAATCCATGCATGAAAATATTTTATTAAGTTTATTTAATTAAAATATTTTCTTTATCTATTTTTGCAATTTGATTCAGAGCTATTTAATCATTGTTAATTTTTTAATTAACAAAGTGATTACAGGTTAGTCTTAAACAGATTTACATGCTTATATTATTGTCACTTAATTATCATTAATTGATTATGACTAAGATGATAAGTTAATGCATCTTTTACATTTCTGTTGAAGTTGGCAAACATACTTATCCATTACACATCAAGACCGATCTGCATAAACAAAACACTCCTTTTAGAATAGATTTAACTTAGATTAGATTCTCTTCTCAAATAATATTAAGATTAACTTTGATTTACCATTTTTATACTTTGTTTTCCTTAATTGGGAAATTGATCTTATAGCAGAAATCACTTGCTCATAGAGTGCCAGCGCAGGCCTAATATCCGTGGGTGATTACCACACCAAATAGCTCGAGGATAGGGTAACTTTTGCGTAGGGTTAACTGAAGCCTTTGGTTGGGTTTTCATCCTCTGTTGTGTGTCTTGGGACCCATTCCAGCACCTTGCACTTACCCTTCACATCTAAGGCATCAACAGGACCCAATGCCAAACAAAACCAAAACCCACAACCAAATTTTCAACAAGATGACCTTAACCACTATGTAAATGAAATGCGAGTGCACACTCGCGAACTTAGAAACTCGAGTGAACCATCTCAATTGTCTCTTGCCACATCAATTAAGAACTAAATCGACTCTGTCATCCATGCACACCAACAATTGATAGACATGACTCAATTTAGAGCTAGGATGCGGGAGTACTACTCCACGGGAAACTCCAAGGAAGCAATAAAAGATTTGAACATTACAAAAGCCCAATTATATAGTATGTTCACCTAGCCGAAAACAAGCCAACCACCGAACATTACAAAGCCACGTGTCTGCATGGATTTGTTAAATTTTGAGCATTAATTCACAATACTCTAGGATCTTTACTGAGAGAATAACATATACAGTATATCAATGCATGACAATCATAGTAAGTATGACAATCATCACAAGAATCAAAAGCATAAGAGACAAGAGACACAAAGTTTTCGTGGGGAAAACCCTAAGGTGAAAAACCCCACAACTTCCTCAGAGATAGAGAGAGCAATGGCTCAACCAAAGTACAACCAAAATACACTGAGATAGTCTCCTAATAGCAGATAATCCTCCTCCTCACTAGTGCACCACTTTCTGAGTGAGAGAGATGTACTTTTCCGAATGATCTAAATAGAGATCACTTGATCTCTATTTATACTAACCTGTTTGCCCAGTGACCTTACGGGGCCGACTTGTCTAGCTAGGTACATCCACATTATAATATATATTTCAGGGCCGACCCCACACATGGTGGCCTAATAACCCATCGATAAGTACACACACTTGCGACACTTGTTAATCCACATAACAACACTTCCTTATATAGGAATGACACATCTCTTATAAGGGTACAATAAATATATATATAAAATACATAGATGAAATACATTCTGAAGTTACATATACATCAACACTCCCTCTTAACTAGGAAGGTATTTCTCGACACAGATCTGCTAGACAAGTCTTCTTCTTGGGATCATCGTCATCGATGCATCGTCGTCATCATCGTCACTATTGCTGCTATCTCAACCAATCTCTGAATATACTCATCATAGGAAGTTCTACAGAGCCAGTCCTTTTTCATATTGGATGTAGGCCCACCTCCTGCAGGTCTTCATCATCACTGGCCATACTGTGGAATTCTCAGGACTTATTACGTGCATCACAAAACCTGGCTGCAGCATCCCAGGCTATTACGAGCACATTACATGTGACCCATCACAAAACCTGGCTGAAGCATCCCAGGCTGTTACGAGCACACAGCTCTACATGTCGGATCTCCTAGGAGCACATTACATGTGATCTCACCACAAAACCTGGCTGAAGCATCCCAAGCTGTTACGAGCACACGGCTCTACCTGTCGGATCTCCCAGGAGCACATTACATGTGGTCCACCACAAAACCTGGCTGAAGCATTTGAGGCCTTTTTCATCCTGTCCAGATCTCCCAGGAGCAAATTACATGTGGTCATGGGAAAACCTGGCTGAAGCATCTGAGGCCTTTTTCATCCTGTCCAGATCTCCCAGGAGCAAATTACATGCCATAGGACAAAACCTCGCAAGAGCATCTCAGGATGTTATGGGTACACAACTCCGACCTGAAGATCTCCCAGGGCACAAATTACATGTCCTCCCAGAGCAATGTCTTGAAAGAGCATCCCAGGCTGTTATGGGTACACAACTCCGACCTATAGGATCTCCCAGACATGCTCATCTGCACAACCTGATCCACGACCACAAAGTATCATCTGATACTCACCATACATCATCCTGATGTACACATGATCATCCTGATCATCATCACTGCAACATCCTATTGCATGTCATCTGGAGAAGCTCGTCATCCACGATCACCCTGATCATACAATGCATCCATCTGATGCACACCAAGTATCTACCTGATACATATCATCATACATAGTGTATCCACCTGATACATAGATACATGATCCACACAATGTATCCATCAACATACATGATCTACCTGATCATACCTGATACATATCAATATACATAGTGTATCCACCTGATACATAGATACATGATCCACACAATATATCCATCAACATACATGATCTACCTGATCATATCAATATAAATGATCTACCTGATCATACAATGTACCCACCTGATACATATACAGATACATGGTCCAAGAATCCAACATGATGCATATACAAAATACATACAAATGATCCAACCGATCATATCTAGCATCCAACATGATGCTTACATACATATAAATGATCCAACTGATCATATCCATCATCCAACATGATGCTTACATACATATAAATGATCCAACTGATCATATCCAGCATCCAACATGATGCGTACATACATCTAAATGATCCAACTGATCATATCCAGCATCCAACATGATGCGTACATACATATACATATAAATGATCCAACTGATCATACAAAGCAAAAACTAGAATATCATCCTGAGGCTCATCATCCAGTGCTTACATCCACAACCATGTGAAGGATCCTCCTTTCCAACATGTTTGGAATGGCTTCAGCAAATGTGTCCATCACTTCTTCCTCGAAGTGTCCTCGATCTGAAGAACACCAAGCCTCTCCCTGAAGTACTCGAACTTCACCCTGGCTAGTGGCTTTGACAACACATCTGCAATCTGCTCGTCCGTCACAACATACAGGAGATTCACAGCTCCTCTCTACACCATATCCATGATATAGTGATATTTGATCTCTATGTGTTTCGACCTGTCATGAAACACTGGATTCTCGGACAACTTCACACAACTCTGATTATCACAGAAGATACCAGTAGCATCCAACGGGAGATCAAATAACTCAGACAGTAGCTTCCGTAGCCATACTGCCTCACAACTAGCTGAACAGGCTACAACATACTCTGCCTCAGCTGTACTCAGTGCTACGCAGGACTGCTTCCTACTAAACCAAGAGATCACACCTGATCCCATGCTGAAGCAACATCCAGATGTGCTCTTCCTATCTGCAGCACTGCCAGCCCAATCTGAATCAACATAACCCTGCAGGTTAAACTTTTGATTCACTTCATACTTGAGCCCATAATCCACTGTACCCTTCAGGTAACTCAGAACATGCTTTACAGCAACCAGGTGAACACTGCTTGGATTCGTCAGGAACTGGCTCAATGTGTTCACAGCAAAGCAAATGTCTGGTCTTGTGTTCATCAGGTACATCAAGGACCCAATCATCTGACAATACATAGAGACATCAACCGGCTCAGATGAAGCATCGCATAGAAGCTTCAGATTCGATGCCATAGGTGTGGCCATGGCCTTGCAATCCATCATCCCGAATCTCTTCAGGATATCTACTGTGTACTTCCCTTGACCAAGGAAGATCCCACCTGCACTCTGCCACACCTCCATACCTAGGAAATAATGCATCATTCCCAAATCTTTCATATCGAACTCAGCAGCAAGCTTCCTCTTAGTATCTGCAATCAATCTGTCATCTCCTGTTACAAATAAGTCATCCACATACAGGAGTAGAACCACAGGATTCCCTTCTTCAACCTTGTAGTAAAGGTTGGAATCCGCTTTACTCTTGGTAAAGCCCAAACTAGATAGGAAACTGTCCATCCTACCATACCAGGTTTTGGGAGCTTGTTTCAAGCCATACAAGGCTTTCTTTAATTTGCACACATATGATTCCCTGTCATGTATTTCGAAACCGAGTGGCTGCTCCACATATAATTCTTCTTCAACTACACCATTCAAGAAAGCAGTCTTGACATCCATCTGGTGTATTTTCCATTTCATCGTTGTAGCCAGGGCAAGTGCTGTTCTAATGGAAGTATACCTAGCTACAGGTGCAAAAGCTTCTTTATAATCTATTCCCTCTTTCTGAGAGAAGCCACGAGCTACGAATCTTGCCTTGTATTTCTCCACACTACCATCTGCAGCATGCTTGATTTTGTAAATCCATTTGGAAGTCACAACAGACTTCTCTTTAGGTCTTGGGACAACATCCCAAACATCATTCTTCATTATTGATTGATATTCCTCAACCATGGCATCCTTCCATTCTTTCTTTTCCACTGCTTCTTCATAACTGGAAGGCTCTTTGTTCATAATGTCACAGAGTAAAGCAACATAGATGGTATGTGATCTAGTTCTCTTCTTTGCTCTGTGTTCCTCTTCTGGAATGCCAAATCTTTCTGCATCTTGAATGAGCTCTCTAGCCCATGCAGGTTTCCTCTTGTGAGAGTTATCCTCACGGGGTGGATCTACAGATTCTTGCAGATCTTCAAACTCACGAACAACTTCTGGAACTGCTTCAGTCATGGTAGTGTCTTGAAATCTAGTTTCCTTAGGTTCTTCATAAACTTCGATCGGTGCCTTCCTTGATTTGATGAATGTTGAGTTCTCATCAAATGTCACATCCCTGCTGACATCAATATTTTTGAACCCTAGAAAGTATATTCTGTAAGCCTTCGAGCTTTCATTGTAACCCACAAAGATACCCTTCTTTCCTGAAGGATCTAGTTTGGTCCTCTTTTCCTTTGGGACATGAGTGAATATTGGACAACCAAATATTATGAGATGGCTGACTTCAGGTTTCTTACCATAAAAGACCTCTTCTGGTGTCTTGTTGTCCAATATCTTGTGGGGTGTTCTGTTCTACACATATACAGCTGTTCTAGCTGCTTCTGCCCATAGATGCATAGGTAGATCCTGGTCATGGAGCATTGCTCTTGCTGCTTCCATGATTGTTCTGTTCTTCCTTTCTGCAACTCCATTCTATTGTGGATTGTAAGGAGCAGTCAACTCCCTCTTAATCCCTAAATCACTGCAAAGCTTCTTGAAGTCACCTGAGGTGAATTCTCCACCATTGTCGGATCTGAATGTTTTGATCTTCTTGTCAGTTTGATTCTCCATCAAGGTTTTGAATTCCTTAAACTTAGCAAACACCTCATCTTTGTTCTTCAAGAAGTATACCCAAGTCTTCCTGGAGAAGTCATCAATAAATGAGACATAGTAAACATACCCACTTAGAGAACTGGATGACATAGGACCACATACATCTGAGTGGATGATTTCCAGGATGTCTTTTGCCTTGCTTTCACTGCTTGGGAAATCCTTCTTAATGTTCTTACCTTTTGCAAATCCTTTGCAAACACCTTCATGTTTGGTCTTGATTTCAGGAAGACCCTCTACAGCCTTGCTTGCAATTGGAACTGCTCTATAGTGCATATGAGCAAGTCTTCTATGCCAAAGTTCACTTGGCTCCATGGATTCATGTACCATGGCATTTTGGTTTGTCCCTTCAATTTATACAAACCTCCCTCTTGCTCTCCAATCACTACTACATCATCTATGTTCTTTTCCTTTGGCCACATTAGGACTTGGCCATCCACAAATGCAACCCTCATGCCTTTTGCATCCAATGCAGAGATGGAGAGTAATTTCTTCTTGAGCCCAGGTACATAAAGAACTTCTTTCATCTTCAAAGATTTTCCAGAATCTAGGTTGTAGGAGGATTCACCACTTCCTTTGATTGGGTATTGATAATCATCCCCAAGTTTCACCTTATGGGGTGATTCATGTTCAGATAGATTCACAAAAGATTCCTAAAACCCAGTCATGTGTTTGGAAGCCCCACTATCAATCAACCAATCATTACAACCATGGGAAATGGTACCTGTGAGAGCAGAGATCAGAACATACTCTTCTTCACTTGATGAGTTATCATCACTTTCTGCCCTAGCCTTCTTCTTGGGTGGTTCATCATCCTCGGCAGCATGAGCATGAAACCTTCTTTTGCCGCCCTTCTTCTTCTTGTTGTAGTTGTTGTTGTCCTTCTTGTTCTTGGGACAATTTATGGCAATATGTCCTTTCTCATTACAGGTGAAGCATATTCTTCTTTCTTTGAAGTGATGTGAAGATTTCTTGGAGTGAGATGGCTCTCTCTTGGACTTCCCTTTCTTGGTGTGAGCTGTGAGAGCTTGATCTTCATTCCCCATCTTCTCTTCTCATGCCACAAGCCTTGCTTCTTCTTGTGAGCATTCTTCCCGTAGTCTACTGAAGAAAATCAACTTCTTTCTTGCACAGATTCCTTGAATGAAGGAGTCCCATGACCTAGGTAAGCCATTTAGAGTGGTCATGACAACTTCACCATTCTCTACCATTTCATCCACTGCTTCTAGTTGTTCCTTGATCTGGGAGACTCTTGAAAAATAAGATTGAATGGTTTCTCCATTCTGAAACTTTACCCCTTTCAGTTGGTTTCGCAGGGTCATCTTTCGATTTATGTTCTTCCCTTCAAATAGCTTGGTCAAAGAGTCAAACATCTCTTTGGGTGTCTTTAGAGAAGACACATGGGGTATGAGATGGTCTTTGATAGAGTCAACAATGATTCTCTTTGCCTTGACCAAGTTCTTCTTATGCAATACTTTAGCCTCTTCATCCTCTGGGATAGGGATGTCTTCTTTTATATATGAGTCCAACTCATTCTCTTCCAGGATTAACCCAATCCTATACTTCCAAGCTCGGAAGTTATCAGCCCCTTCAATCTTATCCTCAAGCTTAGTGTGGTGAGACATCTTAAAGAGTACTTCAAATGGAAATAGAAAAGATTTAGGTCTTACCACTTGAAATGCTGAAAACTGGATCTGGTCCTGGATTAGGGTTTGCCGAAAAAACCCTAAAAATTCAAAATGTGAATTTCAAATTTCTGAAAGGATAGAAAGATGTGCCTTGATGAGCTGATCAGCCTGGTGCATTCAGAATTTGAGATCAGCAAAGCTTTACCCTTTAGATTTGTCTTTTTGTCCTCCTGGGTTCACTGGGGAGAGCCCTGAATGAGGGTTTGAGTTTCCTGCAGCTCTACCCAGACAAAAATCTCGATCCAAAGCTCTAAACTTTGATTTTTGCAAGGATCTTCCAGCTATGTCTTCAGATTTCAGAAATTCCTATTTTTGTGGAAACCCTAATTTTTAGGGCCAAATCTGAAAAAGCTTGGAATTGAATTCTGATTGGACAGATAGATGCACCTTGATGAGTAGAGTCAATCTACTATACTGATTTTCCAAAATCTATGGAGAGAAATCCAATAAACAAGAAACTCAAGTTTCCGTCACTGCAAAATGTCTTCTTCTCAGGTTAGTTCTGATACCATGTTAAATTTTGAGCATTAATTCACAATACTCTAGAATCTTTATTGAGAGAATAACATATACAGTATATCAATACATGACAATCACAGTAAGTATGACAAGCATCACAATAATCAAAAGCATAAGAGACAAGAGACACAGAGTTTTCGTGGGGAAAACCCTAAGGTGAAAAACCCCACAACTTCCTCAGAGATTGAGAGAGCAATGGCTCAACCAAAGTACAACCAAAATACACTGAGATAGTCTCCTAATAGCAGATAATCCTCCTCCTCACTAGTGCGCCACTTTCTGAGTGAGAGAGATGTACTTTTCCGAATGATCTAAATAGAGATCACCTGATCTCTATTTATACTAACCTGTTTTCCCAGTGACCTTATGGGGCCGACTTGTCTAGCTAGGTACATCCACATTATAATATATATTTCAGGGTCGACCCCACACATGGTGTTCTAATAACCCATCGGCAAGTACACACACTTGCGACACTTGTCAATCCACATGACGACACTTCCTTATAGAGGAATGACACATCTCTTATAAGGGTACAATAAATATATATATAAAATACATAGATGAAATACATTCTGAATTTACATATACATCAACAGGATTGGTGTCATTACCAACAGTGGAGGGACAATTGGATGCAGAGGTGGTTCATGGTGGACGATAAACCTCCCTGCAATAATAGGGAGGTTCCACAGTACTTCCTTCGCTAACTGTCGGCTGAGTTTTTCCTCGGTTTACATGTCAACTATTTTGACATAACCGAGTTCCAAGGTGTTGGGTGTGGCTCTACCTAAGATCGACCTGCTGCCAGGAGGAACCCACTGGGAGTGCCACGAGCTCTCGGGCACGAGCTCAACCCCTCTCCCCAGCCACCTCAATTACCCCACAAGCTTGATCATATTGAGGTGGCAATGAGGAATGTTGCACGTGGACTCCTCAAACACACCTCCTTTGTTGTAGCTACTACAGTGGAGAGGTTAGTTGACCTTGATAGAGATCCAGGTGTAGGGCCTTCACGACAGGGCCAGGATATACCCGTGACCGGTGGTAGCCATGTTGGGCATTCCAGTTTGACAAGGGAAATTCCACATCTTTGTCCCCATTGCGTGCACACTTTCCTTGACCCAATCGAGGGTTGTTATATGGATGAGGTCAACAATTTTTTTAATGTGTTTTCAATCATCACTTGATAACTTGTAAAGTATTTTTAAAGTATTTTTTGTTTGACTTAAACTATTATTTCAATGTACAGTTATTTGGACCTGAGACACCAACATGGGAGAATGTAGGATCTCCCAACCTGGATGCAGCAATGGCAGCTGCAACTAAAATTGCGGCACCCCACACAGAGGTATTTTCAGTACCTGGCACAATACTGTTATTACTTATGTCATTTATATTACTCAAGTATTTATATTTATGGCATACACATTGATAGTTCGTACAATGTTTTTGAATATCTTGATTTCCTAAATAATGACTTGTTTAACATGTCCATAACATGCATGGATTTTGGTGTCCACAGGTGTTCCCTGACTACGGTGATCAACCACCCTCGCCAGGGATTGGCAGATCACCACATACACAGGTACAATGTGTAATAAGAACACTTTTAATTTGAATTGTTGCGACTTACTATGGTTTAATTTATTGTTTGTTTACTAAATTGTGATATTACAAATGTATATGTAGGTGCCACCAATAGCTACGGCTCCCCATTTTAGTCCCATGTATCCACCCTCTCCCATGAGTCCCCCCCCCTCGCTTCCATCTAGACTCCTCCCTACTCCCACACCCTCCCTTGCATCCATCCTCCCCTCTACAGCCATACTCCCCCTTCCATCCATCTCCCCCCACTCAACCACGCCCCCCCGTCCATACATCCTCCCCAATTTATCCATGACCTCCTGTCTATCAATCCTCCCCCATTCATCCACGCCCCCCTTCCTTCCAGCTTCCCCTCTTTGTCCACAACCTCCCTTCCATCCATCCTCCTCCCTCTATGCAGGACTTCCCTCCCATGCACCATCCCTCAACATCCCCCCTATCCCTTTTGGTTCGATACCCTATATTGTACAACCAGCAGGGGTTCATTGTCCACGACGTCGTCCTCCACCCCATACCACCATTTCTTCTCCCACCATATCATCCCCACTTCCCGCCACTATTGTGGAATCTACCCTTCCAGTATCCTCATCTATATCTCCAGTGGTTGCACCTGTAGTGGCTGCCACTACATCTGCACCCCCCCCCCCCCATCACTGCATCAAAGGTGGTTGTCTGACCATCTGCGCCACCTACTAGCCTAGAAGCCCATCCATGTCCATCGTCGAAGGTGTACATGGTGAGAATCAAACTAATTTATGAATATATTTTGATGCATTAGCACAAATTAATTTAAGCAATTATTACTTTTCAATGAAATGATTGTTGTAAATGTTGTAGGTTGGAATTGCGGAGAGGCTCCGCAGATCCAGGACAACTGTCCAACGTTTCCCACTCACGTCAGAGGTGATTTATTTAAGATTCGAATTCTACATTTGTTTTATAAATGTGGTAAATGTTGCAAATGCTTGAAAATGATGGTATCTTATATCATTTGTTCCAGAGCCTGGAGAGACGGTCTACTCCTAGACAGAGCAAGACTCGAGGTACCGGTAGCTCGAAGAGTAGGAAGATCGACTTTGGAGATGCGCTCGGGAGTGACGGGGGTGGTCACAATGCTTGACACACCATGTGTTATGTACATTAGCCACAATGTGGCACTTTTTTGCACCAGTTTTGATGTACTTTGTATCTACGGCACGAGTTGCAATGTATTTTGGATCTATGGCATGAGTTGCCGCATTTTGTTTAGGGCACGAGTTGCCAGTGTACATACATTGGGAACCATGTTCCACTACTTGCCAGAAATTGTATATGTTTGGATGAGTTTTGCAGCCTCGATGTACATGGACTTTCAGTTATGTGATTTATATATCTCATTGTCTAATCTCGTTGTCTCATGTAGTGTGTATCAGGATGTGATGTTGTCTAAATTTTTGTTTTACCTAGATCTTAGAAGAGAAGTTGGATATCATAGTGTGTGTGTGTGTGTGTGTATTGGATATCTATGCAATTGAAAGTAGTAGAAAATGGATGTGCATGTCCGAAATTCCTCACTAATGAGAAAATGGGACAAAATAGGCATCTTTTTAGATAGGATTGAATCCAATACTTGTAAACAAAAATAAATCATACACTATTACAAAATACACATAAACGAAACCTAGTGCATAGGCATGTGTGTGAAAACATGACAAATACAATATTTTTCAGTCCATATAAGGAATCGATGTCAATGGATATACTAGAGTGTTGTTATTGACAAACTTATCGTATGTTTTAGTTGAATATATATATTTTTGGTTTTTTTTTTAACGTCAAGCGGTCAATATCAAATAAATGATTGTTGTATATGAGAGGAAAATATTAATATTTTTGGCATACACGCGCCTGTTAAAATAGTACATTGTTTGCTAATTTAATACATTACAATTATAATTGTGTTATGAAATCATGATCATGTCTTTCATTACTCCTTTGCATCCAAACCGTAAGTGTTACAGTGCATTAAATGACATGACATTTTTTACGTACCCCTATATCATGTATATTTGACATTTGTTTTAAAAATCCTTGTTTTAGGCTTAAAATTTCAATGAATGACATTTGGCTATGTTCAACTATTTTATTAGAGAACTTGCTTAGATTGTACATGATTCTTTAACTTGTTTTTGATACATTAGTCATCTAGTAATATGTCTGTGATTCTTTGAATCCATCAAAAGCATGCTAAACTTGATCATGGAAGACCAATTTTTATAGTATTACTTATCCATGCCTGAATTGTCTCTATAAACTATCCTCATTGAGGTGCAATAAAGTAAGATGTGTAGCTTTATAATTAAGAAACACTCAACCCTTTTTTCTTTTGCACTTGCAAATGTTCAATAATTGCTAGGAATGATTGAAATGTTTTTCCACAATACATTCAAAAAGACATGCATAGTATATAATTCACTGTAGGGTTGTTGGTGGATTGTTAGTACATGATCGTTCGACTTGTTTTTGATTAATTTAACTACTTGAGAATATGTTTGTGATTGTTTCAACCAATCAAAAGCATGCTAAAATCGGTTGTGGAACCACTTTTATAACTTATCCACACCTGAATAGTCTACATAAACTTACCTTTATTCAAGTGCAATGGTAATGAATGTGTAGTGTATACTCCATGCTTTATTACTGGTTGATTTATGTGATTTTATGCACAATGAAGGCCATTGTTGACAACTTGCAGAGTATCTTGGGATTACTTATAGAATATTTACATGGTTGTTGATGGACAATATTTCGTAGTTTAGAGCATATTTCTTTCTAACCTTCAAAATACATTATTTGACTGCTTTGATATCACAAGTTGATCTTTTCCTTTCTAAAGGAAACCTTGTGAGGAAATTCAAGGGACACTTCCCCATATTCAAGCATTGCATTTTTCGTAAACATATCAACATAAATTTGTGTGCACCACTTGGGGGGATTTGAACTGAGCATGTGTTGGAACATAATTAGTGAAATGGCCATAAAAAATGGCTACAAATCATTGAGTTATCCCCTTGGGATACACAAATTGATCTTAACCCTATCCAAACAATTGAGGAGTTAAGTCTAAGAATTTTGAGATAGACACTCTACACTTTCTCGGTAGATCTTAGCATGAATGAGATTGGGGATTAAGATGAATTTTTGCAAGTAAAGTTGATTAAAGGATTGGAATTTTTTTCCAAGTCATTGTAGACATTCAAAATCTAATATGGAAGTTTTATTTCCAACAAATGGATCCCAGGGACTCTCACTTCATACAACACAAACCATTATAGTAGTTTTCCAAACATGGTTCATCAAAGAAATTGCCATCAATAGTTATATATTGCCTCTGGAAACAACTAACCATTTTTTCAGTTTTTCAAGGATGGTAAGGTGTTTTGTGTATTTAGTGAGAATAATTTTTTTTTCCCAAATTCATCATCATACATCATTTGGATATGGTCATCTCATTTAACCTCTATAGAGAACCAACTCTTTTCTCTATATCATCTACACAATGTTTATACCCACCCTCGCCCACATCAATGGTTATTCTTACCATGTTCATGTGATGCCACAATTAGTTGATGTTGCTCGTGGTTCAATTATGCACCTTTGGGACTGTGACTATGGTTATTACAACTATGATTGTGTGGCATTTGATAAAAAAATTCTCCCCATGATGATTATGATCACTGCATCTAATATCATCATCACCATCTTCATCATCATCACCATCTTTTTCATCGTGGTCATCTCTAGGTCCCTCATCACCGTCTCCATCATCGTCACCATCTTCATCATCATCATCATCATCTTCATCACCATTGCGATCATCATCAACGCCTTCACCATCATTACCATCTTCATCATCATCACCATCTTCATCATCATTGTCATCTCTAGGTCCCTCATCACCGTCGCCACCATCATCACCATCTCCATCATCTTCATCACCATCTCCATCAACATCGCCATCATCATTACCACCTTCATCATCATCACCATCTTCATCATCATTGTCATTTCTAGGTTCCTCATCGCCGTCGCCACAATCATCACCATCTCCATCATCTTCATCATCTTCATCATCATCAACATCATCATCATCTTCATCATCATCATCATCTTCATCATCACCAACATCTCCATCATCATCATCATCATCATCTTCATCACCATCACCGTCATCATCAACGCCTTCATCATCATCACCATCTTCATCATCATCACCATCTTCGTCATCATTGTCATCTCTAGGTCCCTCATCACCATCGCCACCATCATCACCATCTCCATCATCTTCATCACCATCTCCATCACCATCGCCATCATCATCAACGCCTTCATCATCATCACCATCTTCATCATCATTGTCATCTCTAGGTTCCATCATCATTGTCATCTCTAGGTCCCTCATCACCATCACCAACACCATCATCATCAACGTATTCATCATCATCACCATCTTCATCATCATCATTAACTCTAACTCTAACCCTAATTCAGTTTCCTTCTATAACTCTATCCCTAACCCTCACACAAACCCTAGCACTAAACCATCTTCTTCATCACCACCATCACCATCACCATCGCCATCACCATCATCATCATCACCATCTTCACCATCATCATTAACTCTAACTCTAACCCTAACTCAATTTCCTTCTATAACTCCAGCCCTAACCCTCACCCAAACCCTAGCACTAAACCATCTTCTTGACCATCTCCATCACCATCATCATTAACGTCTTCGTCAGCATCACCATCTTCCTCATCATCATTAACTCTAACTCTAACTCTAACCCTAATTCAATTTCCTTCTATAACTCTAGCCCTAAACCTCACCCAAACCCTAGCACTAAACCATCTCTTTCATCACCACCATCACCATCACCATCGCCATAACCATCATCATCATCATCACCATCTTCATCATCATCATTAACTCTAACTCTAACCCTAACTCAACTTCCTTCTATAACTCCAGCCCTAACCCTCACCCAAACCCTAGTACTAAACCATCTTCTTCACCATCACCATCACCATGGCCACGTGGACCTATGGGAGCCGATGGAATCCAAGTCCGCTTTCCGGTTTGGGTTCCGTGGCCGCGGAGCAAATGCCCAAAGTGTCCCTGAATGGCCCCGGGGTGCTTGACTAGAATGCCCATAGCACCCAAACCATGGCTTTGTTCGCAAATCCATCGACTCCGGTGGGTCCGGAACAATGGTTTTCAACTAGGGGACCCCCCCAAAGTGTGCCTTTAAGGCCCAGAAGCGGCGCCAATGGGCCATCTTCGGAGCTAGGGTTTTGCTCAGTGATGGCCATTCCAAATTACCTAAAGGGATGTATTTCTCATTTGGAGGCCCCCATGGACAGGTCTACAATGGCCACATGGACCTCTGGGAGCCGACGGAATCAAATTCCGCTCGCCGGTTTGGATTCTGTAGCCACGAAGCAAATGCCCAAAGTGTCCCTGAATGGCCCCGGGGTGCCCGACTAGAATGCCCGTTGCACCCGAACCGTAGCTTTGTTCGCTAATCTGTCAACTCCTGTGGGTCTAGGACATCGGGTTTCAACTAGGGGACCCCCCACAGCGTGCCTCAAAGACCCAGAAGCGGTTCCAATGGGACATCCCCGGAGCTAGGGTTTCACTCAGTGAAGGCCATTTCAAATTCGCTCAAGGGGGCCATTTCTTGTCCAGAGGCCCCCGCGCATGCGTCGCCACCATGGACAGGTCCACTATGGCCACATGGACATGTGGAGCCAACAGAATCCAAGTCCGCTCGCCGGTTTGGGTTCCGTGGCCGTGGAGCAAATGCCCAAAGTGTTCCTGAATGACCCCAGGGTGCCTGACTAGAATGCCCGTAGCACCCGAATTGTGGCTCCGTTCATGAATACCTCGACTATGGTGGGTCCGGGATGCTAGGTTCTAGCTAGGGGATCCCCCTTAGTGTGCCTCGAAGACCCAGAAGCGGTGCCAATGGGCCATCCCTGGAGCTAGGGTTTTGCTCAGTGAAGGGCATTCCAAATTCGCTCAAGGGGGCCATTTCTCGTTCGGAGGCCCCCAGGCATGCATAGCCATCGTGGATAGGTCCACTATGGTCACGTGGACCTGTGGGAGCCGACGAAATCCAAGTCTGCTCTCCCGTTTGGGTTCTATGGCCACGGAGCAAATGCCCAAAGTGTCCCTAAATGGCCTCGGGGTGCCCGACTAGAATTCCTGTAGCACTCGAACTGTGGCTCCGTTCGTGAATCCATCAACTCCGGTGGGTCCAAGATGCCAGTTTTGAGCTAGGGGACCCCCCACAATGTGCCTCGAAGGCCTGGAAACAGTGCTAATGGGCCATCCCCGGAGCTAGAGTTTTACTAAGTGAAGGCCATTCCAAATTCGCTCAAGGGGGCCATTTCTCATCTAGAGGCCCCAAAGCGTGCATGGCCACCGTGGATAGGTCCACTATGGCCATGTGGACCTGTGGGAGCCGATGGAATCTAAGTTCACTCACCGGTTTGGGTTCCGTGGCCGCGGAGCAAATGCCCAAAGTGTCCCTAAATGGCCTCGGGGTGCCCGACTAGAATGCCCATAGCACCCGAACCGTGGCTCCGTTCGTGAATCCATCGACTCCGGTGGGTCCAGGACGCCAGGTTTCAACTAGGGGACCCCCCACAACATGCCTCGAAGACCCCAAAGTGGGGCCAATGGGCCATCCCTGGAGCTAGGGTTTTGCTCAGTGAAGACCATTCCAAATTCGCTCAAAGGGGCCATTTCTTGTTCGGAGGCCCCCGTGCATACGTGGCCATCGTGGAAAGGTCCACTATGGCCATGTGTACTTCTTTAAGCTGACGAAATCCATGTTCGCTTGCCGGTTTGGGTTCCGTGGTCCCGGAGCAAACCTCCAAAGTGTCCCTGAATGGCCATCATTGAGCAAAACCCTAGCTCTAGAGATGGCCCATTGGCACCGCTTTCGGGTCTTCAAGGCACGCTGTGGGGGGTCCCCTATCTGAAACTCGGTGTCCGGTACCCACTGGAATCGATGGATTTGCGAACCAAGCCATGATTCAGGTGCTATGGGCATTCTAGTCGGGCACCCCAGGGCCATTTAGGGACACTTTGGGGATTTGCTCCGGGGCCACGGAACCCAAACCGGTGAGAAGAATTGGATTTTGTTGACTCCCAGAGGTCCACGTGGCCATTGTAGAACTATCCACAGTGGCCACACATGCCCAGGGGCCTCTAGACGAGAAATGCAGCTCTTTAGGGAATTTGGAATGGCCATCACTGAGTAAAACCCTAGCTCTAGAGATGGCCCATTGGCACTGCTTCCGGGCCTTCAAGGCACACTTTTGGGGGGGCTAGTTGAAACCTAGCATCCTGGACCCACCGAAGTCGATGGATTCGCAAACGGAGCCACGGTTCGGGTGCTACGGGCATTCTAGTCGGGCACCCTGGGGCCATTCAGGGACACTTTGGGCATTTGCTCCGTGGCCACGGAACCCAAACTGGCGAGCGGAATTGGATTCTGTCAGCTCCCATGGGTCCACATGGCCATAGTGGACCTATCCGTGGTGGCCATGCACTCCTGGGGGCCTCCGAACGAGAAATGGCCCCCTTGAGTGAATTTGGAATGGCCTTCACTGAGCAAAACCCTAGCTCCGGGGATGGCCCATTGACACTACTTCCGGGCCTTCGAGGCATGCTGTTGGGGGTCCCGTAGCTGAAACCTGGCGTCCCGAACCCAATGGAGTTGATGGATTCACGAACGGAGCCACGGTTCGGGTGCTACGGGCATTCTAGTCGGGCACCCTAGGTCCATTCAGGGACACTTTGGGCATTTTCTCTACGGCCACGGAACCCAAACCGACGAGTGGACTTGGATTCCGTCAGCACCCATAGGTCCACATGGCCATAGTGGACCTGTCCATGGTGACCATGCACGCATGGGGGCCTCCAGACAAGAAATGGCCCCTTTGAGCGAATTTGGAATGGCCTTCACTGAGCAAAAACCTAGCTCCGGGGATGGCCCATTGGCACCTCTTCTAGGTCTTCGAGGCACGCTATGGGGAGTCCCCTAGTTGAAACTCGGCATCCCGGACCCACCGGAGTTAACGGATTCATGAACCGAGTCACGGTTCGGGCGCTACAGGCATTCTAGTCGGGTACCTCGTGGCCATTCTAGTGGTGATAACAAGTTTACTATCTGTTGAGTCTGATACTACATCCAGGAGCCGCTCAACAAACTTTGAGATAGAAAGCTCTGTAATTTTAGGATACTGATTCAACCACTCATATAGTTTCTCACCTTCTCGAGGATCTAAATTTATAATTTCCTTCTGGGTAGATTTAGGCATTCTCAAGGATCTAAATTTATAATTGCCTTCTAGGTAGATTCAGGCATGGAATAATATTTGCCGGCACTTCCAAGCTTTCAAGACCATTTGGTTATCCATAATATGTGCAACTCCTTTGACTAAAGATAAATTCTGGTGTGCACGACAGCATTTGATACACTAGCCAAATCTATGTTGTTGGAAGAACTTAGATATTTCAACAAAGGAGCATTTTGCAGGTGACCTGAAAATCCCTTCCATTTTTCAGAAATAAACAAAGAAGTTCAACGTATAGATTTTCAGGCAAGCTTGTCAACCAATCAGACAACCGAATACAGGGAGATAACCACACCCAAAAAATTCACCCTATTATAAAACTCTTGTTTATCAAGATAAGGATGGACTATGTGTACATTACGAGAATATAGATGAATGAAGTCGCTTTGATGAACTTGTCCTCTTGCTCTCTCCAGAATGTGTTTAAAAGCACAAAGTATTGTTCGAGCTTCTGTTGGTTTACATAAATTTTTATTCCAAAGCTGACATCACATAAAACCACTTCGTCAAATTTCAATTGGGTCTGAATGGCATCTCTAACTTGTGTTAGCTGTGGATAACGAGTAATATGAAAGGGAAGGTACCTATAGACCCAAGTTTTCGATGATAGAGATGAATTACCAATTATTAGAGCATGAAATGCTGAACAAAAGGATAATGAAACACAACGAAGGATTCCCTGGTTCCACTTGTTATTGAAAATGATACTTACTCTTGATGAAACCAATAAAAAATCTTCCTGTATTATAAATGGAAATCCTGTTACAATTTCCGTCAGAAGAAAAGCATAGATACCTACAGCTGTGATATTTCCTTCTGTAAACCGCTTTTCCATCAGAAAAGCTAATGTAATAGCCCATTTCCCAACATCTTTCCTCTTCTCAACCCTACACTCATTTTCCACGGGAAACCGCTGCCTCCACATGTAATAACTACATTGTTTTGTCGAAAATTGATCTTCTTCTGCTAACAAATGCAAAATGAAGGATTCATTGTCATTGCTACGAGAAGTTCTAAGGTCAGTTTCTCATAAAATAGAGATTGTATAAATCCTATTAAGATCTATATGTTCCAGCTGGAACCTCCCTAGACACACTTGCAGGACTCCCTAGAACCGTGTTTTGCCGCATGGTTGGAGTTCTATGCCCCGGTAGGTATCCAATGGGTGTCCCTAAAGGCCTTTTGGATGCGACACAGAACGAGCCATAAAATGACGACCATGGCTCTAATCGACAAACTGTCAGCTCTGTTGGATTCAGGATGTCGGGATAGTGCTAGGGGTGCCCCTCTCCTCTAGTCCCATGGTTTCAGTGTCACCTTGTAGGTCCATCTTGGAAACTAGGGTTTTGCTCAGTGAGGGAGTGTGCAATGTCTGCACAATGGGGTCAAATTTGCAAAATCGTCCACTGGGCACTTGTGGTTAGCATTCCCAGCCGGAACCTCTCTAGACATGCTTGCAGGACTCCCTGGAACTAGGTTTTGCTGCACGGTTGGAGTTCTATGGCCCCGGCAGGTATCCAGTAGGTGTCCCTGAAGGCCTTTTGGATGTGAGACAGAACGAGCCATAGAATGAAGACCGTGGCTCCGATCGATGAACCGTCGACTCTGTTGGATTCAGGACATCCAAATAGTGGTAGGGGTGCCCCTCTCCTCCAGTCCCATGGTCCCAGTGTCACCTTGTAGGTCCATCTTGGAAACTAGGGTTTTGCTCAGTGAAGGAGTGTGCAATTTTTGCACAATGGGGTCAAATTTTCAAAATCATCCACCGAGCACTTGTGGCTAGCATCCCCAGCCAAAACCTCCATAGACACACTTGCAGGAATCATCGAAACCCGTTTCTGTTGCACGGTTGGAGTTCTATGGCCCCGGCAGGTATCCAGCAGGTGTCCCTGAAGGCCTTTCAGATGCGAGACAAAACAAGCCATAGAATGACGACCGTGGATCTGATCGACGAACCGTCGACTCCATTGGATTCAGGACATTGGGATAGTGCTAGGGGTTCCCCTCCCCTCTGGTCCCATGGCCCGGGTGTCACCTTGTAGGTCCATCTTGGAAACTAGGGTTTTGCTTAGTGAGGGAGTGTGCAATTTTTTCACACGGGGGTCAACTTTACAAAATCCTCCCCCAAGCACTTGTGGCTAGCGGCTAACTGATGAAGGCGTTGATGGTGATGGAGATGGTGATGAAGATGATGATGATGATGATGAAGATTGTGATGATGATGGAGACAGTGATGAGGGACCTAGAGATGACCACGATGAGGAAGATGGTGATGACGATGAAGATGGTGACGAGGGACCTAGAGATGACAATGATGATGAATATGGTGATGATGATGAAGATGGTGATGATGATGAAGGTGTTGATGATGATGGCGACGGTGATGAAGATGATGATGATGATGATGAAGATGATGGAGATGATGATGATTATGTTGATGATGATGAAGATGATGGATATGGTGATGATGATGGCGATGCTGGTGAGGGACCTAGAGATGACAATGACGATGAAGATGGTGATGATGATGAAGATGAAGACATTGATGATGATGGTGATGGTGATGAAGATGATGATGATGATGAAAAAGAAGATGATGATGATGAAGAAGATGATGATGATGATGGAGATGATGTATCTAAGTGGTTTTATATAGGAATCAAGCATCAATCTTCAACCATAAATGAGCATGTTTTAAAATAAATTGTTAGGATACATATCTAAGAGTCTAGAAGATCTCTATGCATTTGACCATCAAATTTGCTCAAGGAGATGATGAAGTAGCCCAAGACAATATGGAAGTTGTTGCATCACATGAACCACATACATATTCACATAAATAATAACTTAATCATAACTCATCTACATCAAATAAACGATATAAGATAACGATATCAAATTCATATCTAACATGAATAACATTGATCATGCATGAATAAAAATCACATGGCTATAAATCATAACTTAATCATAACTCAAACATCAAATAAACGATATAAGATAACGATATCAAATAAACTATCTAACATGAATAACTTTGTACATGCATGAATAAACAATCACATCATTACTATACTATGTACCTCAATCATTTAGACCTTCTGGATCCTCTCGGTTTTTTATTGTCTCAAACAACCTCTCATGCTCTGCATGAGGTAGTAAGTAGCGTACCTTGTTTGATGACTTCGTTGACATTGTCTGTAGTTGGATGTTTGTACCAACGATCAAGTGCGTAAAGTGATACACCCGCGACCCTGGTCTATAATCCGTGTATGTGTAGCCATTGCTCTTTGGTCCCTTTCCATCCATTGTAAGATATTCCCCCTGAACAACCATCGAGCCAGTGGGAAAGGTAATGCCTTCACTATCCGTTAATGATGCAAGGAGGGTTTGCTTCCCTTAGATGCATCGTGCCAACCAATAATTTGTCCCAATTGCACTGTCTGTCAGGGTGACAACTGTGTAGATGTGTCCTGCAAAGATGCATTTTACGGTCATATTCCAACAAGTAGTGGTTTGATAACTTGGATAATTACATATAAACAAGGAGGGAACCGAGATATGCATGCAGAAATGTTTACCTAGCTGTACTAGATCAGATATATGATCATATTCATTTGAAATAGAGGACTGGCCTTCCTCTAACTGGATTGTTTCAACAACTGAACGTGGGTCCAGTGCAAGTGATACATGATCCCATTCATCAACCCAATCCATTGATTCACATTCATCCCATTCACAACTGCTGCAAGGCCCACAAAAACAAGCAAGTTTTCACGTCCATATTTCAAATAAGGGGTTGTTTGAGCTTCGAATCGAATGAAATCCATGAGTTCCTTGCACAGTACTACAACTATAAGAACGTGGTCGGTCTATATCAACTACATGCTAGAAATTTCTGACAACATGTCCTCTACCTGTTGGTATGTGTTGATCCGTGGTTTGATCTGACATTTTTGCAGAGCACCATTGAAATATGGTTTTTGCATCCCGAATATGAGGGTTTCTCATGCACCTCATCTCTTCCCTTCGTAGGGAAGTTTTGATACATTCCCCAGCACCGTCGTGCTCTCCCTTTCCATGCCCGGTCTCAAAATAGTTCCACACATGCAGCACATCACAAGTCTTGTGCAAAATACTCAACCACTGGAATACACGTGCATTTTTGAACTGGCCTGCACAACCATCTGACCATATCCAATGTCGATCCATCTGTATGCCTCTCTCCTTCAGCTGATCATAGAAAATTTTGAAGCAATGTTGCACGTAATGTAGGTCATGGCACCTATCGTCACTGATGTACAATTTGGTCTCTTTCAATATTATCCTCCCATCGTTGCTGCTCTCTGGCACATGCCTATACGTGATATGGACAATTATGCTAACTTGGTCTGAATGGTAGTATTGACTTTGAATCTCATTCTATGGCTGCAGGGTGTAGTTTTCAGCAAAGTCCACAACCGACAATATTGTGCCATTGGGGAAGGTGTCCCTGCACTGTCTGTACTATTCATCCTGCCATCGTGCTACATGGACATGCTATACATACTGCTTGGTCTTTTGGTAGAATTCCTTCATGAAATTGCAAATTTGTACCTGGTGCCACAAAACCAAGGGCATTAATACAACGTGACATTTTCAATGTGAATATATATGTACAAATTCAACATGTACAGTATGAAAGTATGCAAACTTAGATTACCTGTGACTTCACCAATGCAATTTTTTTGCTTTCCTTCGAACTATCTACTTGATATGTTATGTACTGGAAGTTCTGCATTTCTATTGACATCCTCCCAAATGCGTGCTCCACGGTTGCATGGATGCAGGGGCTCAATAATGTAAATCCATTGCAACTGGAACACGTCCCATATAAACATGATCTTTTATAATATTTTTGTCCTTCAGGTCTTGGACACATTATGCTATGTGTAAATTCTATGGATACATTTGGTGGTTGTAACGATGGGCAATCCTGCACAATGTTATTATGCAAATCACAAAATATATGTCTATATGTATCATAAAAGTACTCAAATTCTACATGGTATCTACAACATGTATTGCGATCATTGCAAATTTTAACATACCAGGGTTTGCATTTTTCAAAGGACCTTTGGCCCAAGTTCAATTGTGTGTGCTCATTCTTGAACCTCTCGTAGAGTTCTGTTTGTGTCATGTCAAGGAAGTGCTTGACATGGGGTTCACCCCCCTAACACCTTTTATCAACTTTAAAACATCTCTTTGATTCGATGACGGTCTAGTGTTATCATGCCAAAACTTCTGCACTAGTTCTTTAACAGCATCAATGAGCTTCATGTCTAAACGAGGTAACCTACCAACAAAGGCCCAACAATCTTTTTGGCCTGGCGTCTCAAGTTTTTCTCTAATGGAAGAATACTTTTGAAGAGTCTTTCTGTCTACTTTAAATATTTTACATGTGTGTGATAGTAGGCGACATTGCCTTGTGGATTTGTCTACAATCGATTCCGACAGTACACGACGGGCCGCATTAAAATCTTTTGTACGAGAAGTTTTTCCAATCAAATTAAATGCAGATTGTAGATTTCTAACAACATGATTGTTGAAATCTAAACTTCTAACTACCTTTATGTTTAAAATTCTCCTAACATCCGCTAGACAATGTGATTTTAACAAAGCAAGAAACAATTGACATTTTGTTACATCGGTTTTGGATTCAAAAAATTCTTTCGTTATCTTGCTACAATGGAAATCAATAGTGTGTTTGGGAATCTTACCTTCAAGTCCTGAAAATGAACTTTCATCCACATGAATACATCCAGGAGTTCTTCGTCGTCCGCTTGATAGTCGAGGCAAGGGAGTCAGCAAGGAAGTATGAGTCCCATCAACGGCTTGTTGTGGCCCGTCGTTCACAACTTGATCCTGCAAGGGAGTGTGTTCTGCATGTGTGTGCTCTTCTTGGGGAGGTTGCCAATTAAGAACTTGTTCAACGTCCACCCCTTCATAATCGACATCAGGTAAGATTTGATTGGCTTCAACCACTTCGTCATTGCTTGTTGATGGATTTAAGGCACTAACATTTTGATTTCTACGGTTTTGCATGTACAACCTGGCATTTTCTCTTATCTCATGGGCCTTTTCAAGGGGCAGCCCCGTCCTTCTAGACTTTCTTTTATTATTATGTCTGTTTCCCATATTCAATGCGTTTAAAAAAAACAAAAATATCACCCCTGCAAGAATGAACAACAAATAAGATATTAAAACTCGATGTGCACATGATTATTAAAGCTCGATGTAGCAATTGATTATGTACAACAACATCTAGTGAGAATGTTTTCATATAATCTTAAAAGCTATTGGGAATGTCCTAGATATAACTGCAACGACACCTCTAGGAACTCGGTAGGATGGTATTGGATGGTATTGAATGGTGGTATGGGATGTTAGTAGGAGCAACTTCCTTATGAGGGAAAATAGCCCCAAAAGACTAAGAGTTTTCAATTCTCTAGGTGTTTGTGTGAGTTGTTGTAGTGAAACCATGAGGAATTCAACAAATGTTTGTCTACTAGATGGAAGAATATGATTATGAAATGTTATTGGTGGTGATGCAAGTAATTTTTTTTTATTATCTTCATGAAAGGTTGAAAGCATTGCTTGGTTCATTTTGTAGTTTTTTTTTAGTAAGATGTTTTTATTGTCTATGTTGAAGATTAAGAAAACTAAAATAGATCTATCATACAATTCATGAGAAAAAACCAAAATAGATGCCATTCAAACAAGTGAATGAAGATTAAACTACATTTAACAAGATAAAATTATCACCATACCTCAAGGATTATGATTGCTCTTTGCCTCAAATGTCAAATGCTCTTCTGATGTGTCCACTATATGTAAGAAGACTTCATGTGTGTCCAAGTAGCATGAGAATTCAATCCAAGGTGCCAAATAGAGTCCAACTGTTGTGTATTCACTTGATTGATCCAAATAGAGCCCAAGAGGTGTGTATTCAATCCAAGGAGCCAAATAGAGCCCAAGAGGTGTGTATTCAATCCAAGGAGCCAAATAGAGCCCAAAATGTTGTGTATTCTATCCAAATGGTCAAGGAAGCACCAAATGGTGTATGAATTTAATCTACCATGTAAATGCTTGTCGGACTGTGCGTGAAACTAGCAAAGAGAATGCGAAATGAGGAAAAAATTACGGGAGAAAGAACACAGGTGATTTTCTAAATTTTATCTTCAACAGGGACGCGCATGTGCATCTAGCGCGCACACATTATTAGCACATGCGTGTCCCTTTTAAACGTTGTGTTGTTTGGTGGGTAACGTTCAGTGCATTTATTACCCAAGAGATATAAATGTGTTGGTTTATTCCTAGAGCCCCTCCCCCATAAAGGCCTTTAGGACCTCTTCTAACCCATAATCCCTATGTGCATTTAAGTGCTTCTAGGTGTTTAGGGGTTTAGGGGTATATTTACAAATATGTATTTTAATTTCAAAACATTAATTTAATTTTGAATTATAAACATATGCATTACATCAAGAATAATGCTTCTAGGTGGATGATGATGATGATGATGAAGACGGTGATGATGACTAATGGAGATGATGATGATGATGTTGATGATGATGCTCATGACGAATATGCAGCACGTCATCCTAATTATCATCATCATCTTCATCATCATCTTCTTCATCATCATCTTCTTCATCATCATCTTCATCATCATCCACAACATGATCATCATCACCATCTTCATAGTCATCATCATCATCATCATTGTGAGGATGAGGATGATAATGGTGATGATGGTGATGATGATGACGATGGTGGATGATGATGAATATGAGTATGATGATGATGATGATGATGAATATGATCATCATCAAAATCATCATATTCGTCATCATCATCTTCACTAGTCATCATCATCACCATCGTCATCATATGATCATGGTCACGATCATCACTGTCTTCATCATCACTGTCTTTAGTTATCTTCATCTTCATCATCACTATCTTTAGTCATCTTTATCTTCGTCATCACCATCTTCCTCCTAATCATCATCATCATTGACATATTCGTCATCATCTTCGTATCATCATCATCATCATTGACATCTTCGTATCATAATCATCATCATCATTGACATCTTCGTATTATCATCGTCGACGAAGATGATGATGATGATGGTGGATGATGATGAATATGAGTACGATGATGATGATGATGATGAAGATGATGAGTAATATGCAGCACATCATCATCATCTTCATCATCAACAACAACATGATCATCATCATCATCAACAATATGATCATCATCATACTCGTCATCATCATTATGAAAATATTTTGATGCATGATGATATGATGATGATGGATGATGATGAATACGAGTACGATGATGAATCATCAACAACATGATCATCATCATCATCAACAATATGATCATCATCAAAATCATCATACTCGTCATCATCATCTTCACTAGTCATCATCATCACCATCATCACCATCATCACCATCGTCATCATATGATCATGGTCACGATCATAACTGTCTTTAGTCATCTTCATCTTCGTCATCATACTCGGCATCGCCATATTCCTCCTAATCATCATCATCATTGACATCTTCGTCATCATCTTCATATCATCATCATCATCATTGACATCTTCGTATCGTCATCATCGACGAAGATGATGATGATGAATATGAGTACGATGATGATGATGACTAATTTGGAGATGATGATGATGATGATGACGATGATGATGATGGTGAAGATGATGAGGAATATGCAGCACATCATCATTATCTTCCTCATCATCAACACCATGATCGTCATCATCAAATTCCTTGTCATCATCAACTTCCTCATCATCATCATCATCATCATCATCATTGTGAGGATGCGGATGATGATGAGGATGATGAAGATGATGATGATGACGACGATGGATGATGATGAATACGAGCACGATGATGAAGATTATGATGTTGATGACGAATATGATCATCATCATCAGCAGCAAAAACATCATATTTGTCATCATACTCATCTTCATTAGTCATCATCATCACCATCTTCATCATCATCATCATTGTGGGGACGGGGATGATGATGACAATGACGATGAAGATGGTGATGATGACTAATGGATATGATGATGATGTTGATGATTACGAATATGCAACACATCATCCTTATCATCATGATAATCTTCATCATCATCAACACCATGATCGTCATCATCAACTTCCTCCTCATCATCATCATCATTGTGAGGACGCGGATGATGATGAGGATGATGGTGATGATGATGATGGTGATGGTGGTGATGGTGATGATGACGACGATGGTGGATGATGATGAATATGGGTACGATGATGAAGAAGATGATGATGATGATGACGAATATGATCATCATCAAAATAATCATATTCATCATCATCATATTCAGTACTCATCATCATCACCATCATCACCATCGTCATCATATGACCATGGTCATGATCATCACTTTCTTTAGTCATCTTCATCTTCGTCATCGCCATCTTCCCCCTAATAATCATCATCATTGACATCTTCATCATCATCTTCGTATCATCATCATCATCATTGACATCTTCATATCATCATCATCATCATTGACATCTTCGTATCATAATCATCATCATCATTGACATCTTTGTATCATCATCATCGACGAAGATGATGATGATGGTGGATGATGATGAATATGAGTACAATGATGATGATGACTAATTTCAAGATGATGATGATGATGAATATGATGAGGAATATCCAACACATCATCATCATCTTCATCATGATCAACAACATGATAATCATCAACAACATGATCATCATCAAAATCATCATACTCTTCATCATCATCTTCACTAGTCATCATCATCACCATCATCACCATCATCACCATCGTCATCATATGATCATGGTCACGATCATCACTATCTTCATCATCACTGTCTTTAGTCATCTTCATCTTTGTCATCATACTCGTCATTGCCATCTTCCTCCTAATCATCATCATCATTGACATCTTCGTCATCATCTTCGTATCATCATCATCATCATTGACATCTTCGTATCATAATCATCATCATCATTGGCATCTTCGTATCATCATCATCGACGAATATGATGATGAATATGAGTACGATGATGATGATGACTAATTTGGAGATGATGATAATGATGATGACGATGATGATGATGGTGAAGATGATGAGGAATATGCAGCACATCATCATCATCTTCCTCATCATCAACACCATGATCGTCATCATCAGCTTCCTCCTCCTCCTCATCATCATCATTGTGAGGACGCGGATGATAATGAGGATGATGAAGATGATGATGATATGATGATGATGACAATGATGATGACGATGGATGATGATGAATATGAGTACAATGATGAAGATGATGATGTTGATGACGAATATGATCATCATCAGTAGCAGCAAAAACATCATATTCGTCATCATACTCATCTTCATTAGTCATCATCATCACCATCTTCATCATCATCATCATTGTGGGGACGGGGATGATGATGATGATGATGACAATGAAGATGAAGATGGTGATGATGACTAATGGAGATGATGATGATGTTGATGATGAAGATGATGACGAATATGCAGCACATCATCCTCATCATCATGATCATCTTCATCATCATCAACACCATGATCATGATCATTAACTTCATCATCATCATCATTGTGAGGACGAGGATGATGATGATGATGATGGTGATGATGATGATGATGATGATGGTGATGGTGATGATGATGACGATGGTGGATAATGATGAATATGAGTACGATGATGAAGATGATGATGATGATGACGAATATGATCATCATCAAAATCATCATATTCGTCGTCATCATCTTCATTAGTCATCATCATCACCATCATCATCATCATCATTGTCCTCATCATCATCATCGTCATCATATGATCGTGGTCACGATCATCAATGTCTTCGTCATCATAATTTACTCATCTTCATCTTCGTCATCATACTCGTCATCGCCATATTCCTTATAATCATCATCATCATTGACATCTTCGTCATCATCTTCGTATCATCATCACCATCATTGACATCTTCATATTATCATCATCATCATTGACATCTTCGTATCATAATCATCATCATCATTGACATCTTCGTCTCATCGTCGTCGACGAAGATGATGATGATGATGATGATGATGGTGGTGGATGATGACGAATATGAGTATGATGATGACTAATTTGGAGATGATGATGATGATGATGAAGATGATGAGGAATATGCAGCACATCATCATCATCAACAACATGATCATCATCATCAACTTCCTCATCATGATCATGATCATCATCATTGTGAGGACGTGGATGATGATGAGGATGATGAAGATGATGATGATGATGGTGGTGGTGGATGATGATGAATACGAGTACAATGAATATGATCATCATCATCGTCATGAACATCAAAATCATTATATTTGTCATCATCATCTTCATTAGTCATCATCATCGCCATCTTCGTCATCCTCACCATCATCATCATCATATGATCATGGTCACGATCATCATTGTCTTCATCATTATAATCATCATCTTCATCATCCTCATCATACTCATCATCGCCACCTTCGTCATCATCATCATTGATGATGATGATGATGATGACGAATATGTTGTTGATGAGGAAGAGGGTGATGACAAAGATGATGATGATGGTGGTTGTGGATGATGATGAATATGAGTACGATGATGATGATGTTGATGGTCATCGTACTCATCATCAACATCATCATCATCATTTTCAACATCATCACCATCAATGGTGATGATGAGGATGATAATGATGATGTTGATTTGACGTTGACAATCAAGATGATGACCTAGATGTTGATGATGATGAGGAAGAAGAGGGTGGTGATGATGATGATGTTGGTGTTGATGATGACGATGATGATGATGATGATGATGATGAAGATGATGATGATGGTGATGGTGATGAGGATGAAGAAGATGATGATGATGGAGCTGAAGATGTTGATGGTGATGAAGATGATGATGATGTTGATGAAGAAGATGGTGATGATGAAGAAGATGACGATGACGGAGATGTTGATGAGGAAGGGGGAGATGACAATGATGATGAAGATGTCGATGATGATGGTGATGATGATGATGAAGATGATGATGATCATCATCTTCATCATCATCATCATCATCATCATTTTCATCACCATCATGATCATCATCCTCATTACCATCATCACCACCACCACCATCATCATCACCATCATCTTCATCATCATCTTCATCACCATTGTCACCATCATCTCATCATCATCATCATCATCATCAACATCTTCATCATCATCGTCATCTCCCCCTTCCTCATCAACATCTTAATCATCATTGTCATCTCCCCCTTCCTCATCAACATCTCCATCATCGTCATCTTCTTCATCATCACATCTTCATCAACTTTATGTGTCCCCTTGACAAAGGAAATTAAATGAACCATATAGGATACAATAATGCATATGCGCGCTTCTTTGCGCGCACGCGTGTACGAATTCAAATTGTTTTTGGTGCCCTTGCAGGATTGGAATTAGCTTCGGACTGCACCTTTAGGCTCGGTCTGAGTTATCTGTGATTTATGGTAGAACACATCAAATACTGCAACTTCCTATTTTTCACAACTAGTTCTGCATAAGCTCCATGAGTGCACTGCAAATGAAATTGCACACACTTGTCGAGCTCTGTGTGCAGATTCTAAATATATAATTTTTTAATAGATCTGTTGTTGTTCTCTATTTTTAATTCATTTTAAACTGCACTCATGTCAAATTCGTAAAAGACATAGGTCGTTTATTTGGCCTATAACTTTTGATTGGCTTACCTATTTCAAAAATGTACTAGAACCCGCACAAGAGCACGAAAATACCTACAACCTAAAAAAAAAATTTATTTTGATTATTTTTAAACCATGATATGGTGGCTCAACACTTGACCATGTCGTTTTAGGGCTTCACTGACTTCAGTAATTTAAAAAAAATATAAAATTGACTTTTAAAATTTTGGAAAAATAGCCCTGCACAATATTTTTCTGTTGCTAACGCCTCTACATATTTTTTTTCTCGTAAATTGAAAATTTACATAGCAAATAGGTGTCTCAACAAAAACATGTGCATTATGTTTTAGAAAAAAATAACATACCAATATTTGAATAATGACATTTTGGGGTGGTTATACAATGTTTCCATAAATAAAAGTTATATATTCTGGAAGGTCATCCGTTTTTCTACGTTTCATCTTTTTACACCTAATCCGAAAAAGTTTTGTAGGTACCCCTAATAATTCATTTTAATGATAATATTTATGTTTGTCAAGAAAGTCATTGCAACTAACATGTCATAATTGGGTATCATTACCTTGCACCAGCCCTCCCTCTTTTGTAAATAGAAAAGAAAGGCAAAATACATAACAATTGCACTCAAAGATTCCATCTTCGACTTACAACCATGACCATGAACCAAAACCCAGAACCCAAAATTCTTAGATGGGTCACAAGAATGGTAGACCCATAGAAATGTGAGGTCAGGTTACTTAGACCAGGAACTTGTTTGCACCAACCCCCAAACTGACAGCTAATTTAAGGATTGACTTCAATTTGAATGATAGCTTACTTGATATGCAATCCCCATTTTCCCATTCTGCAAGGAATCTCACACAAGAAATAGCATTGTTGGGCCCAAGTTGGAACAAAGTTTTGGTAACACTTTTTGATAAGCAGGAAAAGCTGAGCTGAGCATAACTCAGAAAAAGATGTAATTTTGTCTAAGTCTTGAGGGTGCTGTGAAGTTGTTGGCAACATCCATGTTTTGGTCATGCTGCGAAGTTGTGCACAGCATCCGAATTTTGGAAGTAAGACCTGTGCTGTGAGAAAGCAGTGCTAAGAAGCAGTCAGGCCACGTGGAGCCAGCAAAGCAGAGTGTTGGAAAAGGATCAGGTGCAGGTACTGGATGGACCAATAGTGGTCTAATTTTGGAAAGATGCTCCAGGAGTGCCAAGTGGCGGGCACGAGCAAATCAGGAAGGCGGCCAATGCACGAGTTTGTTAAGGAAAGGACAACTCAGAGAAAGCGATGGCTTTGCATGCCTAGTGGGCGAGACCCTTAGAGATGAATGGTTCAGTGAAAGTGACCTGTTGGCACATATACGACAGGAAGGCCGATAGCGATAGAATGAAGATGTGGAGAACTGCCACGATGAAGCAAACGCTACTAGAGGCCAGCAAGCCGGTTTAGGGAAGCCGGCACAGTTTTGTAAACCCTAAGGGTTTTTGGGTTTAGGTCTTCGGCATTGTAAAGACATGACCTTCAGGCATGGTCTATTTAAGAAGACAATTTTGTATGGGATGGGGTTACTTTGTGGTTACTTTTGGTTGTTACGTTCTTGGGTTTTGGATGTTGTATTGTAAAATCTCTTTTGAGTTGAGAAGATTGTAAAAGCTCTGCAGCTGTGTGCGTAGAGAACTATTTGAGAGGAAGGAGAGTTTGCAGCTGAGTGCGTAGACTAAGAACGGTTGTCCCCATCCCTTTTTAAAGATATATATTACCAACCATTCTTGTGGACATAGCTTCCCATCCGGGGGACTGAACCACATTAAATATTGTGTTGTGCGATTGTCTTTTATGAATGAATGCTTATCTGTGTTTTCTGTAAATGAATGTCTAGATGTTTCCTTGCATGCTATTATGAGAGAACTGTTATATGCATTTGTCATCAGAGAAGGTATAGAGATGATATGTTAAGTTCTACATGAATAGATGAATGGTGAACATTTAGCTTATGTTTGAGAACAATGAATCAGTTAGTTGGTTAAGTGTTAAGAGATCACTTAAGTACTTCTTTATGCACAATAGAACAAACACATAACAATTAGATGGTATCAGTAGAATATGCTCAAATCGTAATCATACCAAGTGGATGAACGAATAGTAGATGGATAATCGGTTGAGTAGATGAATGAGTGGATGAGTGATACTCAATTCAGAACCTCAAGCATTTTCAAGGTAGTCGAGTATAAAGTTGCACTACATAGTTCGCATTTTCAGTAGAAGTTTCATAGTAGAAGAACTTATTAGTGCAGACCGCAGCGTTGCCCATCACTGCGCAGTCTCACCTTGCAGCACATACCCCCTGTTGTGTTGTGCAGTACGTCAGTCCAAGCAATTTATCACTTACTGTGGAAACCTGATTCCGCAGTACCCCATAGATACACCTCGGGTGAGACCTCAACCTGCTTGTAGTTTGTTGCCGAAAGGGCCGGTGCGAAGGGGTTTTGTTGGTCAAAGGGAAACCGCGAAGAACCTGGGTCTTATAGAAAACCTCTGGGTCAGTTATAGCCAACAAATGGTTCCGTTTCCGCACTAGAATCCGTGATGAGTTGCAATCGTGATGTGTGATGAAGAATACCAGTTCCCGGAAGGCTCTGACAACTGGCATCCTGAAAAGATAGAAATACAAGCTTGGTGGGACAAGACCATAAGAGACTTTGCAAGGCAAGAGAATAGACATCCATGTCTATGTGACACACAGTGGTCGGATAGATATCTGTGGGAATATATCCATGAGATTTTCTGGGCATCATTTCCAAACGAGCTACATGCGTGGATCTCATGGCTCGCAGAAAAGAAAACCCGTTTTCAAGGAGGAGTTCCTACATAATGGACTCCTGAGCTCATAGCGCAGCTCAAAGCAATAGACAACCCATTGACACGCGCAGTTGATTTTTTGGCCGATCATATGCTAGAAGGCTTCGTAACAGAATTTGCTGTAGACACACTCAAATCCTACAGCCAAGCAGAAGCATACTTTTTCGGAGGATTCCAAGGTAAGTTGCTGAACAATCTCAGTCTATACATTAAGATGTTGTTAGCTGAGAAAGGTGTTTTAAGAATGCAGTAATATTCTTAAGTTTGTCATGGTAAACAATATATATAGTGATTCCGATGAAGATACCCATAATCTTAGAAGTGGTAAGAGGTATAAATTTAATAAGAATCTTGGAGGCCCTGGAATCCATATTGATACTGAGATTCCTTGTGACCTTGACAACAAAGCCGCACCACCATTTACCCCTAAGAAACCACCAGCTACAGAGACCACACCACCTTTATCTCAAAACCCACCCGCTACGTAGCCCATGCCGCAGAATATTCAGCCCAGTACATCTATCTCAATAAGCCAATTTGTTTTCACTGCACAGAGCCCTTTATAGCAGCCGCACACTAATCCGGGTGCTCCACCACCTAATATAACAATGGAAAACACAGATATGAAGCTACCGATAATCAAAGGGACTAGCCTAGAAGACCCTTATCAACATTGGTTTTTTTGTGAAGTTGTATGGAGTGTAAGACTAATCCAGGATGATGCCGTGAAGAGAGCACATCTCATCACCACTTTAAGGGACAGAGCTTTACATTGGTTCATGAAGTACTCTAACACACTGCCGAGAGCCCTCACAGAAATTAAATTTGTGCTTGTGGCAGAGTTTAAGAAACCCAAATCTGAATCTCAGTGTATAACCGAGTTGAAAGAAATAAAGCAGAAGCTGACTGAAAGTGTTTGGGAATTTGATCACAAATTCAAGACCCTATTGGACCAAGTGAGCTTTGTTATAGCTCTGAAACAGCCCAAGGAATGGTTCATTGCTGCGTTGTTGCCCAATATTAGATTACCATTGATGCAGCAGAAGGTTACATCACAGGAAGAGGCCTTGGAGATGGAAATGAAGCTAGAGGCTTCGCCAATTGGTGAGACTAGTTCTGGAATGTCTCAGATCCAGAACCAACTGACCACCCTGACACTAGAGCTGCAAAGCATGAAGAATGGCAAAGAACAAATGTATGAACCTAGACATGAGGTCTGGTGTACAAGTTGTAAAGGAAAAGGCCATGACCAGGAGCATTGCCCTTTATTCCGCGACTATCTTAATAGTGGTGCGCCCAACCCAATAAATCAGAATCAAGCCCCATGGTGTGAAATTTGTAGAACTACAGGACATCAACCTGAAGACTGCTATCTTATACAGAAATATGTAAAAACACCTAAAAATTTATACTACACTTTCTGTAAATCAGTTGGACATGATGAATCCAACTTCCGCGCATATGAGCTAATGAATGAGTGAAAACGAGATATGGACTCAATGAGAGGCGCTGGCTTGTACCGCGTACAAGAAGATAACCGGCCGAAACAAGAGAATGCACAATATGACCAAGGAGGATACAGAGGTCGTGGTGTTGGATACCGCAACAGAGAAAGAAATGCTGTCCCGACGCAAGGAAGAGGCCGCGGCGACGTTATTTGCTATAATTGTGGCCAGCCAGGTCATGTATCTAGAGATTGTGTTAACCCATGCACTACGTGCAATTATTGTAAATCATTTGAGAATGTTATTGAATATTTCCCATTACTAGAGGTTGAAATGCAGAAAAGAAGACAAACGGACGCACCAAACACGAATGTCCAGTGGATCGCAGTGGAGAGAAGACCAGTAGACTCAAGCATCAATGTGGTCACACGCAGTGGCGCTCAGACAGGCCGCGATAGGGGAGCATAAGCTTCCACATCAGGGGAGGCTCACACAAAGCAAATCCCTCTTGAGACAGTATGGATAAGGAAAGCTCCGAGAAAAATACCTTCTCTCGACCTACGAAAGAACAAGGAAGTCTTTATCGATGCATGGGATACCTTCAGAGAGCCAGCAATAGAATCACAGAGGATCCCGTTGCATAGTGAAGCACTACATGTTTAATTCATGCCAGCAGCCTATGAAAAAACAAGCACCGCAACGGATGTCAGCACCTTCGTTGCGCAGTTCCTGCGAAGCTGCATGAAGCTACTCAAAAGTGAAAATGCCATAGTAGAGATGCAGAAGCTCATAAACTAGTATGAGCTGCAAACTAGAACAGAGACTTCTGATAGCTCAGTACATCACATAAGGAGGCATAAAAGAACGGGCCGAGAAATGAGGCTTACTGTGCAAATTGGAGATTTTGAAATGGATGAAGTCATCCTTGATCTGGGATCTGAAGTAAATGTCTTAACTAAGCAAACATGGTAGAAAATGGGTCGACCAAAGTTGTCATGGTCACCTATGCAGTTGAGAATGGCTAACTAAGAGAAAGTCATACCTTTTTGATGGTTAGCTGACGTGATAGTCGACATCGATGGAGTCCAAAGTCATGCAGACTTTGAAGTTATCGAGATTGTGGATGATAGTCAGCCTTTTCCTGCACTTCTAGGAATTGACTGGGCTATTGATAACTTGGCTATCATCAACTTAAAAACAAAGAAGATGATATTTGAAGGAAAGCATCTTAGGGTCATCGCACCGTTGGATCCTGCAGATGGCGACAGATACAGCGAGCCGATTCAGGAGGAATCCAAGGCTCAAGACTTGGATAGACTATACCAGCTCACAACGAACCAAGAAGATTACATTAATCCTACTGCAGATTGTACACTGAGCTGGAGATGTGACACCTCCTGCGTCTCTGATTCGGAGGCAGGGATGGAAAATTGGCAAAGCCGGATGCATGAAGTATTAGCAAGAAGGTGCACGCAGGTTACGAAATCACTGCGCTGGATCGTGAAGGAGGTGAGTCCTATTCCCACATATGATTGTTCTGCTAATGTTTACACTTTCATCCAAGAATACACTGTAGCTATTGCATATGAGAACAGATTACCATCATTAGATATGGCACTGTGCGACACACCCGCCAGATGGTGGAATGTGCACAAGCAAACATTGACCACTTGGGATCAATGCAAAATTAAGATGCAGATCCGATTTGCTGAAAGGGTCACCCTACCCTTTGAAATGTTTAATGGATAGACAGATCCTAGTCAACACATTGAAGTCTGTTCACAGGCATGGGCGGAAAGGCCACACACAGAATGGGTGCATCTATTTGTACATACGATGGATGATGAAATTCCAAAGAAATGGTACCTAGACCTGGAGTTGCGTAGAGAAACCACTGATTGGGAAATGTTGATTGTGAACTTCCAGAGGGACTTCAGCTTCGAGGATGAGAACCCACTGATCCATGAGGCATTGCAGATAATTAAGGAACGCATATTCAAGGAAGACTATCTTCACAGAAATATGACGTTGGAGGAATTCTTTGGGGAAAATCACATTCGTGCACACCTACAGTTAGAATGGAAGAAACACAAAGAACACCCCATCGAGTGTTACAACCTAGTTGAAGACATATCTGATAGAAATGAAGATGATGACGATGATCCGTGCAACATAAACATACCAGAATCGGAGGGTGCGCTCAACGTAAAAGGACCTCCGTTAGAAATCCCAGATATGAGCGGATCAATAAAAACACAGAAGGTGAATATTGGCACAAGCAAAGAACCAAAGTTCGCATTAATCGGAGACTATTGGGATGATCAGACTATTGCAGATATCGCAGACACGTTGCATGAGTATCGGGAGCTGTTTCCGACAAAATTTACAGAAATGAAAGGAATTCTTGGATACCTAGGAGTCATGAAAATACCTTTGAATCCAAGCGCAAATCCTGTGAAGCAGAGACCGTACAGACTAAATCCACGCTACAAAAAAAGAGTACGCGCAGAGCTGGATAAGATGCTTGAAGTAGGAATCATTGAACTTGTCGAGGAATCAGAGTGGATTAGTCCCATGGTCATTCAGGACAAGAAAGCAAAGGGTGAGACCAGGATCTGTGTGGATATCAGAAAACTAAATGATGCTTCCATGCACGACCCATTCCCTACTCCATTCACGGACGAAGTACTTGATAATGTTGGAGGGAATGAGGCCTATTCTTTTACTGATGGTTTTTTGGGGTATCATCAGATAAGGATTGATCCCGCAGACAAGCATAAGATGAATTTTGCTATAGAATGGGGGTCATTCCAATACACAGTAATGCCTTTTGGCCTGAAGAACGCACCTGCCATATTTTCTAGAGTGGTCGTCGCGGCATTCAAAGAGTTTATGCATAAGTTTCTCGAAGCCTATTTTGATGATTGGATTGTGTTTGGTCTATTGAAGAACCATTGCGCGAACCTCAGAATGATGCTTGAGAAGTGTCGACAGCATCAGATCTCTTTAAATCTAAAGAAGTGTATTTTTTGTGTTCCTTATGGGATTCTACTTGGGCACATTGTTTGTAAGCAAGGACTGATGGTGGACCCTACGAAGATTGCCATTATTTTGACGCATCATGCATTGCCTTGGGAATCATATTATCTCAGCTAGGAGAAGGAGGTATTGACCACCCTATTGCATTCTCGAGCAGGAAGCTCTCAACAGTAGAAAAAAACTATACTACTACCGAGAGGGAAGGCCTTGCAATGGTATATGCCCTACAAAAATTTAGACATTACTTGCTTGGTGTGCACTTCCTTATGTTCACTGACCATTGTATGTTGAAATACTTGGTCAATAAGCCAGTGTTAGGGGGACGCATATGCAGATGGCTACTGCTGTTCCAGGAATATGACTTCGAGATTATTGTTAAGCTAGGAAGACTGAACTTAGGACCTGATCATCTGTCAAGGATTGAGTCAGGAGAAGAGCCAATGAACATTGAAGACAGTCTGCCTGATGCATAGCTATTTTCTATACAGGTTGCCGATGATTGTTATAAGGATATCATTAATTTTCTGACAATAGGGCTAGCACCATAGGAATTATCTATCCAGCAGAAGAAGTAGCTAGTGGTGCATGCCACAGACTTCACTATAATTGCAGGTCAGTTATACAAACTCGGGTTGGATGAAGTCCTGCACAGATGCATACTAGACCATGAGAAACTGTCTATTCTAGCAGACGCGCATTCAGGGATCGCTGGAGGTCATTGTGTAGGAAGGGATCCCACGCAGAAGATATTGTGCGCAGGGCTATGGTGGCCCATGATCCACAAAGATTCCAAAGAACACTGTAGGAACTGTGATGTCTGTCAAAGGACAGGGAAACCTTCACGAAGAGATGAGATGCCATTAAACCCACAGTTGACCTTGCAGGCATTTGAGAAATGGGCAATTGATTTTGTGGGTCCTATAAACCCACCAGGAAAAAGAACTGGTGCAAAGTATATTATTACTGCTACTGATTACCTCACCAGATGGGCGGAATCAAAGCCAGTAAAGGACTGCAGCTCCAGTACTGCTGCGCAGTTCATTTTTGAAGACATATTGTCAAGATTTGGCTGTCCGAGGATTTTAATGAGTGACCAAGGTACTCACTTTTTGAACAAGACCATTGAGGCACTTACAGAGGAATTCCACATTCATCATCAGCGCAGTACTCCATATCATCCACAGGCGAATGGAACTGTTGAGGCTTTCAATAAAATTCCGAAGAATGCACTCACTAAGGTCTGCAATGTAAATAGAGATGATTGGGATCTGTGCGTATCCTTTGTGTTATGGGCATACAGGACTGCATGCAAGAAATTGACAGGACATACACCTTTTCAATTGGCTTATGGGAAGGAAGCTATAATGCCAATGGAATATATTGTCCCTAGTTTAAGGATCGCTGCGTTCACAGGGATGGTAGACCGCACATCATTGGAAGAAAGGTTGCTACACCTCGTTGGGTTGGAGGAAGATCACTTCACTGCTGGCTTCCACCAGCAAGTGCAGAAAGATCGTGAGAAATCCTGGCATGATCGCCATATAAAGAACAAGTGCTTTCAGGTAGGTGACCTAGTCCTCCTGTATGATAGCAAATTCATGAAGTTTCCTGGTAAATTTAAGATGCATTGGCTTGGTCCATATACTATGATACATGTTACTAACACTGGTGCAGTCCAGTTAGCCAATTTAGCTGGCGATACCCTACCAACTTTGATAAATGGAAGCAGGCTAAAGTTGTACCATGACAGCCCTGCTTCGCAGAATCTTGAATGATAAAGTAGAGGGAGAAATTTCTAAGTGTCAGGTACAGTTGAAATTGGACACTCGAAATGTAAAGGAGTCTGTACATGTATGATAAGTAGAACAATGTGTGTACCGTGAAACACTGTTGAAGCTGTGCAGAAGGAAAAAAAAAGAAAAAAGAGAAGAAGTAAGAAAAGAAAAAGGGAGCCGCGTAGTTCAAACACCAACACTGCGAAGTAACTGCACAGGATCGCAGATGGCTTGCCGCGCAGCTCGATGTAGCACTCAGAAAAATAGCCGTTACATTGCTTTTGAAAAAAAAATAGCCATTAGGTGACCATTGCAAGAACTCGCTTCAACATTTAACGAAAAGATAGCCGTTCTAAACACGCTGACGATGGAAGGGACCGAAGGATTCATTCAAATTGGCCAACGGACACCACATTAAATACTCATCTAGCTGTTGGAAGGCATGGGGGGGACTCAATTGCACCTATAAATAACGCCGCATTAGGACTTGCAGGCATTACCAGACACTTAGAATTTTCATGTGTTCGCTCCTGTGTTAGAAATCCTTAGTCATAACTCAGAAACAGTTTCCTACTCTCACCAGCGAATGTCCAAATCACCAAACAGAGAAGAAGACCTTACACTTCAAGAAGCAATCCGAGTCTTTCAGCACAGGGGGATTGTAGAGTTAATGAAAACCCCTGCCAAGAAGATTGTACCTGAACCTGGTCAAGTGTCCAGAAGATGACCTCACCATAATCCAATCATGCAGTACAAAGGGAAAGACATAACTGCACCACGAAGCAAGATTCCAAAGACAGGCCAGACGGCGCAAAGATCGTCGGTATTTCAGAAGGAACCCTTGAAGTTGACGCCGAAGTATATCTCACCACGGGCGTTGGATGCCCTAGTCTTTAAATTGACCAAGAATGCTAGATATGAAATCCCATTGTCGCTGATTTCAAAACATGTAGAGGTTGCCAAGAACCTACTTGGAAAGATCGCAGACTGTAAATGGGAAGACTTTGACCTCCTAGGCGTGCAAAACGAAGAGCCCCACGTGCCTAAGTACCCACAGTTCCATCCTGACCAGTATATGTGCTGGAAAAAGGATGCCAAGGGAACTTTTAACTTGGTTGCCGAAAGCTGGCTGACACCCGTCGTTCAGTCAGGACTACTGAACTTGTTAAGGTTACCACATTTTGATCGATCACCAGAAGTGAATATGGTGGTTCGCACGCTAATGGCGCGAATCCACTAGGGATATCTGTGGCTCAACAAAAATGTTGATGTAAACATTGATTTAATCCACCACGTCACAGGGTTAAGCAAGTGCGGTAAGGAGCCCAAGCAATTATTCCAGGGGAAGAATAAGGAAAAAGAGGCGGTCGAAAAGATGAAGAAAACTCATGCATTGGTGAAAGGGAAAAGAGGTTTTACCACAGAAGAAATTGAAGATAGAGCGACAAGATTTGTCACCCAGCTGCTCGCAGGAAAAATCCTCAGAACAGCTAGGCCTCCAGAGGTGCTTGCGGGCGTAGTACTACTTGCTGCCGCAGCGGCTGAAGGCACCGAATTCAATTGGTGTCAGTATCTTCTTAATGAGTTCTTGGATGAACTCAATGATACTTAGGAGAATGGTGGACAGTTCCACCTTATATGGCTGATCATCCTCATCACCTTTTCCAGATGGAAGGAGCCAAAGGACTATATGGGGGTCATTACAGAAACCAACGATCCTAAGGGGTTCTGTTATGCCAACCTTTAGGAAAACATCAACGCAGAGCGACAACATGCGACAGTTGAAGTTTTCTATTAGTATTACACTCAGCTGCATGATGTGATCACCCATACAGCCCACATCACAAAGCAGGTAACGTCGAAGTACATTCGCATTCTTGATTTCATGGCGGACATGGGATGTATCTTTATTTCACCCAAATCGAGAATGAAGAATCCAGAATGGTACGGGGGTAACTACCATATGTATGAGGAGTACATTGACATCCTCATGAAGGACTGGCAGGCCAAATTCTATGTTGAAGTCATGGATGTTGAGACAGACTCTGAAGAAGACAAGCCAATCTCGCTGTCATGCCTGATTGTTGAAGAAACAGGAAAGCGGAAAGAGCCTAAGACATTGCAGAAGTCGAAGGCGCGAAAGAAGATGAAGGCCAAAAATACTCAATCTGAGATAGTGTTGAACGAAGATGACCTTGAGATGATAGCAGAAAAGGTATCAGAACAAATGAAGGAGCTCATGACTGACAAAGACAAAAAGGATAAGGTCATCCAGGATGACCTGCAAAAGACTAGGCTCGCATTGCAAGGTCTCATGAAGAAAATGGATGATGTCCAAAAGATCCTAACCTTGTCATTCGACACAGCAGCTGAAGGAAGGTTGGTAGGAACCTCGCAGCAAACACTGCTGCAGCTAGCAATAACGTTTCATCTAAGACTAGGGTTGTCCATTTGGACCCATTGGCTATTTCATTACCAATGACAGAACAGATCGTCCTGGACACAAAGGGAGTCGAGCGGGTAGAGCTCGAATTGGCCAAGATTCCTTTGCTTGGCTTACACTTTATACGCACGCAAATCGTCGATAAGATGCATGAAAGAATAGTAGAGTCCATGAAGTCTCAAGCGGAGCTGCACGCAGCAAACAAGCAACTTGAGTTGCACGCAGAAATGCAGCTACGTGATGAACAGGACCGCCGGAAACAATTGGAGACTACCATATCTACTGTTGCCCAAGATATTGAAGGTGTAGAACTCCAGGATGATCCTGCGGACATAGTTCTGAGGATCGGAGAAAAGGTGAGATCTTTGAAGATGGAGATACAGAATAGGGACATCCTCTATGAGGCCAACCTTGAAGCCTTAAAGGAAAAATTGAATACGCAGACGCCATTAACTGAGCAACAGTTAAGAGAGAAAGCAGTGAATGATGCCGCTCAGAGCATAACGAGTGAGATGGCTAAGTGCCAAGATCTCTTGGAAAAGGTTTCAAAGGCATTCACTGTCCTTGAAGAGGATCAAGGGCTACTGCAGGTGAAGACCACGATAAAAGAAAATCAGACTGCGCTAGAAACATTGGATGCAGAGGTCAAGGCTCTGCCAACCAGGGAGAGGCTATCGTGGTATAGGGAGATATTAGGCTTGAAGAACGAAGTCGAGGCATTAAGAGAAAAAGAGACTAAGATGGATAATCAGTCGCAGCAACTCCTGGAGAATGCCGTGGGGGTGTCGCAGCAGATAGAAGACAAGCTGAAGGAACTGCGCGACAACCAGGAGGAGGTAAAAGGACAGATTAGAGAAGAGATAACTCCAGCACTGCTTGAGGCAATAAAACAAGTTGAACAAGATACCAGAGAAGTAGTGGAATAGTTGTTCGGCACATATAACGAGTTCGCGACCAAATTAGTTCAACCGGTTGCAGAGCAGAGCGAGTCGACCGAAGCAGCAAGTGGCTCGGGGATGAGCCACATGTAAGTGTTAGGGGCATGTTGGGCCCAAGTTGGGACAAAGTTTTGGTAACACTTTTTGATAAGCAGGAAAAGCTGAGCTAAGCGTAGCTCAGAAAAAGATGTAATTTTGTCTAAGTGTTGAGGGTGCTTCGAAGTTGTGCGCAGTATCCAAGTTTTGGCCATGCTGCGAAGTTGTGCGCAACATCCAAATTTTGGAAGTACCGTGAAGACCAGCACTACGAGGAAGCAGTGCTATGAAGCAGTCAGGCCACATGGAGCCAGCAAAGCGGAGTGCTAGACAAGGATCAGGTGTAGGTACCAGATGGACTAGTAGTGGTCTAATTTTGGAAAGATGCTCCAGGAGTGCCGAGCGGCGGGCATGAGCAAACCAGGAAGGCAGCCATTGCACGAGTTTGTTAACGAAGGGACAGCTCAAGGAAATCGATGGCTTGGCATGCCTAGTGGGCAAGACCGTTAGAGATGAACAGTTTAGTGAAAGTGACCTGTTGGCACGCATGCGACAAGAAGGACGATAGCGATAGAATGAAGACGTGGAGAACCGCCACGATGAAGCAGATGCTACCAAAGGCCAGCAAGCCGATTTAGGGAAACCGACACAATTTTGTAAACCCTAAGGTTTTTTGGGTTTAGGTCTTCGGCATTGTAAAGACATGACCTTCAGGCATGGTCTATTTAAGAAGACAATTTTGTATGGGATGGGGTTACTTTGTGGTTACTTTTTGTTGTTACGTTTTTGGGTTTTGGATGTTGTATTGTAAAATCTCTTTTGAGTTGAGAAGATTGTAAAAGCTCTGCAGCTATGTGCGCAGAGACGTATCTGAGAGGAAGGAGAGTCTGCAGCTGAGTGTGTAGACTAAGAACGGCTGTCCCCATCCCTTTTTAAAGATATATATTACCAACTGTTCTTGTGGATGTAGCTTCCCATCTGGGCGAGTGAACCACATTAAATATTGTGTTGTGCGATTGTGTTTTATGAATGAATGCTTATTTGTGTTGTCTGTAAATGAATGTCTAGATGTTTCCTTGCATGTTGTTATGAGAGAACTGTTATATGCATTTGTCATCAGGGAAGGTATGGAGATGATATGTTAAGTTCTACATGAATAGATGAATGGTGAACATTTAGCTTATGTTTGAGAACAGTGAATCAGTTAGTTGGTTAAGTGTTAAGAGATCACTTAAGTACTTCTTTATGCTCAATAGAACAAATGCATAACAATTAGATGGTATTCATAGAATATGCTCAAATCGTAATCATACCAAGTGGATGAATGAATAGTAGATGGATAATTGGTTGAGTAGATGAATGAGTGGATGAGTGATACTCAATTCAGAACCTCAAGCATTTTCAAGGTAGTCGAGTATAAAGTTTCACTGCATAGTTCGCAGTTTCAGTAGAAGCTCCGTAGTAGAAGAACTTATTGGTGTAGACCATAGTGTTGCCCATCACTGTGCAGTCTCACCTCGCGGCACATACCCCCTGTTGTGTTGCGTAGTACGTCCGTCCAAGCAATTTATCACTTACTGTGGAAACCTGATTCTGCAGTACCCCATAGATACACCTCGGGTGAGACCTCAACCTGCTCGCAGGTTATTGTTGAAAGGGCCGGTGCGAAGGGGTTTTGTTGGTCAAAGGGAAACCGCGAAGAACCTGGGTCTTATAGAAAACCTCTAGGTCATTTATATCCAACAAGCATACCCATGTCGTCCCTTGTGGAAAACAATAACTTCGTCATCTACTTCTCATTTGGAAGAATTAAATAATTGGGGCACATGATTCAACTTGGTGGAAGATGGCTCATAGGCCCTCTCCTGTACACTTGGATTTCATAGATTGGATTCAAGTTTCTAATACATCCCTCCCTAACCTTAATAAAATCATGCCCCATGCTCTTGTTTCCTTACATAGTCAGCTGTGGGTTTTCTTTATTAGAATCATGCATATTTGCATCACACTTACATTCTATCATGCTTGACTAGTGCATGGTCCACTAAACTGTATTTAATTCCTTATATATATATATATATATATATATATATATATATATATACTCAGGATATCCATGGTAGGGCCTTGGGCTTGGGCTCCTCACCATGTTCCTTACAATAATCAATGATGTTAGATCACTTACATAGCATATGCCAAGGGGTCAAAACTAGGAACATTATAGCGAGAACAAGAAAGCTATTGTAACAATAGTTGGATTGGATGACCATACTAAAAAGCTTTGGAAAAACATCAAAAGTATGTTTTTTTTTTTTTACTATATTTCCATTTTTTTTATTAACATTGATATATTGCAACAATAGTTGGATTGGATGACCATACTGAAAAGCTTTGGACAAACATCAAAAGTAAGTTTTTTTTCTTTTACTGTCTTTCCATTTTTTATTAACATTGATGTATATCTAAGGAAATATTGATAAGGAATCTAGACTAGAGAATGCCGGTGAATTTAACCTTCTCATCATGGGGATTAACTTAGTAGATATGATCTATTAAGTCCATGTAAAGGATTTTAAGGAAGGTGATTGTTTGAAGTGTTTACGGGAACAAGAAATCCATTATAACAATAGTTGGATTGGATAACGATACCAAAAAGCTCAGGCAAATATCAAAAGTATGTTTTTCTTCTTTTATTGTCTTCGGACAAATATCAAAAGCTTAGTCATATTTGGGTGTGTTGTGTATGCACATGTACCCAAAGAGACAAAGAAGAAGCTAGACGATCGTAGAGAGAAGTGAATCTTCATTGGATACAATGATGTGTCCAGGGCATATCAACTATACAATCCCATCACTAAGAAGTTGATCATCAAAAGACATGTTGAGTTTATGGAAGAAGAATTATGGGATGAAAGTGTATATCATACATTTGTAGTAGTTCCATTGTCATGTGGTGAAGATGAAGGAGTTGAGAATATTGTACAAGGTGGACAACTAACTCCACCCGTTGTTGCACAAACAACAAACACACCATCAATACAGTTAGTTGGTGTATGTACACCTAAATTAAGAAATCATAGAACAATTGTGCAAGGAGAACCATCAAGATTTGCAAGTCAACAGTAATCACATTCCCAAGTAAGAAGTTACTCTAATCCAACTATTTCAACATTGAGATCTAGAATTAGAGGGAAGAAATGAGAAGTATGAGTGAGTTATATGATCAACATGATGAAGAGGTAGATCAAAACGTAAGTTTTAAATTATTAGTATATTAACCTACAATTTTTTATGAAGCCATACATGATGAAGTATGGATAGATGCAATGGATCAAGAAATTGGTGCCATTGAAAGGAATGATACTTGGGAGTTGGTAGGTTTATCATAATGAAAGGATTGTATATGTGTCAAATGGATTTATAAAACAAGGTTGAATGATGAAGGTGAAGTGGAGAAGAACACATATATGTTTGTTTCTAAAGGGTTTAGTCAACAGCCCCAGATAGACTATGATGAGAATTTTGTACCTATTGCAATGTTAGACACAATCAAGCATGTGTTAGCTATTGCAGCCCAAAACATATGGAAACTGCATAAATGTATTTTAAATCTCAATTTTTGAATGGATTTATGGAGGAAAAAGTGTATGTAAAACAACCACTTGCTTATGAAGGAAATGTTCATTAAGACAAAGTGTACGGATTGAAAAAGGCCTTGTATGGTTTGAAAGAAGCATCGAGAGTATGGTACAACAAGATTGATGCATATTTGATTAACATTGAATTCAATAGAATTCCATGTGAACCTTCCTTGTATAGAAAGGTAAATGAGAAAGGTAATATTTTCATAGTTTGTTTATATATTTATGATTTGATTTTATTTGGATACATCCTAATTGAATATTTTAACAGTTCCATGAAAACAAAGTTTGAAATGGCTGATTTGAGGCTTATGACATATTTTTTGGGTATTCAAGTTGAGCAATCTGAAGATGGATTTTTTATTTCTCAATATATGTCTGCTAATTATATTTTGATAAGGTTTAGAATCATAAGAAATATAAAAAAATATGTTCAATAAATGATCATCCTCGACCATTTTTAATCCCTGGGATGGGATCCTAGCTGGAGGATCAAAACTAGTCAAGGATGATCATTTATTGGATGAAGTTTCCTTATTCTTTCTGATCTACTATTGTGTAGAAATGACGAACACGCTTTAGAATGTTGAATTGCAAGCCATCAATAACCCCAACTTCTACTAGAACAAAGCTTAGTAAAAATGATCGAGGGTCGACTATTGATCCAACTTCATATAAGAGACTGGTTGGAAGTCTTATGTATTTAACAATAACCATGCCAGGTATTATGTATGCTATTAATTTAATTTCTAAATTTATGGAGTCTTAAAAGAAATCCCATTGACAAGCTGGAAAGAGAATTATAAGATATGTTGTTGGAACAATAGAGTACATGGATTTTTGTATACATCAAACTTAGATTTTAAGTGGACTGGTTATACAGAGAGTGATTTTGTTGGTAGTGCAAATGATAGAAAGAGTACGTCTGGGTATGTTTTCAATTTCGGTTCAGGTACAATAGCATGGTCATCGAAGAAGAAACCCATTGTGACATTGTCATTAGATGAAGAAAAATATGAGGCAACAACGCCCTTAGTGTGTCAAACAGTTTGGATGCATCGACTTACATCTTTAGTGACAACAAATTAGCAATTGCATTGCTAAATAATAACGTGTTTCATAAAAGGATTAAGAACATAGACACTATGTATCATTTCATAAGCGAATTGGTAAACATTCATAAAATTTGTATAGAATCTTATACATATGAAGACCAATTAGCAGATGTGTTTACAATGACTTTGGTAATGCAGTCTTTTGAAACATTTGTCTCAAGTAAGAATCATATTCTTCAATGCCAACTAGAAATGTAATACAACCTTTGGTGGAGCTTTCATTCTCCATATCTTCTTTGACCACCAACTCACATGACACTGAGTATCTAGAAAGATAGAAATATACCCAAGTTTGACTGTGTAGTTACCCCTAGTTCGGTTGTAAGACCAACTCAAAGTTTCATCATCATTCTATAAGTGTAAATGTGCTCTGTTGAGAGAACTTCTAAATAGATTCCATTCCTCAATTTCATTATCATCCAAGTCAAGTACCTCCCCTGAAATCCAACTTTCGTGCTGAATAGTTGTTCTATCGCTACCAAACTAATCCAGTATTTAATAGCCACGAACATGCAGTGCTCTGATCAAATATGGGGTTAGTCTTCCTCCACCTGGAAGGCCCAGTATGGAGTCTCTACTAATACGAACCAAGCATCCATTTCCAACCTTCCATGCCAAATAGGATTCTAAGACATGGAAGGCCCTTAATAATTCTCTCCAATGGTTGGATGCAATCCTGTAATATTTATCACCACGTCTAATCCATTTGATTAATTCCAATGGAAATATGTATTTAGACAATAATATTTGTTTCTGTAGGCTATCTTTTGTCAAAAATAACCAAAGTGTCTTATCTTCCAGGTCTTTGTTAAAAAAAATATGTTTTTAAGGCCCCAACCTCCCTGATCCTTACGAGTTGCTAAAATATTCCATTGAACAGGATGAAACCCATGATACTATGGGTTCTATCTCCATAGAAAATTGTAGCATAGTTTTCGAATATTGCTCAGAAAAGAAATAGGAATATAATCCAACATCTTCTAATATACCTCCCCTAGAGAGCCACCGGTTGCACCAAAAATTTATTTTGTCCTCAATCCTAGCCACTAACCAACTCCAGTCACTTCTTCCATAATTGTTAGATTTTAGAATAAAACCGAAGTACTAAATCCCTTCATCCATACTCAAACAATCAAAAGGTAACTAATACTTCCAAAAGAAAGAATCCCCCATATGAGACTCTAAAATATAGATATCATATTTCCGGGCACCAATCTCCATACCAGTTGCCTTACATAACAACTCCATATTATCTTTAACCTTATGACATTCAATGCAGAGTATAGGTAGAACATTAAAATGTCATCCACAAAAATTAAATGAGTAAGTGTAACTCTATCATTGAATCAGACCCCTTTGATATTTCCCAAAACCTTGTCCTCATTCATAATTCGACTGAGCCCTTCCATGATAAGAAGAAAGAGGTAGGGTGATAGTGGAAAACCCTGTCTCAATCCCCTGGAGGATTTTAAAAACCTAGTACCATAGCCATTTATGAGTACCACAAAATGAGGAGATGTAACACAACACATAATCCAGTTGGTTAATTCAATATTAAAATCAATGTGCAATAAAACTAGCCTTAAGAAAAGCCACGAAGTTTTGTCATATGCCTTAGATAGATCAAGTTTAAGTGCATCAATCTTCAAATTATCTGTTTTAATATTGTGTAATCCCTCGTGGGACGATCCCACAACTTCATAAATAGATCCACCTTTGAGAAAACCAAATTGTTCATTGGAAACATACCTGGAGATAGGTGGCTTCAAACAAAATGCCATAATTTTCCTCATAATTTTATAGGTCCGTTGCACAACAAGATAGGCTTGAAGTCTCCAAAACTTTCTGGTTTATATTTTTTGGGAATCAAAGACAGAAAGGTCAAGTTGAGTGAAGGAGGGATGATTCATGTCAGTCTGAATTATTCCACCATATTCAATAAATTGATTTTAGAGTGAAGCTCTTCATCTCTCCTAAGAGGTAATAACCCCATTCAAATTCACACAATCCCACTCCTATCTAGAAATAGAGAGATTGAGTATAGGAAGGCTACGAACATTTATTGACTAGACAGTTTCACCCGTACGCCATTGGGGCTAGGCCATGGCTTCCCCTTGATGGTGGATGCAACTTCATCGAGGCTTGAAGAAGCTCTCACTGGCAAGGAAATACACGCAGGAATCAGGGAAAGTCTAAAGATGCGGGAACCTCACATTAGTGGCTTGATCAATTGGGAGCGAATTACATTTCTTTATTAATACTCCTATATGTTGAACAAAAATTCATGAAACTTAGTCACATGACATCATAGTTGTCCCATGGCCCCAAGAGTAAGATACCTCCAGACATGTCTACTTGATTTTGGATCAGTTACATCTTTTGGTGTGTTACAGTCCATTTTAAGGGGGGGGTTTTCCCATGAGGTTTTCTCCATTTCCGTGGTTCATGAACTGTTCTTTATTTGGATTATTATTATATTGGGGTGACCTTTGGTCTCAGTTACTAGGGCCCTATCATTTATTTTTATACCACATAGTATAGCTTGTGGGGGTGTGTTAGGATATCTCATTGTCACTTTTTATGTTTGCATGCATCCCAGTCATCAGTGAGGTATCATCCAGCACCTAGTCCCCAGTTTGCTAGCCCTGGGAGCTTCTTTCCATTCATTTTTAGCTCTCCTAGTCAGTGATGCACCCTCTTTTCGCCTACCACATGTGAAAGGTGCCCTTCTTCACCCACCACTCAGTTACACTTCAGTTAGTTGAGTAATTTGTGGATATTTCCATGATTTAAGGCTAGATTGACTTGTTAACTAACTGAAACATTATGTTGGACCCCCAGTGAGACTAGATTGCCTATTTTGACTCCAATCAGATCCCCATGCACCCTCCTTTGAGGCTCCTTCACTACATTAGTTCTCCCATGCGCCAGTTACACCTACCTACACCCAGTTAGATTCAGTTTGACACCTGGTTGACTGTTACTTGTGCATTGATGACACCACTGATCTGATCATGAGGACTCCTAATGGAGACATGCTAAACCATGCAGGATATTGATTGACCTCCTTGGCTAATTCGAATTGCTTGGCTAATTAGATCTGTTGTGCTTAATTTCATAGTTCCATGTGGGAAATCTAGGCCAGTTCCATGTGGGAACTCTAGCCATAAGTTTCCAGTTGAGGAATTTGAAAATTTGACCCCTATGTGCAAAAATTGCATAGTCCCTTATTGAGAAAAATACTAGTTTCCAAAATTAACCTAAAAGATGATATCTGGGACATGTACCCAGAGGAGAGGAGCATTCCTAGCACTATCACGATGTATTGAATCCAACAAATTCGATGGTTCGTCTATCCGATCCATGGTAATTATTCTATGGCATGTTGAAGGTCACCAATTAGAGGCTTTTAGGGACACATGTTGAATCCCTACCGGGAGCATAGAATTCCAACCGTGCAACAAAACTAGGTTCTGGGAGGTCCTACAAGTGTGTCTAGGGTGGTTCTAGGTGGGAACACTATCCATAAGTTCCTAGTCATGGAATTTTCAAAGTTGACCCCTATGTGCAAAAATTGCATAGTCCCTTAGTTTCCAAAATCGACCTAAAAGATGATCTCTAGGTCATGGACCCAAAGGAGAGGGGCACAACTAGCACTATCTCGATGTCCTGAATCCAACGTGGTCGATGGTTCGTCGAATCGAGCCACAGTCATAATTATATGGCATGTTGAAGCTCACCTCGTAAAGGCTTTCAGGGACACCTATTGAATCCCTACTAGGGGCATAGAATTCCAAGCATGCAACAAAACCAGGTTTTGGGAGTTCTTGCAAGTGTTTCTAGGAAGGTTCCATGTGGGAACTCTAGATATAAGTTCTCGGTTGAGTAATTTGCAAAGTTGACCACTATGTGCAAAAAATGCACAGTCCCTTATTGAGCAAAACCCTAGTTTCAAAAGTCGACCTAAAATATTATGTTTGGGCCATGAAATCAGATGAGAGGGGCACCCCTAGCACTATCTTGATGTCCTGAATGCAACATAATTTATAGTTTGTCTATTTGATCCATGTTCATCATTATATGGCATGTTCAAACTCACCTCCTACATACTTTCAGGGACACCTGTTGAATCCCTATCGGGGGCATATAATGCCAACTGTGCAATGAAACTGGGTTTTGGGAGGTCCTGCAAGTGTTTCTAGGAAGGTTCCGTGTGAGAAGGCTATCCATAAGTTCTCAGTCGAATAATTTGCAAATTTTACCCCTATGTACAAAAATTGAACAATCCCTTATTGAGAAAAACCCTAGTTTTCAAAATCTACCTAAAAGATGATCTCTGGACAATGGACCCGGAGGTGAGGGGCACCCCTAGCACTATCCTGATGTCTCGAATCCAACAGAGTCAATGGTTCATCGATCCGAGCCATGGTCATCATTCTATGGAATGTTGAAGCTCACCTCCTAGAGGCTTTTAGGGGCACCTATTGAATCCCTACCAGGGGCATAGAATTCCAATCGTTTAACAAAATCGTGTTTCGGGAGGTCCTTCAAGTGTGTATAGGTAGGTTCCATGTGGAATGCAAGACACAAGTTCTCGTTCGAGGAATTTGCAAAGTTGACCCCTATGTGAAAAAATTGCAAAGTCCCTTATTGAGTAAAACCCTAGTTTCAAAAATTGACCTAAAAGATGATCTTTGGGACATGGACATAGAGGAGAGGGGCACCCTTGGAACTATCTCAATGTCTTGAATCCAACGGATTTGATGGTACACCGATCCTAGCAACGGTCATCATTCTATGGCCCGTTACAACTCGCACCCTAAAGGCTTTTAGGAACATATGGTGAATCCCACCAGGGGCATAGAATTCCAACCGTCCAACAAAACTAGGTTCAAATGTCTTGATCCCCTCATCAAGGTTCCATGGTTTACTCCATTTACCATCCATGAAAATAATTGAAATTTTTTCCATAAAATTATTCCTTGGAATAAAATTAAATTGAAAAATATCCAACAAAATAATAAAGATGACTATACTCATATTTTGAAAGGGTAATTCTTACCAGCCCTTTGAGTTATTAAAGACTTGAATTGAGACTTTGCATATGTATGCTCCAATCACATTAAACGGAAAAATAGTGTAATAATTGGCTCATTAGCCAACAATGAAGTTGATCTAGTGATATAGAGTGAGGTTCAAGGAAAACTTGTTGTTTTGAAGATCTCCAAGTTTGGTGGCTCCCATTGAGTTCAAAGGGATATTAAATTTGATATTCAAAGTTTGAGGAATGCCAAACTTATATCTTCCAATTACCCATAGGTTTGTTAATAATAATATAAATAATTTAATTCAAGGTTATATTCTAGCTAGATGTCAAATATAGATGTTTGAGACATTCGATATTTAACATTATCTATAGGTTTCATTATTATTTTTATATTATTTTTGAACCTAACATCAAGTGATGGCTTTTTAATGACTTTTAAACTAAATATTAAGTAGTGATTCTTTAATGAAAATAATTTAAGGTACATATACTGCAAATACAAAGTAGGGGGGGTTATTGAGGATTCAGTAAGAAGCATGTATAGTTGGTTCTTGTAGACTCCATCTTGGGGTGTTTTCTAGTTTTTAGTGGGGTAGATGGATCTTAAACTAAGGGTTTGGTACATGATTATATTTTTTCATGAAAACATATAATTCTTGCTTATGGAAGGGTTCCATGGGTTTGTAGTTGTGATTCTTCAAAAAATAGATGAAGGAAGTGTGTTAACTAATGAGACTCATTGATGAAATTGGTTTTTGATGACAACATTAAGATGGATGAAGTGGTTCCCTGGATCCGGATGCCACGTTGAATGCTAGCAAGACTGATGGAGAAGACACGCCTTCTCCCCCTTGCACCAAATCCTAGGCCGGTCTCCTCCCAAGACATTGCATTAACTCTGGACATGACCGTCCCCCAGCTGTCGTTCTCGCACGCTCCAACTCTCCCTTCCCACATGGCCTGGTGGGTTGCATTAATGCCGAACCAGTTCCCTACGTCCTCTCACCCCCATTGGTTTCACCTCACCATAACTCAGTCTTGTGCGGAGTTCCTCCCTCCCAGAGGCCCCCTCCAGGATATGAAGAGCCATACCCATCCTTCTGCATTCATTTCCAATTATCGCTACTCTCCTTCTGCTTCCTCTGCTAAGAGTTCGGATCCTGCACAGACCCCCTGTAAAATCTCCAACACTGCCATGAAGTGCACGTGCAGTACCTCCAGGCACGGCTCTGGCCAAGGCACATGCAAATCAACGTCTGTCGAGAAGGAGATCCCTACAAACATTGGATACAAGGAAAATGTCTCCATGCCGGTATGTCGCCTGGTGGATGATTGGGAGTCCAGAAATGTTGCGGAGATCCTTGCCTTCGGCAGCCCTAGTACTCAGGTGAATCACTACTGGCTTCTCAAAAATTTGATCGGTACACTAGTGGAAGAGATGTTGACCAACTAGAATTTGGCTAAGATGGCCATCATGGACACCAGGTCCAATATGGCCCATCTGGATGGTATTCTCATGGTGCCGGAAGCCAGCCTTACAGGTCGTCGTTACTACTTGTTTCCTCACCCGACTCAACCCATAGGCGTTGGTCCTAAGGGTCCTATTGCAGGTTCCGAGGAGGTGGTTGCAGCTCATAACAAAGGCACAGTCTCTCAGGAGGTTGCACAGGTGGCTAGCAGCTCATTACATGACTCTATGGGCCTCACTGCTTTTGAGGATGTTGCACCTGATCTTGGACATAACTCTGGCCCAAACTCTCCTGCAGCGGTCGTGGTTCAAGGAGATTCCCCACCTGGAACTTCCTTTCCGGTTCCCTCTACAATTGTTGTCGCCTAGTATAAACGCATCCGCAAGGATGATACTGAAGTGATCCTCCCACGTAAAGCCGAGTCGCTTCCCATCAACCTCCCGAAGCAGCAATGGACGGATGATTTCTTCTGCCCTTGCCCCATCTCTGAAGATATCCATGATTCCAAAGGAGCGGAAACCAGTTCTTGAACAGGCTTGTTTGGAGCACAACATTCCTTATTTTGATGCTCTATTTTTTGTTTATGTTATCTCTATCTAGTACAGAGTCACTCTCTGTTTATGTCTTTCCTGATCGGTGGTTATCTAGTCTACATCTCTAGGATTTTCTTACAGTACTTTTTATGTAATATGGGCACCATGAGCAGCGCCAGAATGCTATATTCAGCCTCTCCTGATGATTGTACTCTTTTTTGTACTATAATATAATCTTTCTATGCAGCTTACAAAAAAAAGATGGATGAAGTGGTTATGGAATATCATGCACTGGTGATTCATTTCCATGGTAGGAATCTTGGTGAGAGTTCACTTGTTCAACTAAAATGGGGTATTTCCATACTAGTTGAACACCTTAATAAATCCCTCATACAAAAAATTCACAGATCCATTCACTAATGTATGGTAAAGGTCCAATTTGGGAAACAATGACATTTAATAATTGAACTTAGTGATTGGGCAATGATAGCTGGTGGCTACAAAATAGGGTTTCCAGTATTTTGAACACAGACTAGGCTCAGGGATACAAACTATGGTTTCTAAGGTTTAGAATTCAAATTAGGGTTTAGGATACAAATGAGGGTTTTTAGGCTTCGCTCTAGGGTTTATAGGCTAGGATTTCTAGGATAGGGGTTGAGTACAAACTACGGTTTCTTGGACCCATGTACATGTTTGTAGCACAATGGTTTAGATACAAATGGATCCACATGAATATAAGAATATTTTTGGCATGCATATATAGTTGCAGCATGAACTTTTTGGACTCTAGTGCATACTTGTGCACAATGGTTTGCATTCTTATTGATGCACATGAATCCATAAACTAGGTTTTTTGGACTCTTGTGCATATTTGTAGCACAATGGTTTGGATTCAAATGGATGCACATGAATATAAGAAGATTTTGTGTCATGCATATATAGTTGCAACATGAATTGTTTTGGACTCTTGGGCATAATTGTGTGCAATGGTGTGGATTCAAACGGATGCACATGAATGCACAAAATAGGGTTTTTTGGAATCTTGTGCATATTTGTAGCACAATGGTATGGCTTCAAATGGATGCACATGAATATACGAAGATTTTTTCGCATTCATATATAGTTGCATCATGAAGTTTTTTGGACTCTTGTGCATAATTGTACACAATGGTGTGGATTCAAATGGATGCATATGAATGCACAAACTAGGGTTTTTTGGACTCTCACTTGTGCATATTTGTAGCATAATGGTTTGGATTCAAATGGTGATGGAGGTATCTAAGGATTTTGAACACAAACTACGCTCTAGGCTACAAACTAGGGTTTCTAAGGATTAGAATTCAAATTATAGTTTAAGCTACAAATGAGGGTTTATAGGCTAGGATTTCTAGGATAGGTGTTTAGAATACAAACTAGGGTTTCTTTGGCTCTTGTGCATCTTTGTATAACAATGGTATGGATTGAAATGGATGCACATGAATATACAAATATTTTTTGGCATGCATATATAGTTGCATCATGAAGTTTTTTTTACTTCTGTGCACAATGGTGTGGATTCAAATGGATGCACATGAATGCACAAACTAGATTTTTTTGGAATCTTGTGCATATTTGTAGTATAATGGTTTAGATTCAAATGGTGATGGAGGTTTCCAAGTATTTTGAACACAAAATAGCATCTAGGCTACAAACTAGGGTGTTTAGGGATTAGAATTCAAATTAGAGTTTATAGGCTAGGATTTATAGGATAGGGGTTTAGAATACAGACAAGGGTTTCTAGGATAGGATTTACACACTATGGGTTTAGAATACAAACTAGGGTTTCTTGAAATCGTATGCGTATTTGTAGCACATGAATACACAAAAAAAATTGGTATGCATGTATAGTTGCAACATGAAGTCTATATTCAAATGGATGGACATGAATGCACAAAATAGGGTTTTTTGGACTCTTGTCCATATTTGTAGCATAATGGTTTGGATTCAAATGGTGATGGAGGTTTCTAAGGATATATTAGGTTTAGATGCATATAGAGTAGGTTGCTAGGGTTATATTTGTGTTTCGAGGGTAGATTACGTTTCTAAGGCTATATTAGGTTTCTATGTTTATGATTATGTTTCTACATTTCTAAATTAGGTATCTAACCATTATATTTGTGTGGATGATGGATGAGAATATTATGGTGAAGAAGGGCATGGTGATGGTGAAAACATGTGAAGGAGGAGGATGGTGGTGTGATGTTCATGGTGGCAATAGTCATGGTTGTGGTGACAATGGGCATGGTGATAGTGACAATGAGCATGGGTATGATGATGGTGACAATGATCATGAAAATGGGCATGAGGATGTAGATATTATGGTGTACTTACGATCCATGATGAAGCTTGTGCAATTATCAATTTGGGATCCATGATGAAGCTTGTACAATTTATCAATCTATCAAGCTCTCAATGTCCAGTTGCAATACTCAAAATATTAATGTCAATGATGAATGAGACCATGAAATAAAATCATAACATACATGTACAACACATACATTAAACATAAAAACACAATAGCACATGCAAACCACATACCATATTACCTACCTATGGTCATTAGACTAGACAATCGGGAGTGATGGGCCGTTGAAAAGGAACATTATTTGGCCCATCTAATGGAACATAAAAGAATTATGAGGAGGAATAAGGAATTAAAATGACAAGATAGAATTAACTTTATGGTATTTTTTCCTAAAAGCCAATGCGTGTTTGCTTTAATGAATATCTTGACATTGTTTAGTGTTGTTCCCTAATTTTCTTATTCATTTGATTTATTTATGAGGTGATATTTTTCAAAGTATTATTCATTTGTGATGAAGCTATAGGTGGGAGATTATCTAAAATCTAATTGAAAGAGATCAAGTTACAAAATCATCTCAAGCTCTCTCAATCAGTTCACTAGAGTTTGTTGGAGATATTTAAGGGATTATGTCCCTATTGATTCTCATGAGATTCCAGTGCATAAGTAAGGACTCATCATCATCCCAATTCAAAATTATGGAGGCCAAATCGAATTTCTAAAAGAGGAAAGTAATCCCACCAACTTGCAAGCAGATTACTAGTTAACTAGGACATCTTCCACAAATCAAGGAGTTGATTTCCATTAGCAGTTTTTAGTTATTTTTGTATAAATAATTGTGCATCTAATAGCATGAGGGGAGGCTTCTATTATTCTTCTTCTCTTATCATTCCTTTTCTTTCTCTCTTGCTGTTCAAAGCGGATTTGTAAAAGGGTAGCTTGTTGCCCTGTTGTAATGGCATATTTTTAATGAATAAAAGCTATCTGTGTTCCATCTTTAATATACTTGCTTAAGCAGGGGTTCCAAGATCTTCCTTGGGTTGTTACAGATCAAGGGAAGGATTGAGAACCCTTGCATGTCTTTCATTTAATTTATTTTAGTTTGTTTCATTTGATTCCATACGTTTTTATTTATGTAGTTTCCTGTAACGTCTTCTGTAGTTTCGTGTAACGTTTCTGTAGTTTCCTGTAACGTCTTCCGTAGTTTCTTGGAACGTTTTTGTAGTTTCCTACATAATTGTTTTTCTTAGAAATAGATTAGTCATTTCATATTTTTTTGTATTCAGTTCCTACAAAATTAAAGTAGTTAGATGAATTTACATGCTTTCTTTAATTAGATTAACTTTACATGCTTTCATAGATTAGATTCATGCTTTTATTTAGTTAGATTCATGCTTTCATAAAATAGATTCATGCTTTCATAGATTAGATTCATGCTATCGTAGAATAGATTCATGCTTTCATAGAATAGTTTCATGCTTTCAGAAAATAGATTCATGCTTTCATAGATTAGATTCATGCTTTTATTTAAACTAGATTCATGCTTTCATAGATTAGATTTATGCTTTCATAAATTAGATTCATTCTTTCCTAAATTAGATTTCCATGCTTTCATAGATTTACATTTCTTGTCTTTCTTAATTAGCATTTCAAGTTTTCTTAGATTGAGTTGTTGCTTTACATTTACTGTCTTCCTTAATTAATCTTTCAAGCTACTTCTTTTGCAATTGCATATACAGTGCACGGTCCCTCTAAGTTTGTACGAACTCATGGATTGATAATTTAAGTAATGAGCCAAGGGATTCAGTTTTATAGTTGAAATTATTTGGCCCATCATGGATCACCTCTAATACCAATGGTCTCCTTTAACCTATCAAGCTCGGAGTAAGGCAAGAAGTATCGTGTCTTTGATGAGTTCTTCCTTGGCATTATTTAAAACTAGAGGTTTGTGCCAATAACGAAGTGTATATAATGGTATACAATCTCACCTGGTCTATAATATACAAATACATACCCTTTTCTAGCGTCTGACTCATAAACTTGTTTCAAATCATCTCCTTTGATAGCCATCGACCCAATTGGAAAATGATTGGACTCAAATTCCCATAATCATACATTGAGGGTATGCTTCCCGTCCAAGAAACGTGCCATCCAATAATCAATGCATGATGCATTACATCTTGGGGAAACCACTGCGTATATGTTCCCTACAGAAAATATAGTGCCAAAATTTGATTCAACTAACTAGACACAACAGGTTGTCGAAAATTTCAAAATTATCAAAATATTAATCAAACATGGTTGTACGAGATCTAATATGTGGTCATAGTATGGTGAAATGCTTGATTGGTCCTCCTCCAACTGGGATAATTCTGTAGCTATACATCGACCAATGGGGAGTGATACACTGTCCCAACTATCAACCCAATTCGTGGATTCACATTTGTCCCATTTGTAATGTCCCTAGTTTGACCCCATGGCATTAACACTATAAATGATGTAATATTGTTATGAAATCATGGTGAGGAGCTCAAGGCCAAGGCCCCGCCATCGATTTAGTGATGCATATGGGTTGCGTGCTAGCAATGCACAGTGGAAATTCAAATATCATGTAATATGCATTTTAATAAAAATACCCACAACTAGCTATGCGATGCAACGAAGAGATGGGGGCATGATTTCACAAGGAATTGGGAGGGAAAAACATTCAAATCCTTGAGCCACTAGAGTCAAGCCAAGTGTCAATAAGAGAACCCATCAAACCCTCAACTACCCATGTTGACTTTTGTACCCAACCATTGATTTCTCCCAAGAGTGGGTTGAGGGAGTTAATGCCTTGGGAATGGAGAGGTATGGCTGTCCAAAATCGGGTATGGGCAAGCCACCCTTCATGGAAAAACGTGTGGGTCTCCTTGGGCAGAAATAGAGCCACGAAATTGCTTCCTAGGCCATTATTCACCATGGCCTTGCTCTCTCACGCAGCTCTACCTGCCTAGACGTTTTCCTCCCTCGTTTTTCTGTGTTTCCCTTCATCTTTTAGCTGGGAAGGGTCATTTTTGTGTTGGTTACCAGTGGGGAAAGAGAGAAGAACGTTTTGGGTCTTCTTGGAGGTCGTTTAGGCCATTGGAAATGATCCTAACCAGTGGAGAGAAATCGGTTTGCTCCCTGGGGTTGAAATCGGAATTCCACAGTTCGTTTGGGTGAACCACGAGTTGGGAGAACCAATGTGGACCCTGTTTTGTGAACACCTCTGTTGTAGATGTGTAACCCTGTCAATAATCGTTTTTGCTGTGAGGAAGAAGAGTAGGATGGGTATGGGTGATGGGTAATCCCTTGTTCTGGCTTGAGCTTGGGAATGAGCATCCAATGTGCAAGTGTAGCCTGATAAACCCAGTTAGACTGGCTTGGCTAAAATAAAATAGTTAATGGACTGAATGTGAGCGTGAATGTCCCCTTTTTCCTTGTGAGAATCATGCCCAGCTCGGGGGTGGCCTTCAGACGGACTCAGTATAAGCTGTCGAAGAGCCTATGGTTGGGTGGAACATTGCAGCGACATAGCTAGTTGCTTGGGACAATTGAAATGAAGATAAGTGTTTCTGTCTATGTATTTATTTCTGAAATGTTTTTTTTATTAATGACTGAAATTGACATGTTGAATGCATATGAAGATTGTGTGGATGTTGTTTCCGCTGTGCATGATTGATTGTTTACATCTGCACACCCATTTATTATTTATGTGAATCTAGTATTGGGCTGAGATCATGTAAAAGCCCTGAGTTTGGCATCATGTTTCCTGCCTTGCATTGGGTCAGCAGGTGGGTACATGACACCATTCACCATCACTGCATGAAGAAAAAAAACAAGAGAGTTTCATTGTCCACATTTCAAGTATAGCATTGTCTGACGTTCTAACTGAATGAAATGCACAAGTTCCATGTACAATCTTGCACTCATATAACTATGATTGACATACATCCACCGTCTTCCAAAAATACATACGTACATGTGCTTTCTTGGTTGATTGATCTTCTTGCCTTCCTTGGATCTCGGATGAGTGATATAATATTTGTAAACTTCATTTCTTTCCTACGTAATGAAGTCTTGATGCATGCACCTACTCCATCATGTTCACCTTTTCCATGCCCAGTATCAAAATAGTTCCAAATATATGGTACCTTGTTCCTTTTGTGGAGCATACACAACCATTGGAAGACACGAGCATTTTTTAATTGCACTACACAACCGTTAGACCAAATCAAATTTTGTTCCATATCTATACTGTTATCTATCAAGTGATTGTAGAAAATTTGAAAGTTGTGTTGTACAAAATCCAAGTCGTGAAACCTGTCATCACTTATGTAGAAGTGATACTCCTTCATATAACCCTGTTGTATTCAATACTATATGCCTCATGTCTATAGGTGATATGGACCATTATGTTGACTTGGTCTAAGTGATAGTATTGATTATGAATTTCATTTTGCGGTTGAAGAGTGTAGTTTTCCACAAAATCGGCCACTGATAAGATAGTCCCAACAAGAAATGTATCCCAGCATGTTCTAAACTGCTCATCTTGCCAATGAGCCACATGTACATGCTTTACATACGGTTGTGTCTTTTCAAAGAATCCCTACATGAATTCGCAAACATGTACCTAGTAGATCAACAATAAAGACATATATCAGTAGTTTGTTACATATGAAATTGCAATCCAAAGAAAAAGTAGTATTCAAGAACTCATTACTAACCTAATAAGTGACCAACTATATTCTTTTCTTTCATTCCCTCCGTCAATATCATGCATGACATATTTGAATGACTCCAAGTTCACCTCCCGCCTCCCAAGTTCATGCTCATTGGTCACATGTATGCATTTTTCCAATAATGCCATTCCACCACACCCTTAGCATGTCCCATCTACACAAGATTTTTGGTAAAATGTGCAACCTTCTGGCCTACTACACAATATTCTATGAATAAAGTCTCTAGATGACATTGGCGGAAATGTAGTTGAGCATTCATACACAAGAGTGTTATGGAATACATGCAAAATATATACATGTGTGTGTGTGTGATAATAATAACCGTACTCAATGTGGTATCGACAACAACATGTGTTATGAGTTGTGTTTATTTTAACATACCATGGTTTGCATTTCTCGAAGGATCATTGGCCCAAGTTAAGTTCATTATGTTCATTTCTAAATATCTCATATAATTCTATTTGTGTCATGTCAAGAAAATGTTTAATGTGGGGTTCACGATCCCTTGAACCCCTTCTCAATTTTAGTACATCTTTTTGGTTGGAAGAAGGTCTAGTGTTTCATTCCAAAAATCTTGCACCAGTCCCTTTACTGCGTTAGTGAGTTTCATATCAGAGCATGGAAACCTGCCAATGAAGGCCTAGACATCTATTTGACCAGTTTCAAGTTGTTTCCTTCTAAAAAAATACCTACAGAGTTTCTTGACATTCAAATTAATAAGTTTAGATGTAGGCTTAAAAAGATGAAGGGCCCTAGTGATTTTTCACGATTGATTATGACAACACATGGCGAGCCACATTGCGATCCTTTGAATGAGATTTCTTTCCAATTGTACCAAATGCATCTACTAAAATTTTAACAATGTGAGAACTTGGTTCAGAATTGTTTATCGTCTTTATTCTTAACTTTCTCCTAACAACAAGCGTACTCCTAGATTTTAATAATTATAAAAATAATTTACATTTATCTCCATCACATTAGAATCAAAATAGTTAACAAGTATTTGTTGAGTTTGATATGCAATACTTCATTTAGATAGCATAACTTCAAGCGAACAAATGAGACTTTCATTAATATGTATACGCTTTGGAGTTCTTTAGCGTGAACTTGCTAATGGAGGTAGGGAGGTTGGAGCTTCATCAGCTGGCCTGCTTGGAATTTTAACAGTAGTTTCGTGTCCTTCTTTCTCTTGCTGGCAGTTGTATGATGGAAATAGGACATCCTCTTGGACGTTCTCAATGGCATTGTCTTCTTCGAGCATATATTCTCCATGCAATTAATCTCTAACTTCATCACTTGTATAACCACAACCTACCAAATCGTCAATTGTTTGAAGCAGCCTTGCTGTGCACATACATTTTACTCCTTGATCAGGGCCATGGGGTTCTTGATCTTCAAATGTTGTGGAAATCGAAGGCCCCTCAAGTGAATGATCCAACTGTATTTCTTGTTTTGGATTGGTTGGAATAATCATGACATCCTCTACAACCAAAATTGGATGAGTTTCCATAGAATGTCTCTGATTGATCATGTCATTTCTTCTCTTTTCTCTAATTTCTTCGATGATTTCTTTAGGTAGCTTCTTCCTTGCAGATTTTATTTTTCAATTGTGTAGATTGGCCATGACCACAATGATCAATGATCTATGGTGCTATTCAATTGGATATTCTCCAAGATTACTTTCTGTCTTGCTCAATTGCGTTATACTCCACCACAATGATCAATGAGATAAATTTCCTTTAATACTACTCAATTGTAAGAAAATCAATGGTGGAGATGGTCTATGGTGATTCTCAATCGGAGATTCTCCAAGCTAGGTATTTTTCTTGCTCAATAGTTTCTACACTCCACCACAATGATCAATGAGATGATGCCTTTGATTCTCCTCAATTGTAAGACCATCAATGGCGGGGATGGTCTATGGTGCTCCTCAATAGGACATTCTCCAACCTTGGTGTTTTTGTTGCTCAATTGAATATATACTCTACCAATATTATAAATGAAATATTGCATTTGATGTTCCTAAATTGTAAGAAATTTAATGGTGGAGAACTGGAGATGGTTTTTATATTGGATTCTTGAACCTTGTCCAATGCCATTGGTGCTCCAAGCAATCATTATAGCACTTGTGATGGAGATGGTCTCAATGAAATACTCAATTTGTGTGAACTTTCTTGAAATGGAAAGAGTGTATGCTATGTATAGAATCCAAAATTGCTTATGCTATCATGTTTCTTTGTGATCCTGTTACAATGTCTCTCGAACAACGACGTGCACTGTCTATACAGGCACAAAACGCATACACATTTTTCTTGTACAAAACGTGTTGAATGTTTACCTATAGCCCCTATGTATTAACCCCCTAACACACCCCCCTATGTCATAACCCCCTAACATCCCCCCGCAGTCCCCCCTCTATCACTTTACATTCAACATCTGTGCTTGTTAATAACAAGAATTATATTTTTACATAGAACATCAAACCAAATAAAACAACTTACTTGTAGGTAGAGAGAAACATACAACCTTCTCAATTTTTTTTTAATAATACAAGTTACCCTAACACATTGAAAAGCTTCTCTTAGGCACCAAATAAAGGATTCAATACAAAAATCTCAGAAGCTACAAAGGAAAACTTATATCAAAAATGATAAAACAAATAACATGGCAATCGATCTAATGAACCAACGTAAAAATTGAAACATGGAAAAACAATGTAGAATGAAGGGGTCCATCAGAAGACTTGTGAAGTAAACAAAGAATAATTCCATTAGATAATATCACAAAATAGGTTGATCAGATGCTATATTTGCAAATTTGGATTTGCATTTTCTCAAAATATTATTTTACCTCTTCCTAACCCCCACCGCTCTGGTAACACACACACACACACACACACAAAGGAACATCCCTATGCTCCCCCTACTATTAACACCCCACCTCCTCTCTCTCTTTATCTCCCCTCCATATTCCCCCTAACTCATACTAAACCCCTCTCCCACTCTCTCTCACTCCCCTACTCCTCCACCTACACCTAACCCCGACCCCCCCCCTCTCTCTCCCCTCCACTCCCTAAACCTTAATAAAACCTTATATATCTATCCTTCTCCCTTGTAGGCTTATTCGTTCCTCTCCCTGCGAGGGAGAAAGAGAGTCAGAGAAGGGTTTAGTAAGGGTTAGGGAGAAGGGGGGGGAGAGAGATGAGGGGTGGGGTGAGGTGTAGGTGCAAGAGTAGGGGAGTGAGAGAGAGTGGGAGAGGGGGTTAGTATGATTTATGGGGAATATGGGGGGGAGAGAGAGAGATGGGGGGGTGTTAGTGGTAGGGGGGGCATAGGGATGTGTCTCTGTGTGTGTCAGAGAGTGAGAGTGAGAGAGAACCAATGGGGTGGTGGTGTGCTAGATGGTTGGGGAATAGATAGGGGGGTCAGGGTTAGGTGTAGGTGAATGAAAAGGAGAGTGAGAGAGAGTGATAGAGGGGGTTAGTATGATTTATGGGGAATATGGGGGGAGAGAGAGAAAGAGAGAGGAGGGGGGTGTTAGTAGTAGGGGGAAACATGGGGATGTGTATTGTGTGTGTGTGAGATAGAGAGAGAGAGACAATAGGGCGGTGGTTTCTTAGGTGGTTGGGGAAGAGATAGGGGGGTCCGGGTTAAGGGTATGTGGATGAGTAGGGGAGTGAGGGAGAGCGAGAGAGGGGGTTAGTAAGAGTTAGAGAGAGAGAGAGAGAGAAGAGAGAGAGAGAGAGAGAGAGAGAGATTGGGGGATGGTAAGGGGCAGAGAGAGAGAGAGAGAGAGAGAGAGAGATTGGGGGATGGTAAGGGGTAGAGAGAGAGAGAGAGAGAGGGTTTTGGGTTTGGGGAGGAGAAGGGTGATTAGGGAGAAAGGGGGGTATAGGTGAGGAGAATGAGAGACAGAGATATATTGGGGTATGGTAAGGGGCAGAGGGAGAGATATATAGAGAGAGAGGATTAGGAGTTTGGGGATGAGAAGGGTGATTAGGGATAAATGGGGGTATAGGTTAGGAGCATGAGTGTTTGGGTTAGAGAGAGAGAGAGAGAGAGGTAAAGGGAGAGACTTTAGGGGGTCGTAAGGGGTTAGAGGTAGATATGGAGGGGGATTGTTAAGGGGTTAGAGGTAGATACAGAGGGGGGTGTTAGGATATTGGGGGTAAGTAAGAGTTAGGGGGGAGAGAGAGAGGGGGTTATTAAGAGAGAGAGAGAGAGAGAGAGAGAGAGAGATGGGGGGTGGTAAGGGGTAGAGATAGAGAGAGATTGGGGGGTGGTAAGGGGTAGAGAGAGAGATATAAGGTTAGCGATTTGGGGAGGAGAAGTGTGATTAGGGATAAAGGGGGGTATAGGTGAGGAGCATGATTTTTTGGGTTAGAGAGAGAGAGAGAGGTAAAGGGAGAGACATTGGGGGGTGGTAAGGGGTTAGAGGTAGAGATGGAGGGAGATTTTCAAGGGGTTAAAAGTAGAGACAGAGGGGGGTGTTAGGATATTGGGGATAAGTAAGAGTTAGTGGGAGAGAGATATATAAGGGGTTACTAATATTTAGGGAGAGATAGATAGAGATAGAGAGAGATTGGGGGGTGGTAAAGGGTAGAGAGAGAGAGAGAGAGATATATTTTGGGGTCTGGGGATGATAAGGGTGATTAGGAACAAAGGGGGGAATAGGTGAGAAGCATGTGTGCTTGGATTAGAGAGAGAGAGAGAGGTAAAGGAAGAGACTTTAGGGTGTGGTAAGGGGTTAGAGGTAGAGACGAAGGGGGCTTGTTAAGGGGTTAGATGTAGAGACAAAGGGGGGTTTTAGGAGATTGTGGGTAAGTAAGAGTTAGGGCGAGAGAGATATACATGAGTTTAGTAATAGTTAGGGAGAGAGATAGATATATTGGGGGGTGGTAAGGGGTATAGAGAGATATAGATTGATTGGGGGGTGGTAAGGGGTAGAGAGAGAGAGAGAGGGTTATGGGTTGGGGTGTGAGAAGGGTGATTAGTGAGAATGGGAGGTATAGGTGAGGAGCATGAGTGTTTGGGTTAGAGAGAGAGAGGCGTAAAGGGAGAGACTTTAAGGGGTGCTAAGGGGTTAGAGGTAGAGACATAGGGGGATTTTTAAGGGGTTAGAGGTAGAGATAGAGGTGGGTGTTCGAAGATTGGGGGTAAGTAAGAGTTAGGGGGAGAGAGAGAGATATAGGGTATTAGTAAGAGTTAGGGAGAGAGATATCGAGATAGAGAGAGAGATATTGGGTATGGTAAGGGGTAGAGAGAGAGAGGGTTAGGGATTTGGGGATGAGCATGGTGATTAGGGAGAAAGGGGAGTATAGGCGAGGAGCATGAGTGTTTGGGTTAAAGAGAGAAAGAGAGAGGTAAAGGGAGAGAATTTAGGGGTTGGTAAGGGGTTAGAAGTAGAGACAGAGGGATCTTACCCCCTCTTACATAGGGGGTTAGTAAGAGTTAGAGAGAGGGGTTAGAGATTAGGGGTTAATAACAAAGAGAGGGGGGGAGTTTTAAGGGGTTGGAGGTTAGGGGTTAGTAAGGGTTATGAAGAGGAGGGGAGAGAGAGATACGGGGGATGGGGTTTAGGTTGTATTTTAAAAAAAATTTCCCACCCTTATCTCGTTTCGTGGATTTATGCCGACGACATTGTTTGGATAGAGTTATCCTTCCATTCAAGTGATAAATTCCATATCCATTTTCCATTGGATTGTGTGCATCAAATTAGAAAAATTAGACCCTTTCAAAGCATGGGAAACAACATGAATATTGTCTTTTAGGGGAAATAGCTCTGGAATATCTACTACATCAAGGTGTATTCAAAAGAATGGAACCAAATCATTAAATAAATACATCAAACCTCCTACACATGGTTGTACTATAAGGTAATATTCAGAAAGGGTTGAGAATCCCATAGTAGTCTAGGGAATCCTTTCCATTAACTTGGCCCAGTTACTTGTGGATGTAGGAAGAAAAAACATTAGAGATTCTCGTTCCCTACTGATATTCCCATATTCAACTATGAGAAGACTAAATTCTATTGTAGATGGAAGCATTTGATACACTTTTCAAGTCTATGTTGTTGGAAGAACTTACATACTTCATGAAATGAGCGTTTTGTAGGTGACTTGAAAGTGCTTTTCAATTTTAAGCAAAGAAATAAAAAATTCGATGTACATATTTTTAGGTAGGCCTTTCAATCAACCAGATGACCAAATACAAGGAGAATACCAATTGTCGGACACATTAACCATGCCCAAACAAATTCAAGCTGTTATAAAACTCTTGTTACCTATATTTTAAATTTGCCTTTATTTTAAATGAAAAACCAGTTACCATTTTCGTGGGAAGAAAATCATAGATTCCTCTCAATCGCCATATTTCCTCCTGTAATTCGTTCTCCCAATGGAAAAGCTAATGTAACAACCCATTTTTCGACATCGTTCCTCTTCTCAACCCTACACTCGTCTTCCACTAGAAACCGTTTCCTCCACATGTAATAACTACATTGTGTCTTCAAAAATTGATCTTCTTCTACTAGAAAATGCATATTAAAGGATTCATTGTCATTGCTCCAAGAATTTCTAAGGTGAGTTTCTCGTAAAACAAAGATTATATCAATCCTGTTAAGATCCATATGTTCTAGCTCATAAACTGAGAGATTATTTATCTTAGACATAAACAAAATAACTTCAGTATGAATACTATAGATTTGTTGCTTTACAACTTCAAAATTCTCATGGCGTAGGGGTAGAACTATAACAGTATTGGGAAGTTGGAATACATAAATTTCTTTGAGTTGTGTTATGCATGGCCTATCTTCTATCCATTCAGGAATAATATATCAAATCTTAACATCGAGGGAGGTTCATTGAATCTTATCCTATATTTGTTTCTGAAAATGCAAGGCTAGCTTGCGATTAAGAAAAAACTCTTAAATCGAATACCTATAATGAAAATAATAATTTTCCATTCAAAACAGGAAAGAAAACCAGAGGGTTATATGTTTTCACTAATATCAAATTTAAGAAAAAGTCCGGCACACATACTGTTCTAGTTGTATTTTAAAATTTGTTTCTCACCCTTATCTCGTTTTTTGGATTTGTGCCGATGACATTGTTTTGAGGGAGTTATCCAACCCTTCTATGATAAATTTCACAGCCATTTTCCATTGGATTGTGAGAATCAAATTAGAAAAAACACGACATTTATTTCATGATGGTTATCCCCTTGAAGCCCTATATTAGTGATATTTGAAGCCCTAGGTTGGCTATATTTGGAATCCATGGAACACCCCCGTCTCACTCTACCTCTAACTCCTTATCACCCCCGAATGTCTCTCTCTTCACCTGTCTCTCTCTCTGTTTCTTTCTAACCCATTAACACCACTCCCCTTTTTCTCTACCTCTAACCCCTTACCACCCCCACCCCCCTTTTTCTACCTCTAACCCCTTACCACCAATAATTATTTTTAATGTTCTAATCAACAAACAATAAAATTATACCCCCCTTTGGAAAAAAAATAAAATATTTTCTTACAAAACGAGCATGCCTTATGTAAATATAAAACGTGCACGCATTATGTAAATATAAAACGTGCACGCGTTTTTGTTTTGGCGGGATTTAAAATTTAAATTTAAACAAAACATGTATGTGTTACTTAACACTATGCCCGAACCTTCACATGAGCTAGTGTGCCATTCCTATGCCTATGTATCTTCTTCGGACTTTGCTTTGGATTTACCATGCCTGTGCCTTGGAATATGATATACCATGGATAATTGAGCATTGTATCCAAATTTTTAAGTGTTCCAGTTCTTAGCCACTAGTTACAGTATGCTACACACCATCATTTTTTATGATATTTTAGAAACTTATAACATTTTTTCTGCAGATTCCAAATATTTATTTTTAAAAAGAATATACATATATTCTATTTTTTGTTATTTTTCTTGTTTCATGACTCCTTAACTCAAAAAACACATTGTTAGTGTTTCGTCCATAACTCTTCCATTTCTCAACCATTTTGAAACAAATTGTATGATTCACTAAAGGACACCGACCACTACATGTTATAAAAAAACCATTTTGAAATAATTGCATTAAGACCTTCAAATGTTGCACCCACAGTTATCATATTGTTTTCGAGGTTCGATCACTTAGATAATTAAAGAAAAAATGATTAATTATTAACTTTTTGGGGAAACATAGCGGTGCACTAGTACTACTTGTTCTCTATATGTCTACTAGTTTTAGTAAGTTGGTTCCATTTCTTAGGTCTTCAAAGGTTGCACCCACAAAAACATATACCTTATAATTTGTCCAAAAAATAAAAAGTGCTTGTTACAAAGGATTAAACTTCAGATAGTTAAGAACATTTTCAATAGAAAAAAATTATATATTTGGAAACTTCATTCAATTTACTACATTTCATATTTTTTACTCATCGCAAGATCCATTGTGTATGTGTCAAAAAATCCATGTGAGTTGATGGATGTTTTTTTTTTTTTTTTTCTATTGCATCTAATGTGTCAAAAGATACCCTCATTAGCTTGCACAAACCCTGAAAGTATTCAGATGATTATGGATCTTTGTACAATCATTCATTTTCAAGGTATATAAATTTCTCTTCAAAAAGATCCTGTTGGTCAGAGGCTTGGTCATATATAGTCTTTGATCTTCCCAGTAGGGATTTCTACAACCCTTGTTGCAGAAGCAGATCTCTCATCTTGATCTTTCATATTGCAAAATTGATCTTCCCGTTGAATTTCTCCCCTTCAAAACATAGCACTCTGCACCTTTTCCATTTCTTAAAGAAACCGATCAATTTTTTTTTATCAAAACAGGCTCCGGCCCCTTTTAGAAAAACAATTACCTTTCGTTGGCCGCGACATTCTTCTGGGATACCCATGGTTACGAACCTTCTTGACCGCACCTTGCGTGTGGAAAACTCGCGGCCGAGGAGGAATTCTTTGAATCTTGTAAGTTAGCCCCTCTTGAAAATGACCTCTCGTTCTATTGGCCCGCAATCGAGCTCCCTATGAACGTGACTTTCCTTCTTCCAACCCACGGTTGAGACCTTTGACTGCTCCCTCGAAAAAACCATGCAATCCATCTCTTGGAACCTGCCTTCGAATTTCTTCCTTGAACCCGATCTCCACTGACTCGAACTCAATCTCCAACACCTCGACTCTAATACCACTTGTTGAAATGCAGAAGCTTAAACAAGATAGAGATTAGTCAAATAACAGACCAGAGAATAATGGCAAAACAAATAAACATGTACACACATATTTTACGTGGTAAAAACCTCGAGAGGAAAACATACACAGAGCAAGTGTATTGGTATTCTTATTCTTCAAATATAGAGATTACAACCTTCAACATACAAAATTTTCTCCTCTGATAAATTTTATCATCATTCATGATTTTTCACCTCTACGGGATTACATATGGATTTCTAGCATTCCTAACACAATTGTATACAACTGTACACATATTCTATTTTTAGTTGACCAAAAAGCAACATAAATCATAATACCAAAAAACTAGATAATGCCAATCCATATCCTTGAAAAAAGAGTTGTTACTAAACTCGAGGATGCCAACTTGCATTCCATAAGAAATTGGTTGTCACCCTTATCAACAAACTGGCCCATGGTCATTTCATCAATAAAAAATCTTGACTATTCATTATCTATAACAATCACGAACTACTCACTCAAATGTCCAATCAAACTATGAACCTAGCTAGTCAAAGGTAAAGGCAAGGACTTGTGCTTTGCAGTTCACCATGTTTACTTCAAAGAATTTAACTTCTAATAAGTCAAACAGTCCAATGCAATGTAAAGAATCAGAATATTTATCAAAGAACATTACTAGCACATCTGCATCAAAGGTAGGTGGATATGGATAGGTGATACCCATCGATGTTCTCTAGCTAATTTCAAGATGGATAATAATATATATTAAAGTTCTCCATTTGTCACTAATGCAGATGGTTGTGGTATTCACATTGTTATGCTCATCTAGATTGACTTATGTCAAATTATTATGCTCTTGAATGGTATTCACGTTACAAACTTGTTAGTGGTTAGGTCACAATGTGATGTTCAATGTATGCTTAACTATGTTGAACATGGTTGATCATCATTGACTATGGTTGACTGCATTTAACAATGGTTAACTATGGTTTACAAATGATCACTATGTTTGACCATGGTTGATGATCATTTTTCATGGTCGATGTTTGACTATGGTTGAATATGATTGACTATTTTTTACCATGTTTGACTTTTTTACTACAATAAAATGTCAAATTGTGACATAATTTATTTGTAATAACAATATTATATCACATTGTGACATGGAGAAGTTGACATGAATATTATATCATAGAGATTGATAATGTTGTTATGTTGCGTTGTGATTATGGTTCACCATGTTTACCTATGGTTGGTCATGTTTGTTTATGATAAACTATGGTTGACCATTGTTGACTATGTTAAACCATGTGAAAACTATGGTAGCATGATTAAGATATTTTACAAGGGTTGAAGATGCAAGACTATGGTTGATTATGTTTAACCAAATTTAAATTTTAATGTTTTATGAATTTGAATTTTTGAAATTGTTATCATGTAAATTCATTTATGATTTTGTTCTACAAAAAAAATTGCAATTTTGAATTATTGAAACAATTGTTTTTAATCCAAATGGATTATATATATTTTACTAGCACAACCACTTAATTTGTGGCAGGTGAGTGAACACTAGTAGAATACAAGTTATGTGTCATGAACAAGTTATATGTTACTTGTCCTCTTTGCTTAGTTGTATTTACCTGTTACCTTCTTTAATTAAATAAGAGGTTCCTTGACACTACATGTTATCCAAGCATGAACTACGAGTTATCCATGTTATTTTTTATATTTCTTTTTTGTTATATTTTTTATTTCGAATTTTGAATGAAGCCTATAAAATCAATCTCAACAATACACTTGTCCCATCCTCCTTCAATCTAGAAAACTCATAAATAGTAGTTCACCCAAAATTCTAAGATATAAACACCTATCAATAAAAATATCTTTATGCATACATATACCTCAATTCAAAATTCCATAAAGTTAAATAATATTTGTTATAATCTTAAATAGTATAGGATTTATCCGGAATAAATTTCATATAAGGTATTTAAATATTTGTAGCATAGAGTTAAATGAAATTTTTTATAATTTTAAATATTGTAGGATTTATGCATGTTTATATAGTGCCATTTGTTCAAGGCATATTGTCTATAGCATAGTTACTAAGTTAGAATTTTAATACTCATTCGAATTATTAAGTTCGAATTTTAATATTGATTTGAATTCAAATTGGGTAGAATTCGTAAATAATGGTATTAAGAATATTTACATCTATAAAAATTAATAAATATATTAAAATAAATATATAACAACACCTCACCTTTAAATATGAGGACAAATCTACTTAGCGCAGATAATGGTCCATAAGATCATCATGATAACAAAAACACGAATTGGCCAATCAATCATAGATACAAACACTACGCTTGGAATAAGATTTGAAATAATCAAAATTTAAAAAATGAATAGGTGAATGTGAGAAAGTGCTTCTATCCAGGCTGGTGGTGTTGGATACGCTGTTATTCCTGCTACTGACAAGACTTCTGGGTCTCGATCTAAAACGGATGGACTAGCACTACTTTCCTTATATACGCTATGTCTTTATGGGTATTCGATTTGAAATGATAATGATATAACTTGATACGGTCAAATTTGGTACAACATGCTTTAAGTATACATTCAAAATTAATGAAAACTTTTTTCAGAATTACTCACCATAGTTTTGAGAGGTCGTTGAACCAGGAAAAAACATTAAAATTGAATTTGTTATTCAAACTATAAAGGGATCGTTTAAATTAAATTAAATTATGAATATTTTCACCAATCAACCTTACATTAAAAAATATATTTACCAAATTCGACCATTTCACTAAAACATTTGGAAATTTGATAATTCCATTCGAACCATAACCTGCTTAAACTTCCTTTGTATGAAACTTTTATAAAAAAACCTTTATTTAAAAAATATATATATATAATTTGAAAATTATGTTATTTAATTTTTTCCAAATTAAAAATATTCCATCAGATTTTTGTGGTGTTTTATCGAATTCAAATGCTTGGTAACTATGATAAAAATATCAATAACATCAGTCTCCATGGTTGAAATGTGTACGCCCGTTTTTGGTTTTCAATTGTTCGTTATTCGTTTTCATATCCGGGAGGGAAAATCTGCTCCAGGGCCAGGCAATAAGGCACCTTAGTTTTCTCACAATTAGCTGACCTGAGGAAAATGACGACCATTCCAATTGGGTCTTTCGTTATAGTTGAGCAGATCCTGCCTCCCACTGGAAACCTGGAATTGCCTCTCCAATACGAAGGTGGGTCTCTGTCTACCATCCAGCTGGATCTCCTTCACGAACCCCTTTCATGGTGAAATATATAATTCTGGCCTACCAAAAGTAGGCCATAATTCTTACATAGTATGTACTATGGACATGAGCAACACGACTAAGTGTTAGAATTGGATATGTGTTCACAGCACTGCACCAGCATTAAAATATAACAAATATTTTTGGTCCATTTAAAACACCTTTAAGGTGTGTATAATAACTATTTTTTTATTTCTTGTAATGAGTGTCCAATTTGGAGTTATGAGATACCTAATTCATTCTATTAAAGTGTGAGTCTCTCAAAACAACCTAACGTAAGTTCAATTTCCCTTGAAAGTAACTAATAGTGACCAAGTGCTACCACATGCCACTCCCAAGTCAGGAGGGAGATTCCAGCCAAAAAGAAAAAACTATTTTTCTATTTTTATTTCAGTGGAAGGGTTATGACTTATGGCATGCCTTCCGTTCACCATACATGAATCGGGACATCTCTTCCGTAAAGGGTTATATACACGAGTTTTACTTCAACAACCTGGAAAGGATGGAGCTTTCTACGTGGAAAATGATATGTTAAGTAAATAGGAAAAGCCCTTAGTGAAATCCTAAGAGAATTTCTTAATTTTATTATCATATATGATGAAATGATAAATTGATGAGAAGTACCTCGATAAGATGACCACCTGATTTTCTCAGTAAAACTGCGTCCACCACACATCAAATGAGGTGAAGCCTACTGAAAAACATCAAGAAATAAAACACACAATACAGGAAAGTTGATTTATAAAGAAATGCAAAATACTATATGCATGATAGTTTATCCAAATTAAAACTTAATAACCTTTGCAGCGGAATCGGTTGCTTCAAATTGGATAAAAACATAAGCATTGGATCCCTGTTTCAATTACACAATAGCTCTGTACATGTATTTACAATAATGGTTGTAAGGAAAATAAAGAAAACAATAATGGTTGTATTTACAAGTATTTTAAGTATTTAGACAATTAAAATGCTTTGCAAAGACCATCTTGCATGGTCTCTTCTATTCCCCTTCCTGTAGCCTGCCAAACAGGGCATTTCTGCTTTTCTCTCTACCTTCCCTAGTTGTGCGTCTAGCTGAGTCACAACTTTATGGGTTCCCAACCGCTCTGATGCATCCTGCAACAAAAACAACAGTGAACTTACATCAATAAAAACCATAGTGAAATGCATAAACAAAACCAGGTTTCAAAGAAAAATGGTGTACAAACCATCTAGGGACAAATTGATAATAGCAAGGAGAGGGAGTGGAATGGAGAATGCAGAAAGTCCCGGAAACGACTTCCAAGCTCCTCTACCTCGGTGTATGCTCCCGAATCTCCGATTAAGACTCTATACGTATTGTAGTGTAGACTCTATATGATGTGTATAATCAATTAAAAAACCTTGATGTATAATCAATTAAATTAACTAAATACATTGCTAAGTTTCGAGGTTTCTTTTGAAGGTCTTAAAAGAAATTATCACATCAAACATACCATAACAAAGAATCCGAATGACATGACATGACACGACACATTTATCTTTACCTTTATCTCACAAATCTTGGCACAACTCTAAACTTGACCAGTGCCTTCGTTGAGCTACACAATAAACAAAATCAGAAGTCATGACTCACATGTAAAGTATTAATTACATCTCGAGCATCGCCGCGTAAGAGGATAACAGTGAAAACTATGATATCTGCGGTACGGCATAAATTAAACTATACCTGATCACGCACTCCCTTCAGCTTCCCTGTTATAAAAGCTGCGCGGTATATTTCTGCTTCTATCCCCTCCTCTGTCCATTTACTGCAATTTTCTATCAGTGCATTGTCTATCTCGTTGTCAATACAATGAACAATGACTTTTGCCAATAAGCGCACTAAATTATCGATTGGATTAACTGAATTAACTTCGATGGCTTTCCATGCTTCATACAAGTGAATTTTTAACGCTTCTCTCATCCAATCCTTGGAGTCGTGTTGACTCTCCACAGATGAAAAATTCTGGCTTTCACCTGTTCTCACATGATCCATTGAAAGTTGTTCCATACCCTCTCTGAATGGCTTTTTGATCTCCTGTTCAAGTGACTTCACTGACCCTTTGTTCCAAATGTCTTCAAGATTATAGAATGCTTGATCGGCTGCTAAACTCAATAACTTGACTTCTTGATGTGAATGGTCAATAATGTCCATAAAATCCCATGCTTGAGAGCAAGCTTCTATAGCGTCATTAATAGCATCTTTATAACGAGTTCCATCATAGAAATTGATCATACAATATAACAATGAGTTTGCTGTCATCTTCCAAGAACTTTTGCCAAGGTTCTTGAAATGTCTAAACTCTTCTTCCAGCACCACCAGCGCTGATCTTGCTTCATCTTCAACAGGCACTGTCTTGTGCCTTATTAATTCAATCAACTCTGCAGTAGTACTCTTTCCCTTTTCAACACCTTGTCTCATATGCTTCTCTGTCTGGTTAAAGGCCCATTCATTGGCTAGCCACAGGCTGTATGCCACTTCTCCCGGCATTCGTATAATGTCCAAAGCTTCTTTGTACTTGAAAAATAATTTATGGGTGTCTCTTGCTCCTCCTGATATGTTAGATCCAGACAACAAAGCAATCTTTTCACGGCTCATTATGAAAGGTCTGATCATTCCCAATACAAACTCAGAGAGTAACCAACAGGCTTTGCTGAGGTAGACCATGATTTTCTGCAGCCAAATCCGCATGGGTAGTAAGAAGGAATGTAACCGAATTCTTGTGACTAAAGTGACTAGAACCTTGTGTACTATCATTCTTCCACGAGTTTTTTTCTTCCTATAGACTTGGCTTTTGGACTGAGTATCGAGATCATCTTTCACTTCAGCAATAGTTCGGGTCCAAAAATCCTCCATGTAAAACAAGACCTTCACATTTTTTGGAAAGTACATAACTGATGTGAACCATCTCAACAAGACTACCATCCACCCTACCAGGACGAAGGAAAACTCAACAGCAACAGTGATTTTCCTAACGATATTATATTCTGATTGAAGTTGAATGTAATTCCATTTAAGAAGTAAAATCACAACCGAAACTGAGACCACTAGGCCTGCCAATGCACTAAAAACTGATCTGGCCATTATATAATCAGGCTGGGAGACACGAGCCACAATCCAACATTTGAATATGTGATCCTCAATATTATTACACTGTCGCTGTCTCCCTTGAGGGCAATTAGATTTGCAACAGGAGACTACTGTGGGAACCTTTTGAGAGATTACCTTGCGGATGCTTTTACCAGCAAAAACCGCGCAGCTCAAGAGCAGAAGCAACAATGCAGTGTCTATGAATAGGACAGTGGAGTACCTGATGAACCATAATGATTGATCATGAAAATATCGTTCCCTTGCATTCCAAACAGAGTAAAGCTCAACGGCCAGATGAAACATGACAACCAATATCAATGCTCCGGTATCACTCCACACACTAGTCCAGTGAGAACGGACCATTTGGGGAATCAAATAGCTAAGGAATACACACATCATAAGCCTTGCGGAATCAACTACCAACTGATCTGCCTCCAGCAAAATGCCCACTTGCTGTTGTTTTTCAGATTTGTTGGCCATGTAACTGATATGGGAAGAATCAATCAAACCGAGTATCTGGATGGTAAGGGCGCTCAGAACAAGAGCTTCTGCGGGAATCCACAGTGCCTTCCTCTTGAACGCCTTAGTCACATCCCGTAAAAGCAATATTGTAAATACAAGTGCGCAAGCGCAAGAAGACAACAGATTGAGAAGACCATTGTCGTTTTCCATAATGGAAGCCAACCCAACAAACAACCAACCAGGAAAAATTTAGAAAATATTATATGTTTCTACTTACTGTCTCGATAGAACCAGGAGAAGGCTGTCTCGAATGACATTCACACTTAAACTAACAAAAAGAAAGGAAGCTAGCTTGCTTTCACTTTTGACAAAGTCCTGACTAAATGGAATACTATAAAACAGCTCCGTGTGATATTCACACTTTAACAGCAAAAAGAGAGGGCGCTAGCTTTCACTTTTGACCAAGTTCCAATTAAATGGAATACTTTGTAACAAATTCATGTCCTAATAAGAAGTTAAAAGGTGGCGTTTTATGGATTAAAAATTAATTTTTTAGTTAGATTATAATAAAACTAATAAAAAGATTTCATGTTGTGTATGAAGTGAGTAAATATAAGCTTTCCTTATGAGCGCTAACCTTGAATTATCAAAAGTTAAAACTAATAAAAAGATTTCATGTTGTGTGTGAAGTGAGTAAATATATGCTTTCCTTATGAGCGCTAACCTTGAATTATCAAAAGTCCTTATGAGCACTAACCTTGAATTATCAAATGAAAACAATTTTACTTGTGAAAGTGTATAAAATTTACGATAAAAAAGAATGTTGAAGATGAGCATCATTATTTTTTGTTACCATTTATAATATAAAAATAATTTATAATTTTATCTAGTTTTATGACTTAATAAATTTTTAAAATTTTTTTATTTAAAAAATATATGTTTTTTAACATTTTCATTTCTATAATATTCAAATATAAAAATAACATTTTAAAAACATTTAATTTTTTTTTAAACTATTTTAAAAAGCTTCATTAATGACAAACTTCATTATTATTATAATTAAAATAATTCATATAATAATTTTAAAAGTAATATAGAAAAATATTTTTTACGATTTTATTTAAATTTAAAAAATAAAACAAAATACACATCATCATAAATCAATTTTTATTTAAAATGTATTCTTCAATATACTTAAGCATCAACAACTTTTGTTATTTATATAATAAATCAAAAGGTACTTATAGCCCTGATAGCATATCTATATCAGATAGTTCAACAAAGAGTCCATAGCTAAGAAACAAGACACGTATAGAATAACCAATGATTTACCAGACATTACAAAAGCAGGACTGGAACATATATGCATCATCTAAGAAGAACACCAAACCATTTTGAGTATTTATACCTTCTACCCATTCTTCCCAAAAAAGTATTCCAGCATCCCCATCTAGAGTAAACATCAACGACTTATTATGTCCTCTTTTCATGTAGTTTAAATATTGCCAATTTCATTTTTTTATTTCAAGTTTATGAAAATTAATATTTATTGTTAATGTGATTGATTTGTAGAGAATGACATTAGTTTTTTTTGGTGTCAGGATGGGGTGGTGGACTGATGTCAGGCCCTGTGCATAGGATAGGCACAATGTGTGCAGGTTTTCAGGAAAAGCGATCTACCCGACAGGTTGCATGGAGCCACCACTTGATCCTCCACTGTTAGTCATAATTGTCCTTACACAGCCTTCAGAAGCTTAGCTCTTCACTCTTCTCAAGATCTAAATTGCATTTTACAAAAGCCCGTCAAGCTCAAGGAACATCCATGCTTTTAGGATTTTACAAAATTCACATTAAGAAACTCCGTCGATGTCCATTGAAGCTTAGTACTGGAGGGGAAGTGGGATTTCGGCTTTGACACGACATTGAGCACATTTCAGTTATCAAGGTTATGGTAAGATGTGCGTGACAGTTGATGATCAAACGTTGGAATGGGGTGACTTGCTTGCTTTTACAATCATACCCAACAACATTAAGAATCTTTCCCTCTGGCCGACCGTCTCCGCACATTTTAGGTATCCGAAATTCCGACTGTTTTGTACTGTAATATTGTATTGATGAGCGTAGGTTTTGTTATAACATTAATTGATTCATTGTAGAGATACTGTGGAGAGGTATGTAATTGAGGTAGCAAGAGTCGCTCAAGAGATCTTGAGTTTGTTCGCTGAAAACCTGTAGCTTGAGGCTGATTATTTTGCTGAAAACCTGTAGCTTGAGGCTGATTATTTCAAGAATGTGTTTGGCTCAGATCCCATGAATTTGATGGGCATGAACTTGTACCCGCATTTCCCTAGACCAAGCCTTGTTATTGGATTGAATCCTCACTCAGATGGAGGGGGTATAACATTGCTTCTACAGGATGACGAAACCAAAGGCTTGCATGTCCAGAAGGATAATCATTGGATTCCTATGTAGCCCATTCCATGCGGCCTTGTTGTAAACATTGGGGACTTGGTAGAGGTAATCATGTACGAAATTTTTACTAATTTTATGTGCAAATACATGTAAATCACATATCTATCTCGTCTTTATAAAGAGGATAATTGATATATTTTTATTCTTTCATTTCATTTTTTTTATATAGATTGACTAGTTTTCATGGCTAATTGGTTAATTTATGGATCAATATAGATATGGATGGATCAAATTTCATGAAATTATCAAATATCTAAACTGCATACTTTCAAAAATTTAATTTTTGACTCATAAAATTTCTTGAAACTTAAATATTTAAAAAATTTAAGCCTCAAAAAATGTCATTATTTAAATATATTTTTATTGATATAATTTATTTATCATTCCATCAATGTAGGTAATAACAAATGGGAGATACAAGAGCGTATAGCATCGAGTAGTAACAAACGAAGAGAGAGCCAAACTTTAGATCACTCTATTCTACAACATAGTTATGGCTATAGAGGTGAATCTAGCATCAAATCTAGTTGATGAGCACCCCCAATGCTTGTACAGGACCTTTCCATTTCCAAATATTAATGTCTTCTTTTTAGATTGTGTCATATTTGTTTTCTCCAAAATGGGACGGATAGTACTAGATTATTTAACTAGGAGGGGTAGTATGTGACTATGACCACAACTCTCCACTCCAAGCTAATGTAGATTGATTTTGATCCTAATGAATAACAGTTGTGACAACAAAGAGAAACAAAGAGAAAGGACCAAGAAGAAGAGGTAAGTGGATTGATTCCTAAGATGGGGGCCTTTTCTTCCCAACGCATTTATCATATTGTTATGAATGTTTTGTATTATGAAACATGCATATGCTAAAAGCCAAGAGGGAGGGCGCACAAAGTTGCTCCCCAAAACCGTTGCAATGGGGACGCGCTAGCGGGATTAAAACAACTACGCGCATGCACCTAAGGCAGCTCGTACACGCTGCTAGGTTTGGTAACGAACCAAGGCACGTGCATGCTTAGGGGCATGCACGCGCTCCTGTTAAAAAAAAAAAATAGAACCGAATTTTCCCATTCTTCTCATTGGAGCCGAGCGTGACTTCCCCTCCGCGTGCGTGTGACTACAACCACCAAAAGAGGCCATTTCCACACAAAAACCCACCAAATCGATCCACCAACTCATCAACACGCCAATTGGATAGGTAAATTCGATTTTTTTTGTCATTTTATTCATTCTTTGTGTCAATTTTTTGATTTTTTTGTTTATTAAATTGTTAATAATTCCCAAATTTTTAAAACAATGGACCAATTTTCAATTTTAGATTGTAAACCGAGACAATGAGTGAACAAAATATTAACCTAGAGTCTGGTGGAACACAAGAAAAACCAAACCTTGGACCCAATGCTGAAGAAAACCGTCAACAAAATCCAAATGCCGAAGGAAACCAAAACCCCCAACCAAATGTTGAACAAGATGACCTTAACCATTATGTAAATTAAATGAGAGTGCACACTCGAGAACTAAGAAACACGGGGTCCAACCATCTCGAGTGTCTCTTTCCACGTCAATTGAGAGCTCAATTGACTCCCTCATCCATGCACATCACCAATTGACCGACATGACTGAATATAGAGCTAGGATGTGAGAGTATTACTCCACGGGCATTTCCAAGGAAGCAATAAAAGATTTGAATATTACAAAGGCCCAATTATATAGTGTGTTCACCGATCCAATAACGCAACAACCACGTAACACTAGAAATCCACGTGTCTGCATGGATTGGTATCACTACCAACCATGGAGGGACAATTGGATGCAGAGGTGGTTCATGGTGTACGATAAACCTCCATGCAATAATAGGGAGGTTCCACAGTACTTCTTTTGGCAACTATGGGATGAGTTTATGCTCGGTTTACATGTCAACTATTTTGACATAACCGAGTTCTAGGGTGTTAGGCATGGCTCTTCCCAAGATCAACCTGCTGCCAGGAGGAACTCACTGAGAGGGCCACCAGCTCCTAGGCGTGACCCCAACCCCTCTCCCCAGCCACCTCAGTTACCCCACAGACTTGATTAGATCGAGGAGGCAATGAGGAATGTTACACATGGACTCCTTAGACACACCTCCTTTGTAGTAGCGACTACAGTGGAGAGGTCAGTTGACCTTGATAGAGATCCAGGTGCAGGGCCTTCACGACAGGGCTAGGATAGACCTATGACCGGTGGTAGCCATGCTGAAAATTCTAGTTCAATGGGGACAATGCCACATCTTTGTCCCCATTGTGGGCACACTTTCCTTGGCCAATCGAGGGCTATTATATGGATCAGGTCAGCAATTTTTTTAATGTGTTTTCAATCATCACTTGATAACTTGTAAAGTATTTTTGTTTAACTTAAACTATTATTTCAATGTACAGTTATTCAGAGTTGAGACACCAACATGGGAAAACGTAGGATCTCCCAACCTGGATGCAGCAATGGCAGCTGCAACTGAAATTGCGGCACCTCCCACGCAGGTATTTTTAGTACCTCACACAATATTGTTATTACTTATGGCATTTATATTACTTAAGTATTTATATTTATGGCATACACGTTGATAGTTCGTACAATGTTTTTGAATATCTTGATTGCCTAAATAATGACTTGTTTAACATGTTCATAACATGCATACATTTTGGTGTCCACAAGTGTTCCCTGACTATAGTGATCAACCATCCCCGCCATGGATTGACAGATCACCATATACACAGGTACAATGTGTAATTAAAAGCACGCTTTTAATTTAAATTGTTACGACTTACTATGGTTTAATTTATTGTTTGTTTACTAAATTGTGATATTACAAATGTATATGTAGGTGCCACCAACAACTGCAGGTCCCCATTTTAGTCCTATGTTTCCACCCTCTCCCATGAGTCCCCCCCCTTGCTTCCATCTAGACCCTCCCTCTATCCACCCCCTCCATTCCATCCAGCCTCCCCTCTCTGGCCATACTCCCCCCTCCATCCATCCTCCCCCACTCGTCCATGCCCCCCCGTCTATACATCCTCCCCAATTTATCCACACCCCCCTGTCTATCCATCCTCCTCCATTCGTCCATGCCCCCCCTTCCTTCCAGCTTCCCCTCTTCCTCCACAAACTCCCTTCTGTCCATCCTCCTCCCTCTATGCAGGACTTCCCTCCCATGCACCATCCCTCAACATCCCCCCTAGCCCTTTTTGTTCGATACCCTCTATCGTACAATGGGCATGGGTTCTTTGTCCACGACATCCTACTCCACCCCATACCACCATGTCGATTATAAAATGACTACTGAAATTGTAATTTAGTAATTACCTAAATCAGCTCCATCAGAAAATGCACATTGCTGGTGCATAATTCAACAAATAATTGTTTAACTACTTGATGTCAATCTTCTATAAGTGGATTTTCTTTTTCTCCAACATAGAACTTGTCTTTCCTGATCTTTTCAATATGTTCCTTGGAGGTCGCCATAAATGTCACCAAATACAATCCACAGTAAAATCCTTTATCACCAAACACAATTCACAGTAGAATCCTGTTGGTAAAACCTGTCATTAAAAAAATAAAAATAAAAGCCCAGTTTAGTATAAGTGGACATGAAAATAAATAATAGAGATGCTTCCAAGATGCAGGAGCCTCTAAACCACTCTTGAAAAATGAAAGCTTAACAAATCCTTTTCAGCCTCAAACGCCTCGACAATGGAGAAACAGCTCAGGTTTCTCCTCCATTGTTAAGTTTGGCCTCAAATTCGTGAAAGGACTAAGGATAAGGCCATACTTATCACACTATAAGATACTCTTGGTCACTTCCAAGATGCAAGAGCCTTTGAACAACTTTTGAAAAATGAAAGTTTACTAGACCCTTTTCGGCCTCAAATGCCTCAATAATGGAGAAACACCTGTAGCACCAAAACCGTGGCTCCGGTCATCCATCTGTCAATTCTGATGGATCCGAGACACTGTGTTTCAGCTAGGGCCCCCCCCATAGCGTGCCTTGAAGTCCCAGAAATGGTGCCAATGTGCCATCTCCGGAGCTAGGGTTTTGCTCAGTGAAGGCCTTTCGAATATTGCTCAAGGTGTCCATTTCTCGTCTGAAGGCTCCTAAGCATGCGTGGCCACCGTGGGCACATCCACAATGTCAATACGCACATGTGGGAGTTGACAGAATCCAAGTCCGCTCTCCGATTTGGGTCCCGTGGCCCCGAAGCAATTCCTCAAAGTGTCCCTGAATGGCCTCGGGATGCCCGACGAAAACGCTCGTAGTGCCCAAACCATGGCTCTGATCACGAATCCGTCGATTCTAATCGATCAAGGACGCCAGGTTTCAGCTAGGAGACCTCCCACAGCATGCCTCGAAATCCCAAAAACGGTTCCAATGTGCGATCTTCGAAACTAGGGTTTTTTTTAGTGAAGGCCTTTTGAATATTGCTCAAGGGGGCCATTTCTTGTCCGAAGGATCCCCAGCATGCATGTCCACCGTGTACATGTCCACAATGGCAATACGCACATGTGGGAGTTGACAGAATCCAAGTCCGCTCATCGGTTTGGGTTTCGTGGCCCTGGAGAAATTCCTCAAAGTGTCCTTGAATGGCCTTGAGGTTCCCGATGCAAATGCCCACAGCACCCAAACCATAGCTCTGATCGTGAATCCGTCAATTCGGATGGATTCAGGACACCGGTTTTCAGCTAGGCCCCCCCCACAATGTGCCTCAAAGTCTCGAAAATGGTTCCAATGTGCTGTCTCCAGAGCTAGGGTTTTGCTTAGTGAGGGCCATTCCAAATTCGCTCAAGGGGGGCATTTCTCGTCCGGAGGCCCCCAGACGTGCATGGCCACCATTGACACGGCCATAATGGAAATATGCACATTTGGGAGCCAATAGAATTGATGTCCGCTTGTCAGTTTGGGTTCCATGCCCCTGGAACAAATCCTCAAAGTGTCCCTGAATGGCCCGAGGGTGTCAGACCAAGATACCCACATCACCCAAACCGTGGCTCCGATCATGAATCTGTCGATTCCGATGGATCTGGGATGCCGGGTTTCACCTAGGCCCCCCCCCCACAGCGTGCCTCGAAGTCCCGAAAATGTTGCCAATGTGCCATCTTTAGAGCTAGGGTTTTGCTCAGTGAGGACCATTCCAAATTCTCTCAAAGGGGCCATTTCTCGTCCGGAGGCCCCAGGGCATGCATGGCCATTGTGGACACATCCAAAATGGAAATACACACATGTGGGAGCTGACAGAATCCAAGTCCGCTTGTTGGTTTGGGTTCCATGTCCCCGGAGCAAATCCTCAAAGTGTCCCCGAATGTACCCAGGGTGCTGAACCAAGATACCTGTAGCACCAAAACCATGGCTCCGGTCATGAATATGTTGATTCTGGTGGATCCGGGACGTCGGGTTTCAGCTAGGGGCCCCCCCATAGTGTGCCTCCAGCCCCCGGAAATGGTGTTATTGTGCCATCTCCAAAGCTAGGGTTTTTCTCAGTGAACCCTAGCTCCTTCATTGCGCAAAACCCTAGCTTCGGAGATGGAACATTGGAACCGTTTCTTGGACTTCAAGGCACACTGTGGGGGGTCCTAGGTGAAAATCGGCATCCTAGATCCATCAAAATTGATGGATTCATGATCGGAGCCACGGTTTGGGTGTTGTGGGTGTCTTGGTCCAGCACACCAGGGCCATTCGAGGAAACTTTGAGGATTTGCTCCTGGGGCACGGAACCGAAACCGACGAGTGGACTTGGATTCTGTCGGTTCCCACATGTGCATATTTCCATTGTGGATGTGTGCACGGTGGCCACGTACACCTAGGGGCCTCTGAATGAGAAATGGCCCCCTTGAGCGAATTTGGAATGGCCCTCATTAAGCAAAACCCTAGCTCCGGAGACGGCTCATTGGCACTGCTTCCAGGTCTTCGAGGCATGGTGTGGGGAGACACCTAGCTAAAACCCGGTGTCCCAGATCCACCGGAATCGATGTATTCATGAACGGAGCCACAGTTTGGTGCTACGGGCATTCTAGTCGGGCACCCCGGGGCCACAAAACCCAAACCGGTGAGTGGAATTGGATTCCGTCGGCTCCCACAGGTCCACATGGACATTGTGGACGTGTCCACGCACACCCAAGGGCCTCCAGACGAGAAATGGCCCCCTTGAGCAAGATTGGAATGGCCTTCACATTGTGGTCAAATTTGCAAAATCGTCCACTGGACACTTATGGCTAGCATTCCCAGTTGGAACCTCCCTGGACACACTTGTAGGACTTCCCAGAACCTGGTTTTGTTGCACAGTTGGAATTCTATGCCCCCGGCAGCTATCCATTAGGTGTCCCTGAAGGCCTTTTGGATGCGAGACGGAATGAGCCATAGAATGACTAACATGGATCAGATTGACAAACCGTCAACTCCGTTGGATTTAGGATGTCAGTATAGTGCTAAGGGTGCCCCTCTCCTTCGGTCACATGGCCCATGTGTCATCTTGTATGTCCATTTCGGAAACTAGGGTTTTGCTCAATACAGGAGTGTGCAACTTTTGCACATTGGGTTCAAATTTGCAAAATTGTCGATCGGGCACTTATGGTTATCGTTCCCAGTTGGAACCTCCCTAGACACACTTGCAGGACTCCCTGAAACTCATTTTTGTTGCACGATTGGAGTTCTATGCCCTCGGTAGGTATCCAGCAGGTGTCCCTGAAGGCCTTTTGGATGCGAGACGGAACGAGCCATAGAATGATGACTGTGGCTCCGATCGACAAACCATCGACTCCGTTGGGTTTAGGATGTCGGGATAGTTCTAGGGGTGCCCCTCTCCTCCAGTCCCATGGCCTAGGTGTTATATTGTATGTCCATTTTGGAATCTAGGGTTTTGCTCCGTACGGGAGTGTGCAATTTTTGCACATTGGGGTCAAATTTTCAAAATCGTCGACTAGGTACTTATGGCTAGCGTTCCCAGCTGGAACCTTCCTAGACACACTTGCAGGTCTCCCCAGAACCCGATTTTGTTGCATGGTTCGAATTCTATGCCCTTGACACGTATCTAGCAGGTGTCCCTGAAGGCCTTTTGGATGCGAGACGGAACGAACCATAGAATGACGGCTGTGGCTCCGATCGACAAACCGTCAACTCTGTTGGATTCATGACATTGGGATAGTGCTAGGGTTTCCCCTCTCCTTTGTTAAGATTTAATATGCTAAGACAGAAAATAGCAGCATTACATTCCATTTCACAATAATAGCATATACAGGATCACTGAAGAAACAACAAGCACAGCAAAAACACAAGAGACACAGATTTATCCTGGGAAACTCTCATGGGGTAGAAAACCCAGCAAAGCTTCCTCAATATAGATGACCAACAATATACAAAGATGCAAACCAAAGACATGATCTCCTCCTCCACCATAGCAGACCTCTCCTCCACAAGTGTGCTACATTCTGAGTGAGGGAAGTGTGTCAAATGAGGAGCTCACCTCCTCTATTTATACACATCTCCGACTTGTACAATATATTAACTAGGTCAGCCCCAACTTTACAATTGGGTTAAACAAACCACTACAATTGACTAGGCCGACCCCTCTAGGGTGGTCTAACAACCCTTTGACCCACATAACACATACAGGGCCGACCCCCACTGGGGAAGTCTAATAACCCAAGTTACCACATTCCAACGGAGGAATAAACATCTCCGGATATACAATAAGATCTCCACAGAGGAATGAAACATCTTCGGAATAATAAAGTACAAATATAATATTCTTTGAAGTTACAATATTTCAACACTCCCCCTTAACGAGAAGGATATTATAACAACATCTGCACGAACAAGGAGTCATCAACATCATAAATGATACATCTATAAATCATTGGAAGCTTTCTCACCATCATCAGTAACTCAAGCAGTTACTGGAACTTCAACATCTTCAGTACTGAGTCTTTATCTTCTGCAGCACTCAAACAGCTACAACAACATCAACATCTGGATCCTCACGATCATCAACATCGTCATCACACGATCATCAACATTGTCATCACACGATCATCAGCATCATCATCGCACGATCATCAGCATCGTCATCACACGATCATCAGCATCGTCATCATACGATCATCAGCATCATCATCACACGATCATCAGCATCATCACCTAGACCATCACGATCAGCAGCATCGTCATCTAGATCATCAGTATTAGTATCCACACCAATACAAGTATACACATCATCAATACAAGTATCCTTATCAATACAAGTATACATACAAGTATCCTCATCAATACACATCATCAATACAAGTATCAATACATCAATACAAGTATACATACAAGTATCCTCATCAATACACATCATCAATACAAGTATCAATACATCAATACAAGTATACATACAAGTATCCATACATCAATACAAGTATCCTCATAATAGCAGCATACCCTGCAACACACATGATCATATTATAGGATGATCAATCCTGCTCTCTTTAGGACATAGGTCCATGGATGATACAATCTAGATCAAGTTCCAGGATGATCAATCCTTATCACTTTAAGACAAGTCTCATGTCTAGGGATGATGCAATCCCAATCACGTACCTTTTGAACCGAGGTCCAGGGACGATCCAGTCCTATCATGTACCTTTTGAACCAAGGTCCAGGGACGATCCAGTCCTATCATTCAATTCTCGGAGACCTCTGTCTACGGCTCAATTCAAGGGACCGAAGTCTGAGGATGATCCAATCCCCATTCTCGAATACATCTTGTCTACAGCTCAATTCAAGGGACCGAAGTTTGAGGACGATCCAATCCCCATTCTTGGAGACATCCTGTCTACGGCTCAATTCAAGGGACTGAAGTCCGGGGACGATCCAATCCCCATTCTCGGAGACATCTTGTCTATGGCTCAATTCAAGGGATCGAAGTCCGGGGAATATCCAATCCCCATTCTCGGAGACATCATGTCTACGGCTCAATTCAAGGGACCGAAGTCCGGGGATGATCCAATCCCCACATGTCCACCAAGGACTTCATTTTCGGAGACATATGTCTATGACTCACTTTAGGACTGAAGTCCAAGGATGATCCAATCCTCACATGTCCACCAAGGACTTCATTTTCGGAGACATCATGTCTACGGTTCAATTCAAGGGACTGAAGTCCGAGGACAATCCAATCCCCACATGTCCACCAAGGACTTCATTTTCGGAGACATATGTCTATGGTCACTTTAGGACTGAAGTCCAAGGATGATCCAATCCTCACATGTCCACGAAGGACTTTATTTTCGGAGACATCATGTCTACGGTTCAATTCAAGGGACCGTCCGAGGATGATCCAATCCCCACATGTCCACCAAGGACTTCATTTTCAGAGACATATGTCTACGGCTCACTTTAGGACTGAAGTCCAAGGATGATCCAATCCTCACATGTCCATGAAGGACTTCATTCTCGAAGACATACATCTATGGCTCTCTTTAGGAATGAAGTCTAGGGATGATCCAATCCCCACTTGTCCACTAAGGACTTCATTTTCGAAGACATGTGTCTACGGCTCACTTTAGGATTGAAGTCCAGGGATGATCCAATCCCCACTTGTCCACTAGGGACTTCATTCTCGAAGACATACGTCTACGGCTCTCTTTAGGACTAAAGTCCAGGGATGATCAATTCCCCACTTGTCCACTAAGGACTTTGTTCTCGAAGACATCTGTCTACGGATCCTTTTAGAAAATGTGTTCAAGGATGATGCAATCCCGTTATCTAAGGACCATCCACCAACCTCTCTGTCGGCATCATGAATATAGGTATCCACATCATCGACCTCATTGTCGATGCAAGAAATCTCATCATAAGTGACCACATCACTCCCCCTTTCGAGGAGGGTCCCCCTTTCCAGGAGGGTCCTTCCAAGCTTGTCTTGGAAATACTCAAACTTTTCTTGAGGTAGAGTTTTGGTTAGTATGTCAGTAACTTGTTACAAATTTGAACTTTATAGTTCCTTTCTGCACCATATCTTGTATATAGAAATGTCAGATCTCTATGTGCTTTTACTTATCATGGAACACTGGATTCTCTGCCATCTTGATACAACTCTGTTTGACACATAGGATTACAGTAGGGTCCATTAAGTCAAACAATCCTAAGGCCATACCGCTTCACAACTAGTAGAGCAAGCAGCCATATATTCCGCTTGTGCTGAGAGCCGCACTATATTGCTTCCTGCTAAACCACGAGATCATAGTTGATCCCAGACAATAACATCCTCTCAATGTGCTCTTCCTGTGTTATACACTTCCTGCACAATCAACATCTATGCAGCCATCTGAAGTCATGATCTCCAAGATAACATAGATCAAAGTCTATCGTACCCTTTAGGTGCCTCATCACATGCTTTGCAACTATCAGGTGAACACATCTAGTTTCCACTAGATACTGACTCAAGGTGTTCACAACAAGGCATATAACTGGCCTGGTATTCATCAGATACATCAACGACCCAATAATATGTCTATATAGAGTTATATCCACTAACTCTGATGAGTCATCCGCTAACAGCTTCAAGTTGGAATCCATGAGAGTGGCCATTCCAACACATCAAGTCCTTTTAATATTTCTCGGCATATTTTCCTTGGTTGAGAAAGATTCCTTCTGAGCCTTGCCATACTTCGAGACCTAGGAAGTAATGCATCAATCTGAGATCTTTCATTTTCATTTCTGCAGCCATCTATCTGTGCCATCTCTCGTCAGATGGGTCTACTGATATGAGCCTCAATATCATTCTAACTCTGTGGTTATTTCCTTCTTGTATCCATGTCATATGTGTATAGAAACCATATTCAACCTTGTATCAAGGGTTGAGATCCACATCACCCATGGTGATCATTAAGCTCATCAATTGACTATTGATCCTGGTTACCCGAACAGAGCTTTCTTCAATTGAATCCTTGATTCACACTTCTTCTTCAATTATATAATTAAGATAATGGTCTTATCTAGCCACTTGGAGCAAATATCTTGTCATGATTCTCTTCCTCTTTCTAAGAGAATCTTCTACCCACAAGCCTTCTATATTTTGTTTGATTTGTAGATCTTCTTGTTGAACATCCATCACTTGTTCGGTGTTCATCATTCTTCATGATCTTTCCTACAAATCAAAATTAAGTACATGATTAGTAATAATTCATAATCATGAAATCATGTTGACATGATAACCTATTATGCATACAGATATCATTTACATAGTTATGCAACTATCTTGACCAATACTTTGGCACAACACTTTTCCATATCCTGTATGCATACAATGGCTATCTAGATGCCTTCCATCTCTACCATAACATACTATCGAGAGTGTGCACAGCTCTCAGCATGTCAACAAAGAGGTTTCAATCTTGACAAGCAACAATGGAATGTTTGTCCAACTTACCAATCATATGCATATTAGTAGTATACTATTCAATGCTCTATGAATGTTTACACTCAGCATGATATATTCTAGGAATACAAATATGCATACAACCTATTACAAGCAATATCATTTATTATTTCAAATAACAACTCAAATACTTATTTTTTATGTTTGTGTGGTTGCCTCCCGCTTGATCTTCTATATGTCTTTTGAACTTCTATTCATTCTATACCATTGTGCATGCTCAAGTGTCATCCTCATGATCTCATACACAAACATACATTCATTAGTATATTCTCAATATCATCAAAACATTATAATTCTAAATAATCTTGAATATTTATAGTCATGATCATAGATAATAAACATTAGTATTCAGGGTTTCAAGGAAGTCTTCTTTTACTCATGCATATTCTTGTTTGATCATAGTACTCTTCTGGTTAGTTAAATCATCAATCAAGATAAGAGACATAATATGCATAAACCCTTGATTACTAACTTTGTGAATAAGCATAACCAATCATACCAAGTATACTTATATAAGGGATCCTAACACAAGGTAAGATTCTAACTTGATATAAGAAAACATACCTGGATTAGTATACCTGCTTAGTTATGTCTAACATACGTAATCAATATCTTCTTTGTTCTCTTCAATGATTTAGAGATCCTGTGCTAGAACCTGCATATCTCATAGGTTAAGCATAATAGAACAAAGTCATACATACCTCGTAAGTAGAACTTCTATGTGATCAAAGATTATAGAGGAGTCTTTGTCTTCATGTTGTCATGGTCATGGAACTTGATTTGTCTTTTATGATGTACCTGTATCTTGTTAGCAGACAACATCAACCTCATACAGCACCACAGTGCATTAGTACAATCATATAACCCTAATCAATGAATGTCTTCTATCTTTCACATTCATACTTTTATTAGGGTGATAAGACAATTCTAACATTAATCAAGATTGTACTAATACATAATATGAAGACAAAGATATTATGAACTTAATCAAGAATCAGATTCCAAGACATACCTGTATCTCCTTAAGTCATACCTGTCGAGACTTCTTGTAGTCTCCTTATGCAAGGCCTTAGCCTCATCTCCCCCTAAAACTGGATCTCGAGCTTGATTAGGGTTTGTCATAGAAACCCTAAAAATTCAAACTTTGACTTTCACACTTCTGAATGTATGGAAGGATGTGCCCTGCTAAGCTGATCAAATTAGCATACTTCAATTTTGAAATCTCCAAAATTTGACCCCTCAAAATTGCCTTTGAAACTTTTGGATCTTTTAGACAGGATCCCGAACTAGGGTTTGATGAAGCCCACCCTTTTGCCCACTCAAAAGGTTTGATCCAAGGCTCTAAACTCTTATGTTTCTGAGGAGCTTCCAGCCGTGGTTACAGACTTCAAAAATTCCAACTTTTGTTGAAGCCCTAATTTTCCACCTTTCCAATCAAAATCCCGAACTGGGGTTTGATCAAGCCCAGTCTTCTACCCAACCAAAAAATTTGATCTTGGTCTCTAAATTTCGATTTTCCTGAGTATCATTCAGCCGTGGAGTCCAATTCCAAAAATTCCAACTTTCTCTGAAACCCTAAATTCCGGAAGCCATGAATGAAGATGCTCCAAAAATAATTATGTTTTGACAGAAATATGTACCTGATTATTTCTACTGTAACTCCAAAATTTTCGATCCACAGGGTCTGAATTTTTTTTTTGTGGTAGCCTGACCTATCATCTTTCTATCTCGATAGGTCTGACCTCAATTGGATTTTATGAGAGAGATTTATGCCAAGTGTTACAACGTGACCTGTTTATGGGATAAAACAGGAGAGGGAACTTGTACGGCATGCCACGTGTCACTGGTTCAACTTCGGCCTTTGAAAACATTTCCTGAGATAGTACAATCTATGTACTACCTATCACATTTACGAAATTTCATTTGGAGCTTCCTAGCCCAAGTTATGACCTTTTTTCCTAGGTCACCTGATTTTAACTGAGATCTCGAAGAGGCAGAAATCCTAACTTGTACTGATCATAACTCACAAAGTACAATGAATCTGAGGGTGTCCTTTGGACACAAGGTACCTGAGGATGTTATCTACGACCTATAAAGGTTTTATATCCTGAACCTTTTTCAAAATGGATTTATAGTGAAAGTTCCACAATGACTGGTTTTTTCTATACAAAACCCAAACCTTGAAATTGTCGCAAGTGAAGCAAGTGTCGTAAGTGCCATACATTGCCTTCCTTCAGGTTATCTCTGATACCATGTTAAGATTCAATATGCTAAGACAGAAAATTGCAGCATTACATTCCATTTCACAATAATAGCATATACAAGATCACTGAAGAAACAACAAGCACAACAAAAACACAAGAGACACAGATTTATCCTGGGAAACCCTTATGAGGTAGAAAACCTAGAAAAGCTTCCTCAATATAGATGACCAACAATATATAAAGATGCAAAACAAAGACATGATCTCCTCCTCCACCATAGCAGACCTCTCCTCCACAAGTGCGCTACATTCTGAGTGAGGGAAGTGTGTCAAATGAGGAGCTCACCTCCTCTATTTATACACATCTCCGACTTGTATAATATATTAACTAGGTCGGCCCCAACTTTACCATTGGGTTAAACACCCCACTACAATTGACTGGGCCAACCCCTCCAGGGTGGTCTAACAGCCCTTTGACCCACATAACACATACAGGGCCGACCCCCACTGGGGAAGTCTAATAACCCAAGTTACCACATTCCGACGGAGGAATAAACATCTCCGGATATACAATAAGATCTCCACGGAGGAATGAAACATCGCAAGAATAATAAAGTACAAATGTAATATTCTTTGAAGTTACAATATTTCAACATCCTCTAGTCCCATGGCCTAGGTGTCATATTGGAAGTCCATTTTGGAAACTAGGGTTTTGCTCAGTACGGGAGTGTGCAATTTTTGCACATTGGGGTCAAATTTGCAAAATCGTCAACCGGGCACTTATGGCTGGCGTTCCCAACTGGAACCTCCCTAGACACACTTGCAGGACTCCCCAGAACCTGGTTTTTTTGCACGGTTGGATTTCTATGCCCCTGATAGGTATCCAGCAGGTGTCCATGAAGGCCTTTTGGATGCGAGATGGAAAGAGCCATAGAATGACAACCGTGGCCGATCAAGAAACTATCGACTCTGTTGGATTCAGGATGTCAGGATAGTGATAAGGGTGCCCCTCTCCTCCGATCCCATGGCCTGAGTGTCACCTTGTAGGTCCATTTGGAAACGAGTGTTTTGCTTAGTAAGGGAGTGTGCAATTTTTGCACACGGGGATCAACTTTGCAAAATCATCCACCGGGCACTTATGGTGATGATGATGGTGGTGGTCATGATGATGATGAAGACGTTGATGATGATGGTGATGGTAATGGTGATGAAGATAATGATGATGATGATGACGAAGAAAATGATGATGGTGGAGATGTTGATGAGGAGCCTAGAGATGACAATGATGATGAAGATGGTGATGATGAAGAAGATGTTGATGATGATGGTGATGATGACGAAGACGTTGATGATGATGGTGATGGTGATGAAGATGATGATGATGATGACGAAGAATATGTGATGATGGGGATGTTGATGAGGAAACTAGAGATGATAATGATGAGGAATATGTTGATGATGATGAAGACGCTGATGATAATGGTGATGGTGATGGTGATGGTGATGAAGATGATGATGAAGAAGAAGATGATGATGATGGATATGTTGATGAGGAGCCTAGAGATGAAAATGATGATGAAGATGGTGATGATGATGAAGATAGTTATGATGATGAAGATAGTTATGATGATGAAGACGTTGATGATGATGGTGACGGTGATGAAGATGATGGAGATGTTGATGAGGATGAAGACGCTGATGATAATGGTGATGGTGATGGTGATGGTGATGAAGATGATGATGAAGAAGAAGATGATGATGATGGATATGTTGATGAGGAGCCTAGAGATGAAAATGATGATGAAGATGGTGATGATGATGAAGATAGTTATGATGATGAAGACGTTGATGATGATGGTGACGGTGATGAAGATGATGGAGATGTTGATGAGGAAACTAGAGATGACAATGATGATGAAGATGTTGATGATGATGATGATGGTGATGATGATGAAGACATTGATGATGATGGTGATGGTGATGGTGATGAAGATGATGATGATGATGAAGATGATGATGATGGAGATGTTGATGAGGAACCTAGAGATGACAATGATGATGAAGATGGTGATGATGATGGTGTTGATGATGAAGATGTTGAGGATGATGATGATGGTGATGATGATAATGATGAATATGATGATGATGGATATGTTGATGAGGAACCTAGAGATGACAATGATGATGCAGATGTTGATGATGATGATGATGATGGTGATGATGATGATGATGATGAAGATGATGATGATGGAGATGTTGATGAGGAACCTAGAGATGACAATGATGATGAAGATGTTGATGATGATGATGATGGTGATGATGATGAAGACGTTGATGATGATGGTGATGGTGATGAAGATGATGATGAAGAAGATGATGATGACAGAGATGTTGACGAGGAACCAATAAACAACATAATCAACATAATATAATATTTTTTTGGGTTGGGGATATACCTCAAGTTACCCAAAGCATTAAAAAAGTTTGGGTGGGAACAAAACCAAGAGAACAAAATGTTTTTAAGAGGACATGTGGGGTGGGAGGTTGACCTCCAAAAACTCAAGCATTGACATGGGTGAGGTAGTGCTAAAGCCTCCCTCAAGGAAATTTCCAACCATTAGGTGACAATGATGAACATGTTAGTGCTACTCAATTAGATGATAGAGTAGCTCAAGACAATATGGAAGTTGTTGCATCACATGAACCACATACATATTCTCTAGAACCGATTCAAAATGACACTATTGAATTGAATATGATTGAAGGTTGTCAAGTGGCAAGAAGCCTCAATAAAAAATGACCTTGCAAAGCCAAAAACCCTAGCATGAATGGTTATCATAAGCCATGATGAATATGAATATGAATATTGTTACTAACGCTAATGAAAAACTCCTAGGGTTTGAGGATCAAAATACCAAGATAGACATGTAGACTTGGATTCTATAAGTTGAGTACTCTAGTGGTGTACTTGTGTGACGTGAAAAACCCTTCTAATAGTGATCATATCCCACTTGGAGTCCAAATACCCCCTATTGAGGGTACGTGTGGTGGTTCACGGATTCTAGGGCTAGATTAGGTTTCTAGGATTCTAGATTAGTTTCCGAGGGTTAGATTAGTGTTTCTAGGGCTAGTTTAGGTTTCTAGGACTAGATTAGGTTTATAGTATTCTAGCTTAGTTTTCTAGTGTTAAATTATTGTTTCTAGGGTTAGTTTATCTTTCTAGGATTTCTAGGGATAGATTATGTTTGTAGGGTTATATTAGTGCTTCTAGGGTTAATCATGCATGAATAAACAATCACATGGCTATAAATCATAACTTAATCATAACTCATACATCAAATAAACGATATAAGATAATGATATCAAATTCCTATCTAACATGAATAACATTAATCATGCATGAATAAAAAATCACATGGCTATAAATCATAACTTAATCATAACTCAAACATCAAATAAATGATATAAGATAATGATATCAAATAAACTATCTAACATGAATAACATTAATCATGCATGAATAAACAATCACATGGCTATACTATGTACCTCAATCAATTAGGCCTTCTGGATCCTCTCGGTTTTTAATTGTCTCGAACAACCTCTCATGCCCTGCATGAGGTAGTAAGTAGCATGCTTTGTTTGATTTCTTCGTTGACATTGTTTGTAGTTGGATGTTTGTACCAACGATCAGGTGCATAAAGTGATACACCCGTGAACCTGGTCTATAATCCGTGTATGTGTAGCCATTGCTCTTTGGTCCCTTTCCATCTATGGTAAGATATTCCCCCCTGAACAACCATCGAGCCAGTCGGAAAGGCAATGCATTCACTATCGTTTAATGATACGATGAGGGTTTGCTTTCCCTGGATGCATCGTGCCAACAAATAATTCGTCCCAATTGCATTGTCTGTCGAGGCGACAACTGTGTCGATGTGTCCTGGAAAAATGCATTTTATGGTCATATTCCAACAAGTAATGGTTTGATAACTTGAATAATTACAAAAACAAGGAGGGGAACCGGGATATGCATGCAAAAATGTTTACCTGGTTGTACAAGATCAGATATATGATCATATTCATTCAAAATAGAGGACTGGCCTTCCTCTAACTAGATTATTTCAACAACTGCACGTGGGTCCACTGCAAGTGATACATGATCCCATTCATCAACCCAATCCATTGATTCACACTCATCCCACTCAAAACTGCTGCAAGACCCACAAAAGCAAGCAAGTTTTCACGTCTATATTTCAAATAAGAGGTTGTTTGAGATTTGAACCGAATGAAATCCATGAGTTCCTTGCACAATACTACAACTATAAGAACGCGATCGATCTATATCAACTACATGACATAAATTTCTAACAACATGTCCTCTACCTGTCCGTATGTGTTGCTCCATGGTTCGATCTGACATTTTTTCTTCACACAATTGAACTATGGATTCTGCATTCCAAATATGATGGTCTCTCGTGCACCTCATCTCCTCCCTTTGTAGGGTAGTTTTGAGACATGCTCCAACCCCGTCATGCTCTCCCTTTCCATGCCCAGTCTCAAAATAGTTCCATACATGCATCACATCATAAGTCTTCTGCAAAATACTCAACCAATGGAATACATGTGCATTTTTTAATTGGCCTACACAACCATCTGACCATATCCAATGCTGATCCATCTGTATACCTCTCTCCTTCAGCTGATCATAGAAGATTTTGAAGCAATGCTGTACATAATGCAGGTCGTGGCACCTATCGTCACTGATGTAGAAGTTGGTCTCTTTCAACATTATCCTCATTTCATTGCTTCTCTCTGGCGCATGCATATACATGATATGGACCATTATGCTAACTTGGTCTGAATTGTAGTATTAACTTTGAATCTCATTCTGTGGTTGTAGGGTGTAGTTTTCAGCAAAGTCCACAACCAACAATATTGTGCCATTGGGAAAGGTGTCCCTACACTGTCTGTACTGTTCATCCTGCCATCATGCTACATGGACATGTTGTACATACTTCTCGGTCTTTTGGTTGAATTCCTTCACGAAATCACAAATTTGTACCTAGTGCCACAAAACCAAGGGAATTAATACAACGTGACATTTGCACTCTAAATATATATGTATAAATTCAACATGTACATTATTAAAGTATGCAAACTTAGATTACCTATGACTTCACCAATACAATTTTTTTGTTTTCCTTCGAACTATCTACTTGATATGTTATGTACTTGAAGTTCTTCATTTCTATTGACATCCTCCCAAATTTGTGCACCCCAGTTGCGTGGATACAGCGGCTCAATAATGAAAATCCACTGTAACTGGAACATGTCCCATATAAACATAATCTTTTATAATATTTTTGTCCTTCAGGTCTTGGACACATTATGTTATGTATAAATTCTCTAGATGCATTTGGTGGTTGTAACGATGGGAAATCCTGCACAATGTTAGTATGCAAATCACAAAATCTATGTCTATATGTATTCTAATAGTACTCAAATTCTGCATGGTATCTACAACAGCATGTATTGCGATCAATGCAAATTCTAACATACCAGGGTTTGCATTTTTCAAAGGACCTTTGGCCCAAGTTCAATTGTGTGTGCTCATTCTTGAACCTCTCATAGAGTTATGTTTTTGTCGTGTCAAGGAAATGCTTGACATGGGGTTCATCCCCCCTAACACCTTTTCTCAACTTTAAAACATCTCTTTTATTCGATGACAGTCTAGTGTTATCATGCCAAACATTTTGCACTAGTTATTTAACAACATCAATGAGCTTCATGTCTGAACGAGGTAACCTACCAACAAAGGCCCAACAATATTTTTGGCCGGGGTCTCAATTTTTTCTCTAATGGCAGAATACTTTTGAAGAGTCTTTCTATCTACTTAAATATTTTACATGTGTGTGATAGTAGGCGATGTTGCCTTGTGGATTTGTCTACAATCGATTCCGATAGTACATGACGGGACGCATTAAAATATTTTGTACGAGAAGTTTTTCCAATAAAATTAAATGCAGATTGTAGATTTCTAACAACATGATTGTTGGCCTCTGAACTTCTAACTACCTTTATGCCAAAAATTCTCCTAACATGAACTAGACAATGTGATTTTAACAAAGCAAGAAACAATTGACATTTTGCTGCATCGGTTTTGGATTCAAAAAAATCTTTAATTATCTTGCTACAATGGAAATCAATGGTGCGTTTGGGAATCTTACCTTCAAGTCCTAAAAATGAACTTTCATCCACCTGAATACATCTGGGAGTTCTTCATCGTCTGTTTGATAGTCGAGGCAAGGGAGTCGCAAGGAAGTACGAGTCTCATCAATGGTTTGATGTGGCCCTTCGTTCACAAATTGGTCTTGCAAGGGAGTGTGTTCGCCATGTGTGTTCTCTTCTTGGGGTGGTTTCCAATTAAGAACTTGTTCAACATCCATCCATTCATACTCGACATCAAGAAATATTTGATTGACTTCAACCACTTCATCATTGCTTGTTGATAGATCTAAGGCACTAACATTTTGAATTCTACGGTTTTCCATGTACAACCTGGCATTTTCTCTTATCTCACGGGCCTTTTCAAGGGGCAACTCCTTCCTTCTAGAATTTCTTGTATTATTACGTCTGTTTCCCATATTCAATGCATTTAAAAATAAACAAAAATATCACCCCTGCAAGAATGAACAACAAATAAGATATTAAAACTCGATGTGCATGATTATTAAAGCTCAATGTAGCAATTGATTATGTACAACAACATCTAGTGAGAATGTTTTCATATAATCTTAAAAGCTCTTGGGAATTCCCTACATATAACTACAACAACACCTCTAGGAACTCAGTAGGATGGTATTGGATGGTGGTATGGGATGTTAGTAGGAGAAAATTCCCTACAAGGGAGAAGCTCCTACTCACTTCATTTTCATGTTATGGATGAGGGAAAATAGCCCCAAAAGACAAAGAGTTTTCAATTCTTTAGGTGTTTGTGTGAGTTGTTGTAGTGAAACCATGAGGAATTCAACAAATGTTTGTCTACTAGATGGAGGAATGTGATTATGAAATGTTATTGGTGGTGATGCAAGTAATTTTTTTTTATTATCTTCATGAAAGGTTGAAAGCATTGCTTGGTGCATGACGTTGTAGTTTTTTTTGGTAAGATGTTTTTATTGTCTATGTTGAATATTAAGAAGACTAAAATAGATCTATCATACAATTCATGAAGAAAAACCAAAATAGATGCCATTCAAACAAGTGAATGAAGACTAAAATATATTTAAAAAGATAAAATTGTCACCATACCTCAAGGATTATGATTGCTCTTTGCTTCAAATGTAAAATGCTCTTTTGATGTGTCCACTATATGTAAGAAGAGTTCATGTGTGTCCAAGTAGCATGAGAATTCAATCCAAGGAGCCAAATAGAGTCCAACTGTTGTGTATTCACTCAAATGATCCAAATAGAGCCCAAGAGGTGTGTATTCAATCCAAAGAGACAAATAGAGCCCCAAATGTTGTGTATTCTATCCAAATGGTCAAGGAAGAACCAAATGGTGTATGAATTCAATATAAAATGTAAATGCTTTTCGGACTATGCATGAAAACAACAAACAAAATGCGATGAATCAAGGAAAAAATCCGGGAGAAGAACACGGGTGATTTTCTAAATTTCATGTTCAGCAGGGACACGAATGCACTAGGGAGCACGTGCACGCTGCTAGCGCATGCACGTCCCTACTGAACATTGTATAGTTCGGTGGGTAACGTTCATTGCATTTATTACCCAACAAATCTAAATGTGTCGGTTTATTTCTAGAGCCCCTTCCCCATAAAGGTCTTTAGGCCCTATTCTAAACCATAATCCCTAAGTGCATTTAAGTGCTTCTATGTGTTTAGGGGTTTGGGGGTTAGGGTTATAAGGATTGTAGATTAAGAGTTAAAGGTTATAGGGATTATAGGCAAGTTATGGGGTTAAATGTCATCATCATCTTCATCTTCATCAGCATCATCTAAATAGTCTTCATCATCATATGGAGC